>CAHIKZ030000006.1:1095000-1112500 GCA_903632075.3 Acanthosepion pharaonis | reverse complement strand
TAAATATTACATCGTGCTAATGTGTATGACCATGTATATATATTCACGGCAAATATAAAATCTAATGAATTCATCACCCTCCCTGTATATCTCTATATAGCTATATGTGTCTGTGCGTGAATACACTTCCATATCGACACGCAAACAGACAGAAACACTGTATATATTGAATGAAGTACGTGGCTGTTATTTGTATTATATTGCTGCTTGTTATTGTTGACAGGGACACGCAATAAGTCGACGCTATTTTCAAGGCTATCTACTTGTCTATTATTATTTCCGAGTGAAAATATGTACGTCTATTCGTGCCTACATAAGTTTGTATATTCCTCCCCTTTATAAGCATTCCAAAGCTAAACCGAACTGAATGCGCTTTTCATATCAATTTCAAAATCACACGAATTTGAAAGCCAATAACAATGTGCATAAAGGAAGACAACGAATATTTGCCGAGTCGTCGGAATGTGTTCATCTATCAAAAATTTACATGTTCCGCATAGTTTAAGAAGATAATAACCCTCAGAAAGAGAGAGAAGGGAAGAGAGAGAAAGAGGGAAGAGAGAGAAAGAGGGAAGAGAGAGAGGGGGAAGAGAGATAGGGGTGAGGGGGTGTGTGATAAACTTATTTCGAGATTCTTGACAAAATCTAAAGAATGGTCTCTAATGTTGACCTGGCATCTCGGCTTCAGTCTCTTTCCCACCTCCGTGGCGTAGCTTCCCTCTGTTTGTTTCGTTTTTTTTGTTTTTTTTGTTTTTTTTTTATAAATATGGCAGTTGTTCTAACGAGCTTTACTCATTGCTATTCCGCATGCATGAATTTAATCGTACTAATATTTTGGTGACTAAACCGCATCCTTTTTAATGCTGAAATACCTAGATCTAACCCTATGTTCTATTCTAATAACGATGAAACTGCAATATTGTCTAACATGGAGTTATTAGCTGAATTTTTATTTCAATATTTTACTGCACAATGTTCGATTTATGTTGCGTAAGGAGAATCATTCCGATAAAGAAGGCGATTATAATGAAAAGGAATTATTTGTTTTGTACAATAAATACCATCTTTAGCCCACTGTGCCGTGTTAGATGGTTTTTCTTCCCAGAATCCATTTTCCATATTTATAAATCTTCCATTCATCCATAGATTGAATATTGCTGCCATATCTGGTCTGGAGGTCTTGTAATACATCTAGAGATTCTTGACAAAATCCAAAGAAGGGTCTGTGATGTTGGCAGAGACGAACCCAGACGTGGCTATCCCTACCAACAGAGTTTTGTCTGGGAAGGTAGACAAAACTGACCCCTTGTATGCGGGGTCTAAGGGGAATTTTTGCCGCAGTAGGTTGCCAATTCTTTCTGCGGTAGACCAGTTGCCATCCAAGGCTATAGAATCCGGTCTGTCCTGCTATTTACTCATAACTGCGGTGGGGGGAGTACTCATACCTTTCCTAAGGGTATTAGCACGTAAGTGAATGCAATGGATTCGACTGGAATTCGAACTCGGCTCTCCGCTATCCATTACTCCACCGTGCCTCCTCTTATATAGGAGAGGCTAATTGTAACAGACTAGAATATTAGAAAGTAAGAAATTCAAAAGACAATCGTGTTCGAGGATGGATGAGACAGCGATGTTATTTAACATGGAGTTATTAGTTGAATTTTTATTTCACTATTTTACTGTACAATGTTCGATTTATGTTGCGCAAGGAGAATAATTCCGATAAGGAAGGCGATTATAATGAAAAGGAATTATTTGTTTTGTACAATAAATGCCACTTTAACCCACTGCGCCGATTTTCTTCTCAGAATCCATTTTGAAAATTTGTAAACCTACCATTTTTCCGTACATAAAATATTTTGCTATCATATCTGGTCTGGTGTTCCTGTAATATATCGAGAGATTTCGGACAAAATCTAAACAACGGTCTGTAATTTTATCGATCCTGACCTGGCATCTCAACTTCAATCATTTTTTTCCACCGACGTGACGTGGATTCCTTTTATCTTTTCTACAAATATTTTCATGGAAATTATTCTCCTTATTGTCTAGTCTGCATGAATTAAGATTGCTATTAGCTTGACAACTGGGTTCAACCATTTTACTGTGGAACTAGCTAGATGGAACTGTCCGTTCTATTCTCATAGATTCTCTCTTGTGGAACTTACTTCCTAGTTCTTGTTTCTCGGCTACCTACAATCTTCAAAAATCTAAGTACTGTCACTTCAATCGCCATATTCTGTTTTCATGAATTCTCTTCCTTTGTTTACATTTTTCTCACTTTTCACTAATGTCTTTTCATTGTATTTCTTTCCCTTTTTGCCTCCTAATGATATTGTCGATTTGCTTGAGGTGAAACGGTAAAAAGTGTTGATGTAAAAATGCCCCGTTTGATACTTTGTTAAATTTATCTTAGAACTGTGTTTGGAATTTACTCTTTTCTCTTTATTTCTTGTGCTGTCTACAAATCTTAGAAAATATTCAGAAGTTATCAGGTCATCCCATAAGTTCTGTCCGAATTTTGAATGAAGAAAACAAGTGACCAAATGTTACATTTAATTACAGATTCAATCAACAATGTATTTTCCCTGATTATCTATGACTTCCTTCCATCTATTAACAAGCTTACTATCAGGTCATCCCATAAGTTCTCTCCGAATTTTGAATAAAGAAAACAAGTGACCAAATGTTACATTTAATTACAGATTCAATCAACAATGTATTTTCCCTGATTATCTATGACTTCCTTCCATCTATTAACAAGCTTACTAATTCCATTACTGTAAAATTCTTTTGGCTTTGATTCGAAGAACTCACAAATGTCAGTTTTAATCTCTTCCTGTGTTACAAAAGCTGTTTCTTCCAAATGATTCTGTAAGCTACGAAACAAATGGTAGTCTGAAGAGAAAGATCGGGAGAATAAGGTGGAAGATGAATTTTCTCACAACCAAGCAGGCATTTTTTTTTCTTCAAGGCTTGGTTCAAACGCTCTAATTGCTGACAGTATATTTAAGCATTAATTGTTGCATTAGGTGGTAAGAATTCAAAGTGGATTATTCCTTGGCGATCCCACCAGATTGAAAGAAGAACCTTTTGCCCATGAAGTTTTCTTCTCGGCTGTGGCTGGGGTCCTTCCCCTTTACCAAGCCACTGTCTATGACGCTTAACATTTCGATGAAAGATCTATTTTTCGTCGCCAGTCACAAGTCTATCCAAAAAAGGTGAAACAAGTTGGCGAGAATGGAGAGAAGAGCAGATGTCAACTCAGGATTGAGGTTGTTTTCAGACAGTTCATGAGGCACCCATTTTCCAAGTTTAGGAACTTTTCCCAGTTGTTGAAGATGGCGATGAACAGATGTATGGTTTGAACTGAGAACCACTGCCAATTCTTCAACTGATAAAGCAGGATTTTCTTCAAGGGCTGCTTCAAGAAGCTTTTCATCAAACTCAACTGGATGTCCGGTACGATCTTCATCTTCAAGGGTAAAATCTCCACCTCTGAATTTTGCAAACCATCTTCTAAAAGTTCTTTCATTGACACATTTCTCTCCATAAACTGGGTGAATGTTTCTAGCCGCTTCGGCTGCTGAGTTTCCTTTCTTGAACTCATAAAGCATTATGTGCCTCAAATGATTCTTAGGTACTTCCATGTTAACAGGGTTTTAATCAAACAAAATTTAATGTTATTGTTCTCTGAAATAAAATTTCATCAGTTTAAATGCATCTAAACATAAAAATAATGGTCAGCTCCATTAGACATTATAAAATACTCTTTAAGTTTTGTTCATTTTAACAAAAAGTTAAAATTCGGACAGAACTTATGGGATGACCTGATATATGAAAATGGCTTCCACATCCATCTCGAAATTAAATATCAGCCAAGAAAAGAAACACGTTTTTCTCTTCTTGATTGATTCGGAAAAATATGATTAAAGTAACCCCAAGCGAAGCAGTAAAGTCACTAAGACACAAGGGGTTAATGAGTGTGAAAGAATTAGAAAACAGAAATATTATTAAGGATCGAGAAGAATAAAAAAATAATGTAATCAGGAGGACAGTAAAAAGCGATTGAGATTCTATTTAAATTTTTGAAGATCAAAGTTGTTTGGAAAGCATAGAACCAGAAGAGTATTCAGCAAGAAAAAAGAAAAGAAACTGTTAGCATAGAACCTACGGTTGCATCTAGCTAATTCAACTTTAAATTGATGAGTTCTTTTTGCTAACTAAGTTATGTGCCATGTGTAATACAGATTTAGGCGATCATGTATCTTTCGATACATGACTGACGAAGCATATTTTTCCCGCAGTAGTTTGCCATTTCTTTCTGCAGTAGACCAGTTGCCATCCAAAGCTACAGAACCCGCTATTTACCCATATCTGGGGGGGTGAAGAGGATTCATTCCTTTCCCAAGGGTATTAGCACTTAAGTGAATGTAATGGATTCGACTGAAATTTGAACTCGGCTCTCCGATTCCCTAATCCGAGCCGCTATCCATTACTGCTAACATAGTACCGCGCTTAAATGAATAAAATCTAGGTACCATAACGAAGTGCTTGTCCGAAAGGCACAAGGAAGCAACTTTATAGATGTGGGAAAAGTAACTGATACCGAGACGCTAGGTAAGGATCAATAATATTGGTGATTCTTCTTTGGATTTTTCAAGAATCTGTAAATATATAGCACGAGCATCGGACCATATGTGGCAGCAAGGTTTGAAGCATTGAGCAAAGTAAGCAACAAAGAAGTCTTAAAGAAAATCGAAACAGAAAGGACACTTCTACTCAGAATCAAGAAAAGACAGCTGATATTCCTTGGGCACTTAATGAGGAAAGAGAACTTGGAAAATTTAATGCTCGCAAGGCCATAGAGATAGAATTTAGTGAACTACTTAACTGACGAGATTACGTGAATGAATGACGAAACGGAAAGAGGAGCTTTAGCAAAGAGAGGAAACCTGCCAATGGCTACCATGGATGAGAAATTGTGGATAACTATGACCGTCTATGTCCTGAAGCCACGCTGCACATACCTATCTAGCGATCTTGAGTAAATGAATGGCAGAGCAAGTTTTAGGAGAGATAAAAAAAATAAAAGACAAAATTTATTAAGTGCTATAGAGGTCAGGAAATTGTGCAGAGCCATTATCGCCAAGGTCCTGAAGGGACACGGTACATAGAAGAAGAAGCAGGTGGAGGAGGAGAAGGAGGAGGAGAAGGAGGAGGAGAAGGAGGAGGAGAAGGAGGAGGAGGTTACTGGCGGTTAAAAATCCAAAACGAAGAAAATGAAACCAATCTAGGAGAGCGTCTTTGGTCTTGGTTGGAATGAAAAATAAATTCATCATTCGGAATTGCTAAATTACTGCCTTGCTATCGTCGGAGCAACTGCTTATTTTTGATAACACATTGAAAGAAGAAGGACTTTTGGTGGCGAAAGAAACTCGACCGCACTTTTTCTTGCATGAAAATGTCGATCATGTTGCAAGCACTACGCAGCAGACGACCATTTAGCTCCAAAATTACAAAATCTTCAAAATGCGGTATACTCTCCAAAAATATTATCAGACTGATTCTACTCGCCAGCATTTTCGAGATATTGAAAAAAAGAATTTCACGAATTAATTCTAAAATTGATCTCTTACGATAAAATACAAAATCAAGCAGTGAATTGCGGTACTTTGAGGTTTAAAAAAATACTGACAAAATAATGATATTATGAAAGTTATAATAATAATTTGTCAAAAAGTTATAGAAAGTTGCCAATCAACACAGGAGAAAGATAGGTAAAGAATATGGTAGATAGATAGATAATCAAACTGGGATAGATAGGTAGATAAACTGAGATAGATAGATAGATAGATAGATAGATAGATAGATAGTCAAACTGGGATAGATTGGTAGATAAACTGAGATAGATAGATAGATAGATAGATAGATAGATAGATAGATAATCAGACTGGGATAGATAGATAGATAGATAGATAGATGAGATAGATAATCTGGGATAGATAGATAGATAGATAATGATAGATAGATAGATAGATAGATAGATAGATAGATAGATAGATAGATAGATAGATAGATAGATAGATCTACAAACAACGTCATTGTAAAATATTTTGTATTTCGGTGAAACATATTTTTGGTTGCTGTATAAACTTGGTTACCATTTTTTTTTCAATTTCTCCGTGATAGATAGATAGATAGATAGATAGATAGATAGATAGATAGATAGATAGATAGATAGATGTAACAATTTGTGCCTTTAATAAAACTCATCAGAGAATCACTTCATTCCTGGATATTCCTGATCTTTAAGATTCCTATCTACTCAGCGAAACCACTGTTCAGCCAGACCGTATACCGGATTTGGACGCTATCAAGGCAGGGGCCGAAATGACCAAAAGGCAGTCAGTACGCAGCAGGTTCCACATAACACTTCCGCCTTCGGTATAAATAAAATCATAATTTAACATCAAATAATTTTCAATCAATAACAATTGTTCCTGCAGTTCTTGTTTCGAAGCCAACTGGAACAAATAATTTCAGACGAAAGCAAACTTTTCGACAGAAATCACAGTACTGGACAAGAGCGAGCAAATTTAGCTTAAATATCCACTGTCTATACACGCCATTTCATGTTAACACTGGCGCCAAAGACACTGTTATAAACCCCTTTCTTTCTCACATATGAAAGTCGATACTGACAGTTGCATTGTTACCGATTTATTACTTACATAAATACGTACACATAAGACAAGAACATTAAACTCTCACTTTCAAACGAGCTTTTTTTTTTTATGTGTTCTGTGTCCATTCAGGACATGAGCAAATATGGTTGCCTGCAACTATTTGTTCTTTATAGCTTTCTAAGTAACATAAATTTCTGTTAGTCATGTTTCGCCATCTATTCACACGAGGTATTTAGGTGGCCTACTAAATCCACTTATCCTTTTTCCCTTCAGTATGTCTTGTTCTCCGAGCCTTCTTTCCGACTTATGTGTCCAAGTAATTTCAGTTGTTTCTTTATAAATCCAGAGCGTGTGTGCTGTTAGTTTCTATTTCACTTCAAACTTTCCCGTTGTTTACACGCAACTTGCTTGGTATCTTCAGCACTCTTCTAGAGATAAAAATTTCTGTTACCTCCAATGTTCTATTCATCTGTGACCAATATTCTCCAGCATTCACTGCCACATAGGAGGTTTTATGTTACATAGCATACTATTTCTGTGTCTCTAACGAAATGTTTCTTTTTCTCGGTACTTTACCTAACTTTTGAAACGATTTTTTTTTCCAATGCGCGTTCAGATTCAGTACCAAATTTTCCTTCGTCTGTTAAAGAACTTCCGGTTATTTAAACTTCTGCAGTTGTTCGATCTCCATTTTGTAGTTCGTATCTTGGGCGTTTTCTCTTGTCGACAACCATAAACCTGTCTTCGTACAATTGATATTACTTTCTTCTCGGAAGATATTACGATCTTTTCTCGGAAGTCCTGTAGTTTTCAATTTGCGCCTGCCATCAACGTCGGAGTATCTTAAATGACAAATGTGCATAACATTTTACTTTGTCCCACCTAGACTTACAAACAAGGTCATTGTAAAATATTTTGTATTTCGGTGAAACATTACATATTTATGTTTGCTGTATAAACTTGGTTACCATTTTTTTTTGCTTTCAATTTGGTCTCTTTCTCTTATTACGAACAACCCAATAATCTTTGATTTACTAAACTACTTGAAGACACGGTGAAGCGGGCGAACGTGAACCAATCCTTGACACTAGACTTAGTTGATGATTCAGGTAATTCCACTAGTATTCGTCCAGATTTGAACACAGAAAAACAGAGAATATTACTTTTTTTCCGTATGGTATTTGCACTTGAGTTAATCTATCTACAGACAGGAATAAATAAACTGATAAATAGACCCCAACACCTATTACGAGTCAATGTAGTAATCTGGAACCAAAATAATTAATAATAAAAGAAAAAATTAAAGTTAAATAATAAAAAATACTTTAAAATACAGGTGAGATTCTTATGAAGGTAAACTGGCAACATGCAACTCCGTGATGGAAAACACCTATTAAAAAAAGGGTGCAGTTGCAGCCTCAACTTACAGGTGCCACGTGGTACTATGATAGAATGTGCATTGCAGCGTGCAGAAATCTTTAAACACTTCATTTGAGCAGATTGTCCAGTAAAATTTAGAATTTACTGAACCTAATCCATTATATATATATATATATATATATATATATATATATATATATAGTTATCCACAGACAGACTGTTTCGCTGTATCACAGTTTGGTATCAGTCAGAGATCCTACCCTAAGCCATATATGTGTGTGTGTGTGTGTGTGTGTGTGTGTGTGTGTGTATATATATATATATATATATATATATATATATATATATATATATATATATATATATATATATATATATTATTCTAGAATATTAAAACATGTAGGAAATCGTTATATAACAGCAATTATGTTTCAACACCATAAATGGGAGTTGTTATTGAGTGACATTTGGAATTAAATGTTACGTACAGTGGTATTATACTTCATTTATTCTCATTTTACCTGGATATATATATATATATATATATATATATATATGTGTGTGTGTGTGTGTGTGTGTGTGTGTGTGTGTGTGTGTGTGTGTGTATTTATGTATGTATAAATCTGCTAAACTAATTCAGTTTTTTTTTTCAAAGTTTTCAGATAAGACGTTTAGCTATCTTGACCTCCTAAGAGTCACTTAAAAACCTTTTGAGTTTGTCAGCTAGAAAGAGAACAGGTGAAAATCGTTTTGTATCAGCCCCATTATCTTCTCAAATGAGCAATGGTGAGAGGTAAAAGATCATTCAGGCCTTGAGAAATGGTAACAACATTCATAATCTGGATTCCTTCTTCAGAGTCTATTCAAGAACTGTGAATGCTTAAAAATAAGGGAACAGTAGAGGAGAAAACTGAATTAGGAGGGCACAACAGGAAGGGGGATCATCATTTCAACTTTGAGCTAAAGAGATCAATTAGAAAAGATCCAACTCAATTCATAAAACATTTGGCACGGGAGAGAGGAGTTTCAGGTTTGTTAGTTTAAATGGCATTGAAAAAAAGACTTGAAAATGAAATCGTACGTGAAACCTGTGTGGCAACTTGTTACTCCAGGTAAGAAAATTAGGTTAGATAGGGCGAAAATCATTTTGAATAAGTTTGGAAAATGATCCTGGAATATATATATATATATATATATATATATATATATATATATATATATATATATTGGTAATCCGTATGGTTAGTCCCAAGGAGGATGAAATCCTGAGAGCTCAATGTAAATCCAGAGCTAATAATTTAAAGAAAAACAGACCAATTTAAGGTTCCACTGTTATAATTTATTTCACCAGAGCCCTTTTAAAGAACGCTGGATCATCAGACATCACTTCCACAAGGTGAAACGAAAAATGAAATGAAAATTCACACTTTTGTCGGGTAGTATTAAGTTTATGTAACTTAACAGAGAGAGTAGCGAGGACAATTAATTTTTAAATGTAGACATGAAAACCACCTCAATCTAACTAAATATATTTAGAAATAACTATATAGAAAGGAAAATATTATGTTATTTCATTTTGATTTTTTTTCCTTTTGTTTACGTTTCCATTATCTATGTTATTAAATATCCCACATTGTGATAATAGAAGATCTACCAAAAATGGTGAAACGTTGTGAGAAGCTGGACGCAAATTTACTATGGATAATCTAGCGGTTAAAGCATTTTTTTTTAGGATTTTCGTATTATTAATTTGCTTTCTTTTTTAATTAGATTAGCATTTTTAAAATCCAAATTGCTTTCACTCTCGTTACGATGTGCAAGTAAATAACCTGCAAAAGGTCGATAAACCGTAAAAAAACAAAGCAATCAATGTAAACAATGTTTGTCCCATCATTATCCTTCCTAGTTACTGCCCTGCCAATAATTTACACAAACTTGATAGGTATGTTATTTATTGTTTCCATCTGTCTCACTTGCTTTCAATATGTTGTGTGAGTGTCAAATTCTCCAAGCCTTCTTTTCTCGTTATATGTACTAGAAATTCAAAATGTCTCTTTCTAATATGAATTCTTTAGATTTTCGTCCCCATTTTCCTTAAAGCTTTCCCTTTCTACATATGTCCAGTTGATGGTATTCTCATCATCTTTCTGTAGAACTACATTGCTGTTGCCTCAAGTCACTTTCGATCTGTGAAGAGATTATTCAGAATTTACTGCCATATAGGAGGATTCATTTGTACATAGCATATAAACACACTTGTCTTTGTTTCTAACGAGACTTTCTTGTTTCTTAATACTTTTCTTAGATTCTGGAAGACATCTTTCGCTATTCCAATGCGCCTTCGGATTTCTCTTTCACATTTTTCATCGTCTTTTATAACCTTTCGCAAAGTGCTAAATGTCTGGACTTGCGTTATTTTGACATTTCCAATTCGTAGCTCCCATCTTCGGCTGTAAATCCGAGCAAGATTGTATATTTTTAGCAACGACTAAAATAAGTCTGACTGGCAAGACAGATTGAGGGAAGAAGGCAAAAGGTACAGAGGAAGAAGCGTGTAGTATACTTGATGGGTGTGAGTAAATGGACGGTAGAACATGGTTTGGGTGAAATATCAAAAAAAAAAACTTATTAAGAGCTACAAAGGGCAGAAAGATATGGAGAACCATGATCACCTACGTTTTGAAGTACTGCAAAAAATGTATGTCCTTATTTGTAGATCCTTAATTTCCGCGGAATAGCGGATTAAAGTAATTTTATTATAATGAAGAAACATTCCGGTCATTCGTTAGTAACTATCAAATCAGAATCTCGTGATGTTGTGGAGAGTAAAGCTCATTGTCATCGGCGGTGTTATCGCAGTTAATCGTCCACCGTCCCTTTACCGTCGCGACCCTCAATCACCCTTCTTATTTCTACAATTAAGCCGCCAACACAGAGTCTCTACATGTCGGTTTCAGAGAGCTTCCGTTTGCCGAGCAAGTGTCGAACGTCGGTAATACGATTCGCGCCGTGACACCGACGACATTCAAAATGGATACCGCGGCCCGTTGCGGACCTAAGGCTAGCTAGATGGCCGTTCAGCACAAGCTCAGTTTCCGTTCTCATTTAGTGGAGCTTTAATTGCATACTGGCGACCCCAGCGAGAGTGGTGGGTCTGGATTACACATCGCGAACACGCTGGGCGCCCAATTTTCTCCTTCCTCCGAGGGAAAAAGCCGACAAGATACATTTCGTGTCTTGCCATTCAATCAACGCGCGAAACTTAGTCTGTTCATCTGCAGACATCACTATGACCAGTACCACCCACCTTCATTTCTTTCTTTCTTTCTTTCTTTCTTTCTTTCTTTTCTTTTCTTTCTTTCACATGCTTACGCACACACTCACAATCTCTGTATGTTTCTACCTTTGTTTCTCTCTATTGATCTCAAACTGCCCTTTTCTCTTCTCGGTAGAAAGGTAACGGTTTTACCTTCCTTTGTTTCTCTTTCTCGATATATTTTACACTCCCACCACCCATACTGCCTCTCTTTCTCACATCCATCTCTCATACACACACATTTTCTTTCTTTTTTTCTTTTATCACATCTGATTCTTTTTTTTCATGTTCTTCTTTTCTATCTTCCTTTTCATCTTTCTTTGTTCCTATCATTTGATTCCTTTCTACCTGTTTATATTTTTCTTTCTTTCTTTCTTTTTACTTTCTATTTTATATAACATCTGATTCTTTCTTTCCTGTTTATCTTTGTTTCTTCTTTTCTATCTTTTTTTTCTTTCTTTACATCCATCTTGATTTTTTTCTCTTGTTTATCTTTTCTTTCTTTCTTTTTTTCTTCTTTCTTTCTTTCTTTTTTTCTTCTGATTTTTTCCTTCTTGTTTATCTTTGTTTCTTCTTTTCTATCTTCCTTTTCTTCTTTCTTTCTTCCAGTCACTTGATTCCTTTCTACCTGTTTCCATTTCTTTCTTTCTTTCTTTCTTTCTCATATCACATCGGATTCTTTCCTTCCTGTTTCCTTTGTTTCTTCCTTTTTAATTCCTTTTCTTCTTTCTTTGTTCCTATCATTTGCTTCCTTTCTACCTCTTTCTATTTCTTTCCTTCTTTCTTTCTTTCTTTCTTTCTTTCTTTACATCGTTATTGTTTTCATTCTTTCTTTCTATCTTTTATTACTTTGTTTGCCTACATGGTTTTTATTTATCTTCCTTCGTTTCTTTCATCTTGAGCTGAGTTCAAACTCCGGTTTAGCCATTTATTGTTCACGTCGGACTAATGCGCCTGAGAAAGGTGTTATCCAATTATCCCCCGTCCCATGTACTGTTTAAGTAGCAGTATAACCTTGATTGGTAGCCACTCTAGGAGAAGGACAATTCTAGATTAAAAAATATGAAGACGACAACAGCAAAGTTTTCCACTATATTTCCAAGGAACAGTCAGAATAATTCACTGATTGCAGATATTAAAGAAAAGGAAGTTGTAGAGAACTATGAACGCCTACAACCTGAAGGGACATAGTGCACACAAAAAGAGAAAGTGAGTACTTGGATTTATTTTCTCTTCGCTTTTTGTCATTTTATCTTTTACTTGATATTTTCGAAAGTTCTTTTGATATAAATACGCTTCTATCACTTGCATACTCGCCTCAGCATTGTGTAATGTGTAATAACTATTGTCTAGTTGATCTTTAAGAGTGAGTCCAATCATCCGTGAAATTTGTCATTATATATAGATAGATAGATAGATAGATAATATTAGTGGCCAATACACACACACACACACACACACACACACACACACACACACATATATATATATATATATATATATATAATATTCCCAAAGGGATAGAATCCAGGTAGAACTCAATGACCAGGACAGGGTAAGAATATAATATAAAAGGCTCAAACACTAATATTCCATGGTTATAATTTATTACATTGGAATCGTAATCACGATCAAATTAGGTCTCATGATTTAGATCGTGATTACGATTCGAATGTAATAAATTATAACCATATGTTTAACTATATATATATATATATATATATATATATATATATATATATATATATATATATATATATATATAGATTAATAAATATGCGTTTTTATCAGTGGTAACACGACCGGAGTTCCATGGCCAACGCAGTCTTCAGGGGATGAACTGAGATTCTTTCAATTCAGTACCAGAGGTATATTTATTAACATATAATTTATAAGTCCAATTATCTTATTATATTACATCACACACTATTTTATTTATACCAGTACACAATATACGATATTATATATATCTATAGATAGATAGATAGATAGATAGATAGATAGATATCACCAGGCGGGATATGTCAAGGCTCTCACTGCCCTATTGCTATTTCCATTGAAAGTGAACGGATGATATGCATTCCTTGGTTTCGCCAGTTCAAACCGTTACGACTAGGCCATACCGTGCAAATCACCCACAATTCTCTCCCGTATTCCACTGGTGAAAAGTAAGTTCCACTTGAGTAGATTCTTCCCGCGAACCACTGCTCCGTGGAACCGACTCTCAAAAGAATGTTTCTCTGATCACTACAATCCTAATCTGTTCAACTTCCCCTTCTATCCGCAGAAACTATCTCTTATCTTGAGTGAGCGTCTGGCCTTGTAGCCAGTGAACCTCAATGTAATATATACAAAGTGTGTTCCAATAACTTGGTTAGATTTTAAAGGTGAATTAAGTTTAAGCATCTAATGATTTTTTTTCTCTTTTTCTCTCAGATTTAACAACTTAAGTCTTTGGCAATTTCAACCAAGGAAAGTTTAACAATCAAAGAACGTGTTAAAGTTATCGAAACGGAAATGAATGTTCAAACAGAAATGCAATGAGAAGTTCCCAGATCGCATCATCTCTCGAAACAGTCAAGTCAGTTGGCCACCACGATCGTGCGACTTGTCACTGCCGACACTTGAGTTTGAACATAGATCGCCAGTGAGCAAACACAGGCGATCCCATTATGGAATTAGGTATACCACGTGACCATAGAGGAAACACATATATGTAGGAAGTAGCTGACGATTAACGATCGCTATTTCTAGTCTATCCTCTATTACTATTCGAATCGCTATTTCTACTCTATCCTCTAGTACTATACGGACCGCTATTTTCTACTCTGTTCAATATACTATTTCTGTATACGGTGATTACTTTCTGAGCGAGTATTATTGAGCAAGTACTATTAGGGCGTGTGCTATTCGAAGGCGTCTGACACCAGTATTGTTCAACGGCGTTACTATAGTTGAATCTGCGACTACAAAGTCTCCGCTGTAACGAGCATTACGAAAGGGACAACGAGTATTCGTTGACATCACAAAACATACCCTTTGAGATAAAATATTGCAAGTTTGTATTGAAGAGAGAATGTAGCTGCCTAAGAATACGTGTTTTCATAATATGAGTATCCTGTCTAAATACAGTTGTATGCGTGCTTGGTCGTATATATGAATACGCTGTGTACGTATATCGGTACGTGTGTTTTCATGTATGAGTGTGCTTTATGCCTACACCTGTACGTAAGCTTGTGTATATGAGTAGGTCGCGTACATAACTCTGTATGTGTGTCTGCGTATATGGATGTGCATTTTTTAAAAATCATTTCGCCCCAGAGGGTTCAAGGAGTTAGTGAGAGCGAAGAAATAAGAGAAGACAATAAAATAAGATTCCAGGATTGTTCTTGCATTTAAATTTTTGAAGATTGTAGTTAACTGGAAGGCAGGAAGTCATAGGAAAGCGCGTGTGAGCAAACAATTAGCGTAGTCTTTATGGTTACGCCTATAGGAATTAACTCCTATATATATTTTTCAACCAATAAAATCCCATCAGAAGGTTTGTTGATCAACAAATATTACAAGGGCAAATACCGCCAAAATACTTGCGGACGTAGTTATAAACCAACCACGTGTTATTTTTGGCCCATTCTGAAAATAACAATAATAACACCCTTCACCATCGATCCAGTCTTGAAGCAATTGAACGTCCAATCACGGTGAGAAGCAGTGATATAGTGAAACAGTCTGTCTGTGGATGACTATATATATATATATATATATATAAAGACATTTTTATGTTTATACATTCTTTTTATAGATACAAATATTTAAGTAAATGCCCTGTTTTATAATAAACAGTATTAATAACATTTACCGGCCTCAATGTCCGAGAAATCTTCATAGAAAATATTCGTCCTCTGACAGGTATCGAACCTGCATCCTATACGGAACCGACATATAGCCTGACGTGTCTTAACCGATTGGGCCACAGAGGAGCGTTCGGTTAGTAAGGTCGATTGTACTGCTTTTAAACTTCAATCTTCCATGAATCTCTCACGTACATTCATATCTGCTCAAAGATATGAAAAACAAATGACGTCACACATTATGAAATGGACAAAGTCCGGCAATTATTTCAAGACATTTTTATGTTTATACAGTCTTTTTATAGATACAAATATTTAAGTAAATGCTCTGTTTTAAAATAAACAGTATTAAATAACATTTACCGACCTGAATTTCCGAGAAATCTTCATAGAAAATATTCGTCATTTGTTTATATTTGGATACGCTTTGAGCAGATATGAATGTACATGGGAGATTCATGGAAGATTGAAGTTTAAAAGCAGTAAAATCTAATCGAACGATCCGCCGTGGCTCGATTGGATGAGGCACGTCAGGCTATATGACGGTTCCGTATAGGATACAGGTTCGATTCCTGTCGGAGGGCGAATATTTTCTATGAAGATTTTCTCGGACATTCAGGCCGGTAAATGTTATTAGTACTGTTTATTTTAAAACAGAGCATTTACTTAAATATTATTAAATATTTGTATCTATAAAAAGAATGAATAAAATAAAATGTCTTAAAATAATTGTCTTTGGTCTTTTTCCATATATATATATATATATATATATATATATATATATATATATATATATATATATATATGTAGGCAAATATATGGATATAAATCCGACAGTATGAAAGAAAAATACAGAAAAAAAAAGAATATATATATATATATATATATATATATATATATATATATATATTGTGGACTCTCCGTTGTATTCTATTATTCCAAGGTACAAACTTATAGTGGTGAAGGTTTTGTGCAGAACCAATTACACTTTTGAAGGGATGAATTCAGAGTCCTGGTGCAAACTATTCAATTTGAATTCAGATTTTTCCTTCTCCTAGACCAGTTGCCATCTGTCTCATAGCTGGGGCGGGAAGAATTCATACCTTTCCCAAGTGAATGTGATGGATTCGACTAAAATTCAAACTCGGCTCTCCAAGTCCGAGCCGCTACCCACTACTCTTCTCTCTCTCTCTCTCTCTCTCTCTCTCTCTCTCTCACACACACACACAATTATGGATAGATGATAAAATAAATCACCTGTGATTGTAAATTTCGTTACCAATTCAATCTTATCGTTCCCCATTGCTGATACGCAATTGTATTGCATTCTATTGAATGTCACAGGTCATAGTTCACAGGACATAATTTTTGCACATACGTTTGTCAACGACCAGTGTTCAATGCAGTATGCAGCTATGAGGAAAACGATGTCTGTACCCATAATATACAAACAACTCGTCACGCATACGAATCCAAATAGACAACCTCAGACTAGCTGATCTATATATATATATATATATATATATATATATATATATATATATATATATATAAGTGTAAAAATTATGACCTGTGACATTCAATAGAATGCAATACAATTGCACATCAGCAATGGGCAACGATAAGATTGAATTGGTAGTGAAATTTGCAATCACAGTTGATTTATTTTATCATCTATCCATAATTGTAAAGGTCATGTTGAGATACTGTCCGTTAATAAGAATAAATTACATTTTGAATTTCTATATTCCCTGTTTAAATAATAAAATAAAATACCTAAAGTATCGTCATGTATTAAGTTCACATCGTCATCGTGGGAAATCAGCGTCAGTTTATAATGTTGAATTGATGAGGAATATATGAATATTCTATCGTTTTCAGTTGATGGATTCATAGTATTTGTCAGTTTACCCTATGATTAGAATGTTGAAGTAAAGATTGATGACATTAAGGATGAGCTATTGATTTGATGGATGTGAGTACCTATTTAGAAAGTCATATTTTTGCTAATTAGAACTATCTACCCCCGTCGATTAAATAAAGGGTTCGGTACGAATTTCCAAGAAATATCTCCTGAAGAATGCCGGAGTGTACAACGGCCGAAACGCCGGAAATATCGCAATAAAGATGAGGGTAACAATCGGAATAATGTAAATAGCGTAAATAATTACAATAGCTCATCTCAGATATACAGACAGTCATTATTGATAAATATTTAGTCAGCCTAGCTGAGTCGTGCCCAAGGTAAAAATTTGAAGGCTTCA
>CAHIKZ030000006.1:1085000-1090000 GCA_903632075.3 Acanthosepion pharaonis | reverse complement strand
TATTGAGGGACGAAAGAAAAAGAGATAGCTAATGAAACAAAAGAAAGTCCCGTAACTCTGAACGACTAAAGACGCTAAGTCAAACTGAAAACAATTATTGGGGTTGGAAAATGATCCAAGCGGATGTGTGCAAGGCCAGATCCATATTTGTGTACGGTTCAACCTAGCGACACCTATTTTTTGTCTTCTCTGGAGAAAAGGCATCCATTTATGAAATCTCAAGCGTGGGCAGGAAGGTTCTCCTGAAAATATTATGAAAATATTGACACTCATTAACAGAGAAAGTCATTCGAAAACATACGCTGATATTCTGCCTAACAATAATATCCGCATCATTCCCCAGCTTACCATATGACATTGATACAATGTTTCTGCAACGTTGCATATAAGGTGCAAAGACGTTTTTTTTTTGTTTTTTTTGCAGACTACCCACGACGTGTCCACAGCCTTACCTCGGATCTTTACAAATACGTTGACTGGTAACTTTACGCTAAGAGAAAATGAATAATAAATTCCAGGAAGAACAAACATTAATCATCTATATTATTGATTTTCAAAAGTGATGAAAGATTTTATACCTTCCGTCTATCTATCTATCTATCTATCTATCTATCTATCTATATATATATATATCTATATATATATATTTATATATATATATATATATATATATATATATATATATATATATATATATATATATATATATTTAAATAAAACAGACCACTTTAAGGTTCCATGTAATAAATTATTTCACCACAGCCCTTTTAAAATCAGACCATCATCAGACTTTACTTCCAAACAAAAATGAAAAGAAAATTTACATTTTGACGGGCCGTATTAAACATATGTAAATTAACGAAGTGAGAAGTGAGTGGGGAGAGAAAGTCATGAGTGAGTTAGCAGATATTGACACTTCCTCACTTCATTAATTTAATTTTTTTAATTTAATACGGCTCGTCAAAAATGTGTAAATTTTCTTTTCATTTTTTGTTTGGAAGTAAATTCTGATGATCCGCAGTCCTTTTAAAAATAAAAATAATGGTGAAATAATTTATTACATGGAACCTTAAAGTGGTCTGTTTTTATTTAAATTATTTGCTGTGGATTTACATTGAGCTCTCTGGATTTTATCCTCCTTAGGTTTACCCATACAGATTCCCTAGTTTTGCATAAACTAACTAACTATATATATATATATATATATATATATATATATATATATATATATATATATATATATATATATATATACACTAGGTGGAACAGCAAAATTGTCCAAATCGTGGAACAGCAAAATTGTCAGATTAATATTTGAACTGTTGTATTTAGAAATGATTAAAGATATAATACTGGAATTCTCCAAGGTTTTTATAACACTGTTGGACTCTACTTTGAACAATAAGAACTTATTTAGCTCTAAGTTAAAATGATGATTCCTCTTCCTGTTGTAACCGCCTGATCCAGTTTTCCTCTTTAATGTCCCTTCTTTTTTAAACATTCACCGTTCTCTTGATGGTTCTTGAAGGAACTTTGAAGATGAAAGTCAGAGTATGAATGTTGGTACAATTATTGAAGGCCTTAATGATTTTTTTCGTCTCACCATTGCTCAGTTGGGAAGACACAATGAGGCAAGATTTTAACCTGTTCTCTTTCAAGTTGAATAACCCAAAGTGTTCTTCAGTGATTCTTACAACAAATGGTGTCAAGATGTCTAAGGCTCTTATCTGACAACCTGGAAAATAGAAACTGAATTAGTTTTACTTTTACACCCGGTATTTATATGTGATATAGCCAAAGGCCAGATAGATAGATAGATAGATAGATAGATAGATAGATAGATAGATAGATAGATAAACAATGCGATATATGTGCCGGGTGTAACAGCAAAATTGTCCAATTGTTAGATTAAGCCCACAACCGTTGTAACTTAGAAATGATTAAAGATATCTTACTGGAATTCTCCGAGGTTTTTCTAATATTATTGGACTCTACTTTGAACAAGAAGAATGTATTTAGCTCTAATTAAAAATGATGATCCATCTTCCTGTTTTGACATCCTAACCAAGTTTTCCACTCTACTGTTTCTTCTTTTTTAAATATTCGCCGTTCTCTTGATGGTTCTTAAGTGTACTTTGAAGTATGAATGTTGTTACTATTACTGAAGGCCTGAATGATCTTTTTCCGCTCACCATTGTCCATTTGGGAAGACATAGTGGAGGTGGCACAAAACGATTTTAACCTGTTCTCTTTCTAGCTGAATAACGCAAAGCCTAAACGTCTTATCTGAAAACCAGAAAAATAGAATTAGACACTAAGTCAAAAGGCATTACTGACTCTGAAAGAATAAGAAAAATAAAACTTTATTAAGAAGCGAGAACAATAAAAGAGTATTCAAGAAGACAATAGATAACGATTGATAATTTTACGATTAATTAACGCTTGATATTTACATTTTTGAAGATCTAAGTCGTCTGGAAATCAAAAAGCCGGAAGTTCCACGAGAAGAAACTGTTAGCAAAAATATACGGTTGCATCTAGCCATGATGAGGCTTAGATGCGACCTTGCCGCCAATCTGGGACTTCGTTTAAATTCATAAAATATTTATCTTGAAAGTAATGATAGAAAAGGTACAGGCAAGCTACATTACGGCGGTTAGAAGGTTACTGAAGCCGGGATGCCAGTGTAGGATAGATATCATTACACATTCAGCTTTTGATTTTATCACGAACTAGCAGCATTACCCGGCGTTGCCTGGGTTTATTAAAAAAAGATCACGAACCTCATCCAATTTGTAAAATTAAAATAAAGAAGATTTTTCTTTAGTGTCTCTTATCTATATGGCGAAAAATTATAATGACATGAAGTATGAAAACATCTATAACAGGAAAAAATTGTTTTTTACAGAAGCACAGAAGATACAAAAAATATTTGTCAGCAAATAAAGAGTACATTAATCACAATCAATCTTCTAAAATTGTTGAGGAGAAATGCTTTGTTGACAGCTTTTGCTCAAACTACATCGAATGAACAACATACATTGGAAGGAGAAGAAATTCAACAAAGACTTCGCCTAGCAGCCATGCCAAAGCTGAAAACCAAGGTTCACAAAGACTGTATAGAATTGTTCTTTGCTCCTCAGTTTCGACAGCTCGAGTAGCAGAATTTCTTGCAGCGTTCCTTCTTCGTCCAGTTAACCGTTGCTCATTAGTTTCTGCTAACCTTGCATTAGCTGTACGAATAGCATTTTGTGTCAGTCTAATTTGAGTTTCTTATTGCGAAGCGGTTCTTCTCCGTGCTTTCATGCATTTGGCTGTAGTAGTAACACGTCCAAGTGAAGGATTTCGCTTTCTTGGCATTACTGTCAGGCTGTAGTTGAAGAGGTTTGGCTAAGCTTCTTGAATAACAATGAAGTAATCAATTAAAAAGCAAGAATATTATACACATTAATGGAAATATAGCCACAATAAATTAAATGCAAGTTTATAAGGGAGAGCACGGGAACGTGGTAAACAATTATAAGCAAGCTCGTAAAGTTAAGATTTATCTAAAAATAGACTACCAAAAAAAACCGTTCTAGTGATAAAAATAAAAATTAACGTGCAGCTAGAAACCTACTCACTATGAACGTTAAAACGTACACGCTAAGTTTAGCATAATTATAAATGAATGGCAAGAGGGTCTTTACATTAATATAAGTTCATTTTTCAGAATAAAACTGTCAAAATTTTACGGCTCAATTTTCAAAATATATGAGTTAGTAAGCATTTATTAAACGCTGATTAGAAGATGATTAATACATAATTAAAAATTGGCATTTACGCTTTAACTTTTTTAATAATATGATTTTCACAAATTTAAATTTAAAGTATCAAAAATTCAAAATATGCATGCATGAAAGCAGCCTACCTTTTTATTGGATGACAACTTTTATGCGAATGAGCTTTTTTGCATTTATTTCATCACATAACACTAATGAACACTACACGTGAAGCAAAATCTATAGTACGCACTACATAACTCGATCGATCATTGCACCTGGAGAAAAATCAATTTTACACACTACACATCTCGATCGATCTCGCACACGCGTCTTATACCTACGTGCACATCTCTCATCGGTGCACACTTTCGTTTGCACTTATTCTTTTTTTCTTAAGGAACGATATAATTTTTGCCGTCAAGTTAATGCAAACGAAACTATTTCAGTACCAAAACGGGAAATCCATGGGAAAAACTGATATTTTTCATAATGTATTTATGACACATGGGGTGTCAGTTTTGATTTTGAGTTGATTGATCTAGACACAAATCATGTGCAAATTTTCATCGGAATGCTGCTAACCACTACAATTGAAAGACTAATGGGGCAGCAAGACATTCATGGGTCATCTCGGGGACCCCTTATGTAGTTTTCAAAATCTGATAATCGTTTTTGATTCATTTTAAGATTGTAAGAAACCTGTAAAATTCCGTCGAAATCGAAGTAATTTGAAATTTTGGGGATCCCATTGGTTCACCCTAGGGGTCCCAAATTTCAAGCCAAAGGACAAGTTTAAGACTAATAGTAATTGAAATAATAAAGCACATCTTTTTTAAGTTTTCTATTTAATCAACTTTATGGCCAAGGCTGTAGACTTAATTGAAAATTTCGGGGTTCCCTGCTGGTCCCCTAACTCGTGGGGGTCCCAGTGTTGATTTTCAGTGAATTCCAAGTGACTACTTCAGTTACTCGATATAATCTCAATATGTACTGAAATTTTCGTTAAAATTGGGGAATACTGCTACAAAATACACTTGAAAAGCAATTGAGGCATCAGGGGGTTTATAGGGTCATCCTAGGGCCCCCCTCATGCATTTTTAAAAATCCGACAATCGATTTCTATCTCATTGTAAGAGCGTAACAAACATGCAAAATTTCATCAAAATCGAAGCAATTTGAATTCTTTGGGGTCCCTTTGGGGCACCCTGGGATTTCCAGTGTCGAGAGAAA
This sequence comes from Acanthosepion pharaonis, assembly GCA_903632075.3. Taxonomy (NCBI): domain Eukaryota; kingdom Metazoa; phylum Mollusca; class Cephalopoda; order Sepiida; family Sepiidae; genus Acanthosepion; species Acanthosepion pharaonis. The sequence goes on along the minus strand of CAHIKZ030000006.1, from coordinate 1,085,006 downwards.
CGAAAA
>CAHIKZ030000006.1:1047500-1082500 GCA_903632075.3 Acanthosepion pharaonis | reverse complement strand
ATATCTAAGGATATCGTGTCTAGTTCTTATATTTATAAATGCTCAGTTATTTCTCGCCCGTTTCCGATGAGTACACGCTGCCTGTCTTCGGGATCGAATTCGCAAACACTATGTCACCAAATTCACGAACCATTGTTTTAATCTACTAGACTATCGCTCCGGGTCCAACGGCCGAATCGTTGTGATAACAACAACAAAGATGAGGACAACAGTCCGAACGTGAGTATTGTAAACTAGCAGCATGGCCCGGCGTTGCCCGTGCTTGATTCAAAAATCGTACGACTCATACAGAAATCGCTATCACTTGACTTAAAATATTTTTGCCCTTCCTTGCCTTTAAAGGAGTGCCCTTTGTCGTGCTGATGTTGCTACATGCCTTACTTCTTGCCTATCTCACACTGCGAATTTTTTCTAAGCTCTATACTAAACATTAAATCTGTTACGAAAAAAGAACTAAACAAAATGAACACAAAACCATCAGCTTTAAAAAAGGACTCGTAACTGGAAAAACCGAATGAAAAAAGAATGTTAACAACAAATACTTTTTCACACCCAACCCAGTTCTGCGGAATCAGATTCAACGTTGAGTTTAAGCAAGAGCATGAGCCAATTGGAGTAAAGTGCCATGCGCATTTAAATTTTTCCCACTCGTGACGAATGCAGCTATCGATTTTTTTCATGCTAGTTAACATTCGTGTCAGTCATCTGTTGACTCTCACGCTGGCCAATAGAATCTTCCTGCCTATTCGTGGCAGCCAGCTATAGGCTCTCACTCTGGCCAGTAGAAAATGGCCGCAACCTACATGAAAACTGCCGTAGAAGCATGAAAAAATCGATTATTTCCACTATCGATGGGAGTTGGGAAATGCAAAATCGGTTTTGGCCTTTCCGCTCACTTGGAGCATGTGCATGTAAATTTTGGTGCAAATCCGTCGAAAATTGCGGCCGTGCATTCGTTACACACACACACATACATACACCCTGCCTTTTATAGATAGAGATAATAGCAATATTGTTTAGAATTGTATTTTCTTTGGGAGTGACTTGCAACCAAAATTTTGGATAACTGTTCAAATTTCTTTCTTTTCGAATTTGAGTACTTTCGAAAATTTCAGTCATAATAAAAAAAAAATTCTTTTCACTACAATAAACAAAATTTTTCTTAGCTATATCCTAGCATTTTTGGAACGGTACATTTCAAATTTAAATATATGTATATCATTTCAGAGTTATCATTTGTCGAACGCATTCACAGTGCTTGCTAGTAAAATAAATGTAATGAAAAAATCGATTATTTCCACTATCGATAGGAGTTGGGAAATACAAAGTCGGTCTTGGCCTTTCCGCTACCTTGGAGCAAGTGCATGTAAATTTTGATGTAAATGCGTCGAAAATTGCGGCCGTGCATTCGTTACATACACACACATATCCTGCCTTTTATAGACAGAAACAATGATAACTCCTCCTCGCAGAAATGCAGAGAAAATTCCTGGCGTCCCAAAAGATATAAATGCATTGTTAACTGTCATATTCAATACTTCTATTTTTTTTTTTTTTTTCATTTTTCTGTAAATGTTCTACTATTTCTCCAGTTTTGTATTCTCTTTTTATCCCCATTCTGTGATCTTCTAGAAGGGTTACATCTCCTATTTGTTTGTTCAATATAAAAATATCCAGTCTCTGGTTTGTACTGTGATATCCTTATGAATTTCACAATTTCACTTTCTTTGGGTCATGTCGCAGTCGTTTGTGCAATTATCAGTGTAGCGCCATTCCCCGTTCACACATGACTGTATTTGTATCATCTTCTGAGCCAATTTGCTCATTTTGTTTATTAGTACGTAATTCATGTTCTTAATATTATCTACGTACAATCAACAATCATCTTTTACTGTTCCCAGTTTATGGCGGCGTTCAAACAACTCTTTCCTTCACAATTGTTCTGAGACAACATTAATAGTCGATACCTCCAAAACATTTTTTCTAAAATAGATCATACCGTGATGAAAAAATAAAATGCCACAAACTTGATAAAAATAAAGAATTTCTGTCAAAATGTCGTCAACTTTCTTTCGTAGCTTTCAGCAAAGTCGGTTTTTTTTTCACCATCTCTCCTACTCCCTGTTCTGCCATTTACACAACCTCGTAAGATATCTTACTCATACGGGAACCGATGTTTCAACATGATATGGCCGTAAGCCGTAAGAGTAACAATAAGTCTTCTTAATAATCCTTTGTCTGTCTTCAAGTTTAACCCTTTGACGTTGGCCCCTTCTGTAACAGAAAATTCTAGAATAATCTCCTTGTTCTTATTTTTCTATGTGCCGTGCCTCTTTAGGGCGTAGGCGATAATATATCATAATCCATGTTCTGCCAAACATAAGTTCGTTAGGTAGGTTATACGCTACCTCCCCTTGTCCCTCTTGCCTTCGATCTGTTCTGTGAGTGTCAAATTCTCCAAGCCCTCTTTCCACATCATGTGCCTTGAATATTTCAAGTCTCTTTCTGATGCTAAATATGTGTCCTTTTTGTTTCCATTTTCTCTATAACATCGTTGTTGCTCAGGTGTTCAATCCATAATATTCTCAGTATCCTTCTGTAGAGCCATATTTATCTTGTTGCAAGTGTCTTCGTCATCTGTGAGGCAATAATCCATCATTCACTGCCATATACGAGGACTGATATTACGTAACAGTTCAGTACTCTTTGTTTTGTTTCTAAGGAAAGTTTTCTTGTTTCTTGATATTTTACTTAACTTTTGGAAAACATCTTTCGCTATCCTAATCTGCCTCCATATTACGGTGCCGCGTTTTCCTATGTTTGTTAAATCACAAGATACTTGAATTTTTGGATTCGTTTTATTTTGGTATCTATATTTCGCAATTCACACGTTGGACTGTTTCTTCTACTGACAACTATACATTTCTTGTTTAGTCTTTTCGTCTAGCTTTCCTTCACTAACTTCTGTAGAAGTTCCTGTAATTTCCTTTCTATGCCTGTTATCAACACTGTGTCATCGGTGTATCTAATGGTGTTGTCGCCAATAATGAATCCTGGTAGGACTTCTAATTCCCTCAGGATCACTTCTCTGCAAAGTTTGAATAAATCCGGCGAGAGGACACATCCTTGTCTTTCGCTATCTTTCTGTTTTTGTGTATTTTCTGTTAACTCAATATGCTGAGGTATTTTACTCTATTTAAATTTCTGTATTTTTGTGATTTAACTTACTGATTTATTTTCTACTCTGAATGTTTTATTCGATTTCAACTTCTAAATGTTATTTGCTTTTCCTCTGCGCCGTGCCTCTTCAGGACGTTGATGATCATGGCTTCCCACCATTTCCTGTCCTTTGTAGCTCTTAACAACCTTTGTCTTTTTGCCATCTCTCCCAAACCCTGCTCCGCTATCCATTTTGCTCAAGCTCCCCATGTAGTTTGTCCGTTACTCTTCTTTGGCTCTCTTACCTTCAATCTGTCCTGTGAGTATTAAATTTTCCAAGCCTTCTTTCCTCATCTGTCACTTCCCGATGTTAAGCATAAGTGTCATTTTGTTGCCATTGTTTCTACAACGTCGTCATTGCTCGCATGTACGGTCCATGGTATTCTCAGGATCTTTCTGTAGTGCCACAGTTGCTTCATGTGTCTTCTTCATTTCTGAGATGCTTCCCCAGCATTAGCTGCTGTATAGGAGTTCAGTGGATTTTCTTTTAGATTTTCTTAATCTTTTGCTCAGCTTTTGGAAGACATCTTTTGCTATCCCAACAGGGAAGAGCACAAATATTACGTTCATGTTTCACAATTTTTTTTTGTTTTTTTGTTTTTGAACAACTGTCAACTAAAACATAATATATCCAAATGCATGACAGATGGAATTAGAACAATCTACCCCCGTGGACTAAATAAAGCGTTCGTATTGAAATTCCAACAAATATCACCTGATGAAGGCCGGTGCGTACAACGACCGAAACATTGTGAATATTGCAATAAAGATGAAAACAACAGTCCAAAAACTGTAAATATTTTTTGCATTTCATTTGCAAGGTCGAAAAATTTTCTTTCAGCTTTATTTTGCGGTCTCTTGGAATGGTTGATTTTATTATCAGGCAGATTTTCTTCCGTTTCTTCATAATGGCTAAATTAGGTCTTCTTATCTGGATCAGTGATCCTTTTAAAGTTCATATGTACTTAAATGGACTTGCCATGAAAATAGCGATACCGCTAGTGATGCTATGGGTGTTAGAAAAACAAATCATGAAATGTAGCCATAACAACAACCCACTATCTGCCTTTATTCTTTCCGCAGACTTAGTAGGTATTGTGACTATAGCAGAAATCGAAATATAATAATAATAATAATAATAATAATAATAATAATAATAATAATAATAATAATAATAGTTCAATTGAGTAAAGAAATACCAGTGAAACAATACACCTCCTGAGGCTGCAAAAAACTTATAAAGGCAAATGCAATGGACCAGATACAGAAACGATGGCAGGATAAACCTCTTCACGATCAATATTTTGTGCGTCCCAAACAAGATAATATAGACAAACCCCATACCCATCGGTGACTATGTAGTGCAGGGTTGAAAGCTGAAACCGAATGTTTTATTCTTGCCTCATGGGATAAGTGCTTGCTAACTAGAAATTTCCTAGCTCACATCGTGAAAAATTTTCTTAGGCCAAAATTCAGATTCTGTGACAAATATCGAGAAACATTTGGCCATCTTTGCACAGTATTGGAACGCTCTGAATATAAAATCCGGCATAACAAATTGGGCCAATATCTGCATTAGAATATCTGCAAGTTTTACCTGCAGGCTGTAATGTATCTTTGAAGACCTTTAAAAAAAACTATCAAAATACAAGCGCCTTGAAATCGAAATCTAAAAATGTGTTACATGAGGACATCAACAACTATAGTTGTATTTGGAGCACTCGGATTGATTGGAAAATATTCCAATAGACCCATTGTAGGAATTCTTGGTAGCCCATGCCTTAAAGAAATACAAAAGATTGTACAGGTTTTTTTTTTTTTTTCCTCAAAAAGTGGCCAGTGGAAAATGTCATGATGCTAGTTGGGACCCAGAAAGAAATGAGTATACACCAGAAACAAAGGAAATATTATTATTATTATTATTATTATTATTATTATTATTATTATTATAATCCTGTTATAATTGCGCTTTTCGTTAGTTCGTATCTCATTACGTCCTGCAAATACCTCATAAATAATAGCCAAGTCTTTGTTTTGATCGCGTGGAAAGTGGCGCGTGAATAGGGAAGACATTACTTGGCTTTAGTGAAGAAAGAAAGAAAAGAAGATTGAAGTGGAGAGAGAATCAGATTAAGCTGATAAGAACAGATACTACCTTTTGATCCCAGCCAAAAGGCCCAGAAGGAATTGCGACCGATAAAAGCGCCATTTTTCAGACACACAGTATCGAACGATGGAAACCGAGTAAGAAAAGAAACAGTTACAATAAATAAGATAACATTTTATTTCCGTCTACTGAAATATTTTTAGATTATTATTAAGAGAGATATTCGAAAGACGGGGATTTCGCAAGAAAGCAAGAAGAAAAGATAAAAATGTTTGATATCTTCTTGCCAATACCTCATAAATAATGGACTATTCCGTTTTGAATGAGTAGAAAAACATGACATACGAATGGAAAGAAAAAAACGGTTGTTTCAGTGAAATGGAAAAATTTGTCAATTTCAAGTCTTTTCATTTGTACCCACTTCTTAAAATAACGACCGGCATTCATATTTATGAGTGTTATTGAAATATTTTGTTAAAGTTGTTAAGCTCAAATGTTTAACGATGTGATAGGAGAAATTATACGGATAATCTATCAGAAAATTCAAATAGGAAAACTGTAAAATTTTCACACGTCATATGTGCTTTCTTATTGACATTGTCCTTTCAGATTGTCGTGTAACTTTGAAAATATTTTAAAATACTATCAAAATACAAGGATCTTGAAGTGGAATTCAAAAAAATGTGGCACATGAGAACATCAATAATTTCAGTTGTAATTGAACCCTTCGGATTTTTCCAAGGTTCCGATAGGCTCGTTGAAAGAATTCCTACTATCCTATGGCTTAAAGAAACACAAAATATTGTACTCACAACTACAGCTCACACATTACGAATGGCTTTATCTATGTAAGATGTGTGTTTCCAGAAATGATCAGTGAAAAATGTCATGGAGCTATTTCTGACCTAAGGTCTCTGGTGAGGACCCGGAAGGAAATGTGTATACAACAGTAATCAAAGGAAATGATAAGAATAACTGTGAGGGAAGGGTGATTGAAATGAAAAGTGCAAACGACAAAGACTTGACTATGCCAATAATGGTATATTCCCAAAATGAAGATTCTTCATTTAAATTCATTGAAGCCGGTCACAAAAGATTCCTTCTTCGAGACTACTCCTTTCAATTAAAAGTGAATCGCAACTAGAAAGAACAAACTGAATTACAATTAAGACATTTTAAACAAGCATTTTCGACCTACGCTATTTCTGATCTTCATCAATGCCTACCGGATGTCATCAGTTCCCAACTAGATATTTATACAGATGACACAACAATTTATTTCTGTCTTAGTAATAAGACAAACAGACCCGATATAGTAAACCTAGCAACTGCTCTCGAAAAGGCATCCAATCAAGGATTAACTGGTGCACGAAATGACTTATAAATTTTAACGCTTCCAAAATAGAATTACTTCTATTTAATCACCACAGAGAATCTTTTCTGCCTGCTATCAGCATGGCTGGTGCTAAATTCCGGGTAGACAACACTCTATGTCTTCTTGGCCTTAAGTTTTCGACTGACATATAGTGGGGGCGGCTATATCGAGTCAATTGCAACCTCTACCGCTCGGAAAATTGGTTTACTATTTCCTGTCAGAAATCTTCTTTCGTCATAGTCTATCCTGCACATTTATAAATCTACCATTCATCCATGCATTGAAAAATGCTTCCATATTTGGTCTGGTACTCCTGCTGTATATCTTGAAATTCTTGACAAAATCCGAAGAATGGGCTTGTTATGCAATCAGTCCTAACCAAGCGTCTTCAGTCACATTCTCACCGATGTAACGTGGTTTTCCGACGTCTTTTCTACATATATTATCATGGCAACTGTGTTGATTAACATTTTTTCTCTATCGCATCGACGACAATAATTTAAGCGTACTACTCGATTGGCAAATAGGTCTCAGCATTTTACTATTGAACTAGCTAAATGCAACCGACACTTCTATTCTAACAGTTTCTTTTTTCGCACTACTCACATGTGGAACTCCTTTCCGATTTCTAGTTTCACTGCCACCTACAATCTTCAAACATTTAAATGCAACCCCAATCGCCATTTTATGTCTTCTTGTGCACTGTTCCTTTAGTGTCCATTCCTCTCTCTTCCTCACTAAAGACTTTTCATTTTTTCTTACTCTCCGTAACACTCTGCGTCTTAGTGGCATTATCGCCTTGCTTGGGGGGAATCGATTAAAAAACATTCAAAGAACTCTTAACTTTCTCTCCTTTAAAGGAAATTTGGCAAGCTTGGATCGTAATGTCAAAATCACGCTTTTTTCCTTTAATATAGCTTTTATTTTAACTACCACCACTCATCGGTAGTGTTTGTTTTGAAAAGCGATTATTACAATCACAATAAAACCTAAACAAATGATGAATTTACAACAAAAATATTAAACACGATTTATTTATTAGACTGTTTATTTTCATAAATTATTTTATATTTACAACATTCTAAAACTATTGTAACTAATGCAATATTTATCAAACAATTAAAGAAATAAATATGAAAACAATTTTATATTTATGAATTTATAAACATTTACTAAATTATTGAAATAAGTGTGCCAACTATAAAGAAATCTTTATTATTTACCATTTTATAAAGTTTGAATTAATTCGCAATTAGCCGATGTTTTGTCAAATATTCCAATAAACAATATAATAAACAGTGTAAATATACAATCTTATAGTGTTTATTATTTTCGTTTTCAATATCTGAAGAAATAAAATGTATAACTTCACTTATATATGGTTAAGTTTTATTACAGTTCTAATCATCCCTTTTTAAAACAATAAAATTACCGAGAAGTCAAGACAGTTAAAATAATAGCGGTGTCGATGGAAAAACTGTCCTTTTAAACACTCCGTCATAAAGGTCCGTCACAAAGGTCCAATTTTAACCGGAATTTTTATACGAATTCTCAGGTTCACACATTGTCCGCTATATTTTTTTTTATAAACTTCTACTACATGAAAGTAATTGTTCATATACTATAACTTTGTTTAATATTCATGTATAAATGTCTTTATTTATTGTTTAGGCAAAACTTGAATTGTTTCATTTTCCTTTTCACTTTACCTCGCTTAAATCCAATACTAATCACCTGATTCCTCTATCATTCCGTCCGTCTCCACTTAATAATTCATTTTGTTTGTTTAGCGGCGTACCAGCTCCTTTATGAGCCAAAATTTAAATTTGGGGAGCATTGGCAATTACTTTGAAAATAATGTATTGCTGGTAATAGTTTTTTTTTTCTTTACAGAAATGTATTGCTGGTAACTTTTTTTTACTACGATTGCCGGTATTTTTACTATAAATGTTTTTATACTTTCATAGTGGGTGTTTTGACCCCAGTTTGGGTATTATCTATTTACCCAGAGCTGAGACTTTAACAAGTGCTATCAACGCGAATCAGGGTGGACCTAGAAATAGCAGCAATTAAGAGAAGGTTCCATACTCCCCAAAATCCTCCAATCAGAAGCCATGCTGCTGGCCATAGTTTATCGTCATACCCAGGACGACACTTAATAATAAATCATGGTCGTTTGTTTATCCGCGAAAGACACCCAATATCTGTTATAAGTAGTAGGTTCTGATTTTGCTACAATCCAATATTTTATTATTATTATTATTATTATTATTATTATTATTGTTATTTGTGTATGTTATATTTACTGTTTTGTATCGCGTAGAGCGGGGTCCAAACTATAGTCCTTAGGCCCTATAGGAGAATTGTCATTTAATTTATATCACTTGGTATATGGAATGTTACCTAGGACACTTTTAGTAAAAAATTCCCATTCCTTTTCTCACGAGGCCCAGAACTCCGATTACTATTGATACAGTTTCAGTCTTCATTCCCCACATCCTGTTAATGTCGATCTCCAGGTCCTTGTATTTGGACAATTTCTCGATAATTTTTCTGGAGGTGTTTTTCTCAGATGATACTGCAGTATCAATAAGCAGACACTTCCTGAATTTCTTGTCTTTTATGATAATATCAGGTCTGTTGGCTTTTATTTCATTGTCAGTTTCAATTGGCATGTCCCGGAGGATAGTTACATCGTTATTTTGATTAACTGAGTCTAGTCGGTGGTCTTACCATCTCTCAGTGGTTTCGATTTTGTGATTCTTGCATATCTTCCAGTGCACATATCGCTATCTTGTTCTATCTGTGAGTATATTCATCTATTGCTAGTTCATCCTGAGTTAATATGGTCGACAGCTTCATCATATTTTCCGCAGATCCTGCATTTCGGTTTAGTTCCATCCTTGATTATGTGACAGTGATAGGATCTGGTTGCGAGGCTTTGGTCATGAGCTGCAATAATTAGGACGTCTGTCTCAGCTTTCAGCCCTGTCCTCCTTAGCCACTGATGTGTTTTCTGTTGGTCCACATCTGCTTAATTCATTCATTTTATGTATTGCAACGCCTTGTTCTCCCAGTTTTGTTGTAATTCCATTTGGCTAAGTTGTTTTGATTTATTATTATTATTATTATTATTATTATTATTATTATTTTCTTTGATTTCTGGCATTTACATTATTTCTTTCCGGGTCCAGCGCAGGGACCTAAGGTTAGAAATGGCGTCATGACACTTTCCACTGACAAAAAAAAAATTACATAGATAAAGCCCTTCGTAAGGTGTGGGCTGTACTTGTCAGAACAATTTTTTGTATCTCCTTGAGGCATGGACTTCCAGGAATCCCTTCAATTAGTCTACTGCAATCTTTTTCCAACCAGTCCTAGGGCTCCAACTACAACAGGGATTGTTGATGTTCCCATATGCCACATTTTTGAGATTTCTATTTCAAGGTCCTTGTACTTTGACAAATTTTTGAATATCTTCAAAGATACATTGCAGTCAGCAGGGACTGCCATATCAATAAGGAGGCACCGTTTTTGTTTGTGGTCTTTAATAACAATATCTGGCCGGTTGGCCTTGATTGTTCTGTCAGTGTGTATTGTGTAATCCCATAGAATTGTAACAGGTCCTATCTCCGTAACCGGGTCTCGGTGGTGTTCATACCAGTTTCTTTCAGTTTTCTTCCCGTAGAAGTTGCAGATTTTTATTATTATTATTATTATTATTATTATTATTATTATTATTTTTTCTTTGATTTCTGGCATTTACACATTTCTTTCCGGGTCCCTTGGGACCTAAGGTTAGAAAATGGCATCATGACACTTTCCACTGACAAAAAAAAATTACATAGATAAAGCCCTTCGTAAGGTGTGGGCTGTACTTGTCAGAACAATTTTTTGTATCTCCTTGAGGCATGGACTTCCAGGAATCCCTTCAATTAGTCTACTGCAATCCTTTTCCAACCAGTCCTAGGGCTCCAACTACAACAGGGATTGTTGATGTTCCCATATGCCACATTTTCGAGATTTCTATTTCAAGGCCCTTGTATTTTGATAGCATTTTGAATATCTTCATTATTATTATTATTATTATTATTATTATTATTATTATTATTATTATTATTATTATATACTGACTGTTTCATTTATGTACTGAAATATCTGAAAAGAAATATAAATTATTTTTACTCGGTCTACTTGCTTCTATTATGCAGTCAAATTACTGAAAGAATTATGATTTTGATTTTTTTTTTTATTACTGAGTTGCGCTCATCATATTTCTACAGCTCTTCTTTTTCACGTATTTCACGCGATTACATCACCCTCAATTAGATTCCGCCATTCATCACTTATTGACGCTCATCATGCGTTTCCCGCCATCATATTCCTGCCTTTTCTCGCGTACCGCTCAATAAATATTCTCTTAAGTGGCTGGCGCGCTTATGTAAACGTTGTCTTACACGACCTAGCACGGATAGTCTCTCGCCTGGCAGAATCTCTAGAAGACCCAAATATTTGCAGGTCACACCTACTTAAACAAGAGAGCACTTCAAGCTTATAAATCTTACATTGCAGCGTTTAAGAGGTTTCGTATTTATGACCAAACAACGCAGAGTTTTCTATCGTATTTCCAGCGATTTTCTTATAGCTGCTTATTGTGTTGTTCTTTTCCATTTTGTCTCGCTCTATCCCCTGCTTCCTGATGCTGTTGTTCTCTTTTCTTCTTCCTCCTGCTTTTACAATTCTTCTCCCTCTTGCTTTACTTTCCTTCTTTATTTTTCTTTCTTCTTCAATGTACTCTTTTACACTTCGTCTTTTTCCTCTCTATCAGCTTCGACCCTTCTTCTGTTTCTACCTCCTGCTCTAACTTGTACACTTCTTCTTCTTCTTCTTCTTCTTCTTCTTCTTCTTCTTCTTCTTCTTTTTCCTACCTAGAGAGAGAGAGAGAGAGAGAGAGAGAGAAATAGATAGATAGTTAGATAGACAGACAGATAGACAGAAGTGTGGATATATACCAAATAACTAGATATTAGCAACTGTATATGCGTGCGTTAGCGTGCATATACAGATAAGAAAAATATTTATTTAATTTAATATAAGGTGTAAACAAAATAGTGCTGAATGTAGTCACACAGAGCTATGATGTATATATTAATAAATATGCATATACCTACATTTGTAGTGCAATTTAAAGTTTCATAGATATTCCAAATCGTGAGACTTGGTAAAACCTTGAAAACCATAGAAAAACAACTAATTTTTCCTAGAAAATTTACCAGGTTATTATTTTAAGGTAAACATTTATCAGTTTAAATATCTCGCATCCATAATTAGCTGCTTTCTTTACAGAAATTACTGTACTTCACCTTATGCAACCCTGCTTTTCTGATGGCCAATTATATGTTGCCTATTCAAGAGTTGGAAATAGAAGGAATTTATTCATACGTGCTTTAAATAAAAGACGAAAAATGTAGTTTATCCTGCTGCATTACAGGAAGAATTATTTAAGATAAAACTTTATTTTGATTTCAGTTTTTTCCCCATTATGTGTTTTATTCATGCAAATACTTGTATTTTATTTCTGTCAACACCTGTTAAATGTTATTCAGTTTCACCATGTTTCCTTTCTTTAAAAATGGCTAAACTCCTAACGTTTAACTATCTGAATAAATATAAATGTTTTCTTTCATGTTTACAACCAATTTATAAATGAAATGTTCATTTAAAATCTTTGTTTCAAAGATTTCAAGTAGTGAATATATATTACTAGCAGTAGAGCCCAGCGTTGCCCGGGAATATAACAGTAAGAGATAGATCAAGTATCCACCATCATAAAGACTGAAAAATAAAATTGACAAAGATTACTGTTTAATGTTGACGGACATGCATGTCTTAATTAGATTTTTTTTTTTTTTACGAATTGGTCAAACCCAAACTCAAACAAAAACATTGTTTTCAATCGTTATGAGTCTCCCGATTGAATAGAATTTTATTATAAATAATTGTCTTGTAAATGGAATTTTTAAAGCATTCTGAATGTTAAGAATAAAGAAAAAAGTGTGCAAGAGAATAAGAAACACTACCTGCCAAAAAAAAAAAAGTGAAGTTTTGTTTTATCGGCTGAAAAATATAGGAAATCCGCTCCCATATTTAAAGGAACACACATACACGCAAACAACCCGATGTGAGTTGTCCCCCTTCCATTTTCACGATGTCTCTTAATCGTGTTTTCAAATTGATTTTGTGCAAAAAAAAACATTTATATTTTTCCCATTTTTGGCGCTGTTAGAACCACCACACGGTAATTTTATGTAGTTCTGTGAAGTTTTCTTGAAATCGGTTGAAAAATGTAGGAAATCCGATCCAATATACACACACGCAATCTGCGTTTTATAATAAGTAAGATTTACATTATTCGGACTATTGTCCTCATCTTTTTCGCCATATTTATCACAACGTTTCGGCCGTTGTAAGCTCCGGCCTTCTTCAGGTCCTTCAGGACACATGACACAGTGGATAAAGGCGTTGGTTAGATCAAGTGACAGGACCCAAAGAGTGTGAGTTCAATACCCGGTTAAGGCAGTGGGGAACTTTCAGAGGAATAATTAACAGGAGATAACTGATAACTGACATCCATCAAACATGGCACGTGGAACTATAACAGTCTACCCCGGTGAGCGAAATAAAGCGTTCAGTTCGACATTCCAACCACCTGAAGAAGGCCGGAGCGTACAACGGCCGAAACGTTGTGATAAATATGGCGACAAAGATGAGGACAATAGTCTGAATAATGTAAATAATCTACATAATACCTCATCTCAGAAATATAGACAGACTAGGGAATATATCTTACTTTGCAAAGCGATAGCGAGTAGAAAAACCTGCTAGTTTCAAATGAAACTGAAATTTAAGTACAAAGTTGATTTTTAAACCATTTAAAATACGTTGATAAGTTTGCTGATTTGGGGATTGTTTCTCTCTCTCTCTCTCTCTCTCTCTCTCTCTCTCTCTCTCTTGGAGGGTTTTGGATTTAGGGGTTGGCTTTTGGGCGTTGGGGTTTTGTGGGGGTTGTTTTTTTTTTGTTTTTTTTTGTTTTGTTTTTTTTGACAGTTGATCGAAATATTGTCGCCATCAATCCTAAAACGGATTCTTTGTGAAGGTTTCGAACAGAAGAGACTGCACGAAAAGCACCTGTTTACTTGTAATGCTTATTTACAAAGGAATTATAAGGACAACACATATTCAATTGGGAGGTGGCAATATTGTTCGCTGTTGCTTCAGTCTTCAATAATAGAAAGGTACGCACTGAACCGGGTGACATAGCCGCGAGACACCGCGAAATGTGTCGCAGCGCTGCATTTGGTGAAGTCTACCGACTTGGTATCACAAACGCCGGTCTCCATCTTGTCTTCTTGGAAATTACAATTCACCCTCCTCCCGAAAAAGTTGAATGAATAGAAAGAGTAAGAAACTAAGTGGTTATGCCGAAGGAAAAGGAAGTAGAAATCGTTTAGCTAAGAACGAGGAAGATATGAAAACAATTATGACTTAATTAAGTCCACTTTACATCAGAGGTAACAGTTTAGGTACTGACTACAGCCTGTCTGAAGTTATTATGCAAATCAAATAAAGCTCAAAAAGTTTTGAATCAATATTAGTCAAATTTAAACTCATCTATTTCCACCTTTGGTAAAATATTAAATTAAATTTTCTGCCATTTTTAATAGTTAACATTTAAGATTTTTGGAATTTACGAAAATAGACTGACTTAAGTTAATATGCAGATTAAACTAATATTAGTTGAAGACCTCTAAAATCTAATAAAAACCATTTTTTCTTTTTGTCCGTCATATATGTAGAAACATGGGTAATGGGAAAGATCTAACAACAGAAAATATCAAAGTTATTGAATGAAGGAATGCACACATAGAAGATACCAAAAAAGCTTTGTAGAAATCATTGAACGATAAAGAAAGCTGTTGAAAATATAAGTAAGTTGAGAAATCGAAGCAAATGAAAAAGGCTTTAATAAGTTCTTCGTCGAGATGAACGTAAACTATCAGGTCATCCCATAAGTCCTGTCCGAATTTTAACTTTTTTTTAAAATGATCAAAATTTAAAGAGTATTTTATAATGTCTAATGGAGCTGAACATTATTTTTATGTTTAGATGCATTTAAACTGATGAAATTTTATTTCAGAGAACAATAAAATTAAATTTTGTTTGATTAAAACCCTGCTAACATGGAAGTACCCAATAATCATTTGAGGCACATAATGCTTTATGAGTTCAAGAAAGGAAACTCAGCAGCCGAAGAGGCTAGAAACATTCACTCAGTTTATGGAGAGAAATATGTGAATAAAAGAACTTGCAGAAGATGGTTTGCAAAATTCAGAGGTGGAGATTTCACCCTTAAAGATGAAGATCGAACCGGACCTCCAGTTGAGTTTGATGAAAAGTTTCTTGAAGCAGCCCTTGAAGAAAATCCTGATTTATCAGTTGAGAAATTGGCAGTGGTTCTCAGTTCAAGCCAAACAACTGTTCATCGTCATCTTCAACAACTTGGAAAAGTTCCTAAACTTGGAAAATGGTTGCCTCATGAATTGTCTGAAAACAACCTCAAATCCCGAGTTGACATCTGATCTTCTCTCCATTCTCGCCAACTTGTTTCACCTTTTTTGGATAGACTTGTGACTGGCGACGAAAAATGGATCTTTTATCGAAATGTTAAGCGTCGTAGACAGTGGCTTGGTAAAGGGGAAGCACCCCAGCCACAGCCGAGAAGGGAACTTCATGGGCAAAAGGTTCTTCTTTCAATCTGGTGGAATCGCCAAGGAATAATCCACTTTGAATTCTTACCAACTAATGCAACAATTAATTCTCAAATATACTGTCAGCAATTAGAGCGTTTGAACCAAGCTTTGAAGAAAAAAAGACCTGCTCTAGTGAATCGAAAAGGAGTAATGTTTCATCAGGACAGTGCGCGACCCCACACAGCAAGAATCACGTCACAAAAGATCGAAGAACTTGGTTGCAAGAAATTCCTCATCCACCTTATTCTCCCGATCTTGCTCCTTCAGACTACCATTTGTTTCGTAGCTTACAGAATCATTTGGAAGAAACAGCTTTTGTAACACAGGAAGAGGTTAAAACTGACATTTGTGAGTTCTTCGAATCAAAGCCAAAAGAATTTTACAGTAATGGAATTAGTAAGCTTGTTAATAGATGGAAGGAAGTCATAGATAATCGGGGAAAATTCATTGTTGATTGAATCTGTAATTAGATGTAACATTTGGTCACTTGTTTTCTTTATTCAAAATTCGGACAGAGCTTATGGGATGACCTGATAATATACGCGAAACAACCACTTTTGACTAGAGCTCATATATTTGAAAAGGCTGGAATTGAGGGAGCCGAGAAAGACAAAAGATGTAGAATACTTTGTGAATTGGGGTCTGTAAAAAGATCTCCTAAGCACAACATTGACTTTCAAGGTACAAGGCGATCGTCAGATACTGATTGAAAACATTGACCATTGCGTTGTGCATGCAACTCAGAATTGTGTCACCGGTGAAGAAAATGTAAATTTACTGTTAATATAAAGTACAGCTCTGCTATTATACAGCGAGCATTATTTTATTAGCACCATCACACAATATGCGATATTATATATATATATATATATATATATATATATATATATAGAGAGAGAGAGAGAGAGAGAGAGAAAGAGAGAGAGAGAGATACATATATATACACACATATATATATACATATACATGGGATAAATATACTGTCCGTTATAGGTAACAATATACATTTAACATTGCTTCGTTAATATACTATATATATATATATATATATATATATATATATATATATATATATATATAGTGCTGTTCGATAAAAGTGACTCAAATTATCCTTTGAATTTAGCTCAACTTTCATTTCATCGGAGAAGAGAACATTCTTCCAGTCTTCTCCGGTGAAACGTTTGTAATAGTGAGCGCATTTAAGTCTCTTGGCTTTGCTTATTAGCGGCTTAAACCTTCGTGTACAAGATTTTAGCCTCATTCTAACAGCTATCGACGGACTGTTGAAGGGGCAAGACTAACATCTTGCTCTTCGCTTAGACTGGCTGCAATTTCTTGGCTAGTTATAGTCCTATTCTCCGCAACTTCTCTCTTGATTACCCTGCCAGTTCTATCATCAATCTTTTTTCTTTCGCCCCCTTGTTTCCTTCCTTGGAGCAGATGTGGCATCATTATGTGCCCTAAGCACTCGAGAGACAGTTGATTGCGAGGTTATAGCAATTTCTCTCGTATACTTGCCTGCTTTTAAGAGGGCAATAATAGATGACTTAAGTGGTTCTGATGCGTGTTTGTACTCTTTCATCTAATTAGTGGCTTAAGTGGCTATTTTAAGCTGTTTTTATACTATATGAGGCTTTCTGGAATATTCTAGAATACTCTAGATTTAATTTATGCTGTTCTAGAATTCTCTAGAATATTGTTCTGGGTGTATTGTAAAATAGTTTTCAATATTTTGTCAAAAGTTCTATAAATTTACCAGTTTAATCATTAGAATGAGATATCTGAGTCACTTTTTTTGCACAGAGTTTTTTTCCTGAATCTCATTTATATCCAAATTTATAATTATCAATAGAATACCTTAGGGTGAATAAACTTTTTTTCCTAGGTGGTCGGAAAGAGGTCTTTATATTAGTAAGATTAAAAATTATTTTAACCCCAAAAACAATAGACAGAAAATATTTTTATTAAAGAAAATCAGGTGAGTCACTTTTAGCGAACAGCACTGCATATATATATATATATATATATATATATATATATATATATATATATATAAAAATATATAAAAAATATATTATCAGTTATCTGTTTGAATTAGTTGGGCTCTTATGTCCATCGTCTTTTGTGTTAAATTGTTATAAGTTATAATGTTAATTATGTTTAAATGAAAATGTCCATGAAGATGGTCTTAAATAGACCGAAACGTCCGACGTCGACTTTATTTTAACATTAATAATGCATATTCAGAATTTTGTTTTTTCTGTATTTTTCTTTCATATATATATATATATATATATATATATATATATATATATATAGTGACATACATAAATTTAAAAAAAGCAATGACATGTTCAAGTGAAATGGAACATATTTATGGACCTTTACATGAAAACTGGAAATAAGACTGGATAGCGCCTACGCTCGGAGGCTAAAAGTGGGAAATTATTCTTGCATGCTAACAGTGGGAGCCTATACGATGAAGTTCTAGCAGAGGACGACAAGCGAAAAACACATATCAAGCAGATTTGTGACGACATAAAATGCAACCCTTCTGACCTGCTGAATACGATGAACAATTGAATTAGATTATTGCGAATTGGATCAATTAATTGATTGATTGACTGAAAAAGTGTTCTCTTTTGTTTTAGCAATCTAGTAGAGATGGCGAATATAATAGTCTGGCCAATTAGTGGACATATGTCCGCAAGAAAAAATAAACGTTCAGTGACTGAAATCTAGCGAATGTTGTCATCTTCCGCAGGCGGAGATAGTTTTCTTTCTTCTATTTTTTTTTTCCTTGTCTATGTTTGGCACAGGGACACAATCTAGAGCCATCTTGAGTAGAATACGTGTACATAAGTTTAATTTTGAACAGAACAAGATCCGTGACTCGACCTGTGACGATCAATCTTACCCTCAATGACTTACAAATATATCTCTACCTGCGCACTGTTAGCTTGATATACCTATTTTCTGAATTTATTTCGCATAATATCAGATTAACGGGATTTTGAAGATTGAACTTGCTAACAATGACTTGCGAGTTTATTAACAAATTTGTGTTAACTCCTGAACACGGGCAATTCTCGATATGAACCAATTCTACTATTGTGAATTTCTAAATGCGGCTTAGATATGTCACAAGGCCGAAATTATGGGGTACCCAATGAGGATCGAAATCACTACTCAGTCGTAACTGATCTAGCAAGACAAGCTTTCTAACCATTACACCACATCGAGGTGCCCACATCAAATCTAATAGGTTGGTGCAAAAATAATGACGTAATAATGTCGTTTTTTGACGTACTTTTCTACGTTAAAAAACGACATTCTTCGATCATTTTGCACCAACCTAATACTATATATCTGCAGCGAGAGACAAGGACTGTTAAAGTAGTAGAATAAATTCTTACTATGTTAAATATGAAGGAAACTAAGAAGGCCATGGTGGAAGATCATAAGACGCGGGGAATTCGATGCACGCGCAAGCAAATAGAAGTGTAAGCTCTGGGGAATCGGTTCTTCATTTTCAATCTGGAAGCGTCTACTCAATAACCTGTCATCAGCATTTAATGGCGTCTTATACGGAGGCCGTGTGAGCGACAACAGCGACCTCTTTCGCGCCAAATGCCAAAGCTGCCGCCGTAACGACCAAAAAAGGCTAGAAAAAAAAATATATAGTTAAAAAAAAAAATATGGGGGCAGAAACGAGATAAAGAAAGTAAAATAAAAAAAAATAGAGAAAAATAAAAGAAGGAATTTTAAACACTGGACGAACAAAAAGAAGTCAATAAGCAAAAAAAAAAAAGATAGAATAACAGATAGCAAATAGAAAAAGAGAAAAAAAAGATAATATTAAGAAGGTTGGGAGAGAAAGAGGAAAGAATAAGAAACTAAAAAAGAAAGGGGGTTTCAAATAAACAAAAGAAGCGAGCGAGACGAAAGTCTAGGAACAGGTAGAAGGTGAAAACTAAAGACATATAAAGGAATAAAGTGATACAGCAAGGATGTGTCAGAGTGATGAAGGAAGCAAATCTGGACAAGCTGTTAAAGGAAGCCGACAGAACAATAGTGGCAGACCTGTACGTACTTATGGCGTATATATATATATATATATATATATATATATATATGTGTGTGTGTGTGTGTGTGTGTGTGTGTGTGTATATATATATAATTATTTATTTAAAAAAAAATTATAACATAAATATGTTATAAAATCACTACAAAAAATAGCCATTTTGTTTCAACACCCCCAGTGTCTTATCAAGTGATGATGTTGAACCACCAGGGTGTTGAAACAAAATGGCTATTTTGTAGTGATTTTTAAAAAAATTTATATAATTATTTAAAAAAAAATTTAAATAAATATGTTACAAATATATAATTATTTATTTAAAAAAAAAGGTGTTGTTTTGTTTCCAACCAGTGTCTTATCAAATGATATTTGTACCACTGTATTTGAGCACTTTTAAGCATAGTAATTGTTGGTGACTGGAATTCATTCCATTCCGTATACACAATTTATATACTTGTATATATATATATATATATATATATATATATATATATATATGTGTGTGTGTGTGTGTGTGTGTGTGTGTGTGTGTGTGTGTGTGTGTTTCCATGCACATCTAATTAATGCACACATTTTTGTACTTTGTGTGCAATAAGGGCTTTCTTTTTTCGATGTGCGTCTATGCGTAATTGGACATTTTCTGTGTCCAAAATACACGCATGGATTCTGAAATATATGTAGGCCTCGTTGTATGTATAACAGAAAAAAATATAACCGCATATCCAGTTTCAAAATTGCATATACGGGGTCTGATCAAAAAGTATCGGGACTGGTGTTATAAAAAGGAAACCACAACACATATCAGTTCGGTATTTAATCTCCTTCGAAATAGTCCCCTTCTGAAGGGCTTTATTCAGCGTCATTTCCATCGATGGAAGTATTCCTGGAACTTAGGAATGGTTTAGAGTGATAGCGAGCAGCTGCTTCCTTGTTATTCTATTGGATTGCCTAGATGTCTTGAAATCATATTTCAAGTGGGATGGGATTTTTGAAGAGGAAAAAGTCGAGGGAATGTAGTGGTCTTAGTGCCTGGGGAATGTTATACTTTGGCAAAAACTGCTGCACAGGGTATGGTCACTGATGGAACCTCTGTGGTGTGGTGAGACGACCAAATTCCACAGACTTTTCTCCCAAGGACTGCTATACAACAACGGAAGTGAGCGAGAACGTTATAACTTAGTATGCATGTGCAGCAGTGTTCAGGATCAAGTGACGTCATTCTGTGCACTCTAGATTCGTTACCATAGCAACAGTCTCGATACATTTTATCAGGTCTCGTATATGCATGCGCGTGTGGGCGCGTGAGATATTTTCAATGCATAAAATTACATGATTATTTGTAGTTGCATTATTAGCCGTTTCCTTATAAGGAAATATTCGACACTTCTTGACCGAGCAGTCAATGCTGCAATCGGTTGAA
Source organism: Acanthosepion pharaonis (assembly GCA_903632075.3). Lineage (NCBI taxonomy): Eukaryota > Metazoa > Mollusca > Cephalopoda > Sepiida > Sepiidae > Acanthosepion > Acanthosepion pharaonis. Next base: position 1,061,488 of record CAHIKZ030000006.1, on the reverse strand, counting down.
ATTCATAAAATCTTTCTCTTAGAAAAACGTTTCGGGAAAACAAGTTTCTTAAATCCAGTAGCTGTTAATACTCTTTCCATTACTGATGGAAGTTTCCTTCCTTATCTTTTGTTTGGGGTAGTGTGGAAGGTCAGCACCTTGGTTGCCATTATTCCCTCTTCGATTTCCTTGTGCCAACCAAGCGTATGGGAATATATAAATCCATTAATCTATATACATGTCAAGGTTGACAATGGTTATATTTATTGTTATTGTGGCTAGCGGCAAGTCGCTTATGGAAGAGTGGTTTTTCCAAATGCTCATACACAACGCGTTGTATGTCGTCAACAAACCTGACTTAGCAGTGACAAGACATTTTATGTCAACATATTTGACGGTAAAACAGAATTCTAGAATGTATGTTCAGGCCTTTTTTCAAGATTACTTAGTAAGAAGTGTAGAAGGAATCGAAATCCAAATTTGTTTTCCCTGTTGTTAACTCGTGATTAGACAGATAGACAAACAAACAGATAGAGAGTCCATGTGTGTGGGGGGGCATGGAAATAAATATTGCATAGTGACTTGCAGTTTCACGTCTTAAGCAATCGTCAAATTATCTATCACTGATACGGAAATGTCTTTACTTATAAATAATGCAAATTTTAAACAATTTAATTATATATACACATATGTTTATGAATAAGTGCAATATGTGTGCGTGCGTGTGTGTGTACGTGTGTGATACCATAAGTATTAAAAAACAATGCAAGAGTTATATATGCGCACGAGTGTGCATGTATGTGTGTGTATGTGTGTGTCTGTGTGTGTGGAGAAACAGATGGCGGGGTGAGATTATAAATATTACACGCACAGATACGCCCAAATACATATATATATATATATATATATATATATATATATATATATATATATATGTATGAATGTATGTATGTATGTATGAATGTATGTATGTACGTATGTATGTGTGTGAATGAATATACGGGTCTCATTGACGACGACAGACTTCCATTAAGCTTTATATTATATTTTTCTTGCACTCGGATTAGAGATTTCTTTTTGTACGAAACCTGTATTAAAGAAGGAATGCTGTACAAATAAATAAATATATATACAAACGCGCACAAACACACACAGACACACACACACACATATATATATATATATATATATATATATATATATATATAATTGATATGTATTAGTTTTACTCTTTTGCACGTATATTTGAGTGAGAGAGAGAAAATAAAGATATAAAGAAAAAAAACGATTTACAAATGGAAATTCGAAAAAAAAAGAGAGAAAAACAAATTACATGTCAGAAGAAAGAAAGGAAGAAAGAAAGAAAGAAGCAAAAAACAACCAAAGAGATAGAGAGAGAAAAAAATAGAACAATGAGAGAGAGAGAGAGAATGAAAGAAAGATAGGGAAGTCAGCTCTCACTTTTTCGGACAATCAACGTAAAATTACTGCAATGAAAACTTTGCTTGGTCGGTAATCGGGTTTGCTCAAATTACCCCCGTTCCGGATTTGTCTCTTGAGATCCACAGCGACTTATCCGAAATGTCAACTTCAGTTAAGGTTTGTCGTGGCGTCGATGAAGTGGAGACTGTCCCTAGTGATAGAGCGGACGCGGGCCAAGTCTAATAGCCACGCAAGGCACCAAGCGTAATTGCAAACTGATAACATTAAGCATCATGCTTCCCGGTCGGTTGCAGGCTTTTAACTCGGTTTCTTCACAAGGTTCACCTTCCATTTTCTTTATTCTTTGCATTTTTTAGGAGTTATTTATTTTTACCATCATTGCTATCATCTTTTTATCATCTTTTTAGTAGCATTTACGTCTTTTTTTCAGGATTTGATAGAGCTATCATGATTAACACACACACACACACACACACACACACACATATATATATATATATATATATATATATATATATATATTGCAATTTTATTTTTATTCTGGGGGATTTTTCATTTTTCTTGTAATATCAATTTCTTTTTTGTCTTCATTTTCTTTATTTATTCCCGTCATTCGTTTCCTTCAAAATACTCTCTCTCCCTCCTTCCCTCCCCTACCTCTCTCTCTCACCCTCCCTCCCCTACCTCTCTCTCTGTCTCTTTCTCTCTCTCTCTCTCTCTCTCTCTCTCTCTCTCTCCGTCCGGCTCTTAACATTTACTACGCCTGAAATAGGAGAAATATTACCGTGTTCGTATTGTTGCATTTTACGATATATCAACTTCTATTGCTTTATATTATGTCGAAATCTATTTGTTTGTTATACCTGAGTCTATAGGTGAACATTAGTTGTTTTTATACTTGAGTCTGTACGTAAACATTGTCGTGATTATACTTGAGTCTATAGGTAAATATTGGTTGTTTTTATACTTGAGTCTGTACGTAAACATTGTCGTGATTATACTTGAGTCTATAGGTAAATATTGGTTGTTTTTATACTTGAGTCTGTACGTAAACATTGTCGTGATTATACTTGAGTCTATAGGTAAATATTGGTTGTTTTTATACTTGAGTCTGTACGTAAACATTGTCGTGATTATACTTGAGTCTATAGGTAAATATTGGTTGTTTTTTTACTTGAGTCTGTACGTAAACATTGTCGTGATTATACTTGAGTCTATAGGTGAACATTGGTTGTTTTTATACTTGAGTCTGTACGTAAACATTGTCGTGATTATACTTGAGTCTATAGGTGAACATTAGTTGTTTTTATATTTTAGTCTGTACGTAAACATTGTCGTGATTATAGAGTCTCTATAGACTCAAGTATAATCACGACAAAGTTTAAATAAATATTGAATAAATATTTGTTGTTTTTATACTTGAGTCTGTACGTAAACATTGTCGTGTTTATATTTGAGTCTATAGATAAATATTGGTTGTTTTTATACTTCAGTCTGTACGTAAAAATTGTCGTGATTATACTTGAGTCTATAGGTGAACATTAGTTGTTTTTATACTTGAGTCTGTACGTAAACATTGTCGTGATTATACTTGAGTCTATAGGTAAATATTGGTTGTTTTATACTTGAGTCTGTACGTAAAAATTGTCGTGATTATACTTGAGTCTATAGGTAGACATTAGTTGTTTTTATACTTGAGTCTGTACGTAAACATTGTCCTGATTATACTTGAGTCTATTGGAAAACATTGGTTGTTTTATACTTGAGTCTATAGGTGAACATTGGTTGTTTTATACTTCAGTCTATATGTGAATATTGGTCGTATTTATCCTTGAGTCTATATGCAAACATTAATTCTTCTGTACTTGAGTCTATACGTAAGTATTGGTTATACTTGATTCTATAGGTAAACATCAGTTGTTTTTATACTTGAGTCTGTGCGTAAACATTGTCGTGTTTGTACTTGAGTTTGTAGATAAACATTGATTGTTTTATATACTTGAGCCTATAGGTAAACATTAGTTGTTTTATACTTGAGTCTATACGTAAACATTGCAATAAACATTGCTCTAGGATATACATTATTCTATTGATCATGGTCTATAGGTAAACATTGCTTTATGTTTGTGTATAATGGTAAACTTTAGTCATGTTTATAATTGCGTTTATAGGTATGCATTAGTCGAGTTTATACTCAACTCTAATGGTAAACACTGATCGCGTATATATATGAGCCTGTTGATAAACATTGGTTGGGTTTATACCTGAGTCTATAGATAAGCATTTGCAAGGTTGATATTTGATCCTATAGGTAAAGAATGGTTTATACTTGAGTCTACAGATTAATATGTGTCGAATTTATACTTGAGACTATAGGTAATCATTGCTCGTTTATACGCTTTAGACTTTAGGTAAATAGGTGTCATGTTTATATTTGAGTCAATAGGTAAACATTGTTTATGTATATTGAAGTTCGTAAAAAATCACCCGGCATATCACTCTGCAGAGAATGTTGTCGGAATATTGTAGTAAATATTACGGCTATTACTGACAACAAAAATAAGTAATAATTGGAGCGAGAATAAAAGGTGACAAGATGGGTAAGAACAGTATTTAGTCACCCCTCCACGAGGATATCATGTGGCACAAGGCCGGTTTAACGTGGGATCTCCGAGCCCGTGGTCTCGGCCAAAAATATGCCCTTTGAACCCGTAAAACGGGTTCAGATTCGGTTTACCTCCCCGAAAGAGAATCCGACCTTCGGCGTTGCCTCGTTCGGGTTCCTTCCCGCCCGAAGGCAGAAAGCTCAACCGATCAGCCGGTCGTGCGACTTCAGACTGAACAAGATGGGTAAGAACATTATTATCTCAATCTATATTACAGTATTTATAATAAAATAATCTGTGTAGTTCTTTGGTCAAGAAAAGCAGTGAAATATTTGGATTAATGAACTGGTAAATGTTTTCGGCAGCAAAGGAGTGCTTCCATGGTTGGGTTGCTCGCCAAACGCTTAATTATAGACAACCTTAAATGACAAGATGTCCTTCATCTGCTCTTTTATTTATCCATAGAAAAAAGTGAGAAGTGGATTCTTATATTTTTGAAGGGTATTACAATCAAGCGAAAACAAACTGTTCTAGATGGAGTTTGAATTCACGTCACCGATTCTCTTTTCTCTGCCGTTCACCATTAGACAACCGTACACGCCAGTAATGTCTTCAAATAAATTCAAGTGAAGACAAAGCAAACATGCTTAAATAAAAGAACGAATTCTACACTGTCGGAAACAGATATTAATCTATGAACTTTTATTGAATACGGATCATCATCATTATCATCTCCTTGACTTTTGTAATTGTAGGGCGGATCCGAATGCAAAAGCTACAGTAACTCTTTTAAACAGAACTTGAACTATAAACGGCCGCCATCAGCAGTTCTGGTACAGTCATACGTGTCCATTCTTTTAACTAGTTTTTTCTTGTGTTGGCGCCCTCTTCTACGTCTACCTTCAACGGTGCATTGCATGATGGTCTTGCACAGGCTGTCGTGCCTTGTAGCGTGTCCAAATCACGCCATTTTTCTCCGTTTGACTGTGGCGAGAAGAGATTCCTAGTGTCCCACGCAACTTTCAATCCTTTTTCACACAAACACACGGGTTTTTGTTTTGTTTTTGTTTTTTTTGTTGTTTTTGTTTTTTTGTTGTTGTTTTTGTTATCTTGGGGTTTTTTTTTAAATGAAAGGATTATGAATACGTATAGGGATCCACTAAGATTTGTACTAATCCTTTGAATGTTTCCCTAATTACAAACCACAAAAAAAAATCAGAAACTGTTCCGGTTCTTTAAAACTTTGAAATTCAAATGGCTTATACGATTTAGGCCATGTCACCAAATCTGGTCACAGTTTAATTAAAGAAAGAAAGAAAAACGAAAGTAAAAACGAATGAAACAAAGAAAAGGGAAAGAAAGAACGAATGAACCAAAGAAAGATTGAAAGAAAAGAAGACAACAGACGAACGAAAGAAAGAACGAAGGAAAAGAAGAAAGAACAAATCATTTTGACAATGAGTGTCATCGCTCTTACGAGTTTGCACTAGAATTGAATTCAGGACAAAAGATAAGAAAGAAAGAAAGAAAGAAAGAAAGAAAGAACGTACGAAAGATGATTCGGGGAGAAGTTTATACCCCGACAACTGTACAAACTCCTGGGAAATGACCGTGCAACCCAATGTTATGTGTACGGGTAAGAAGCTATCTTAAAAAAATAATAACATCCAAAGTACATTCAAAGGGGTTACCCACTCCAGGACTGAAGAAGGCATCTTAATATTGTAAGCAAGTCGAAGAAATTTGGGCATTTCTTGGATATCGCCATTCGAGCAGACAAGAGAATAAAAGCGAAAGAAAAAAAACTGAACATTTTATTGAGGGATGAAGAAGAATGAAAAAGATGCAATATGAAGATAATGATTGTACACATTATTACTGGAGTAATTCGAAGAACCCGGGAAAACATTTTTTAAAGAGGCTGAAAAAAACAGAACTCACAAGCAAGGTACGAAAAGCAGCCATTTTTGAAAAGCTGATTTTGACACAAGACCCTAGTGGTTAAAGAGAAATAAGATTATGTGGTTGAGCCATTCACCAGAGTGGAAATGGCCTTCAGGCATGCTTTCAGAATCACAGTATCTTTTTATCGGTCTTCGAAGACAAGCACCGGATTCAAATACGTAAATATTTTATACATCAAGCGGAGAAAAGCGAGAGACGGGTAAAGAGCATAGATAAGCGAGGGACGGGTAAATAGCATAGATAATCGAGAAACGGGTAAAGAGCAGAGACAGGCGAGAGACGTGTAAAGAGCAGAGACAGGTGAGAGACGGATAAAAAGCATAGATAGGCCAAAGACGGTTTTAGAGCAGAGACAGGGGAAGGCGGGTAAAGAGCAGAGTCAGGCGAGAGACGTGTAAAAGAAGAAACAGGCGAGAGACGGGTAAAGGGCAAAGATAGGCTAAAGACGGGTTTAGAGCAGAGACAGGGGAAGGTGGTTAAAGTGCAGAGTCAGGCGAGAGAAGGCTAAAAAAGAGCAGAGACAGGCGAGAGATGAATAATAAGCAGAGACAGGAGAGAGGTGTAAAGAGCAGAGACAGTCGAGAGACGGGTAAAGGGCATAGATAGGCCAAAGACGGTTTTAGAGAAGACGGGCGAAAGCGGGTAAAAAGCAGAGACAGGCGAGAGACAGCTAAAGAGCAGAGACAGGCGAGAGATGGGTAAAAACGCAGAGACAGGCGAGAGACGTGTAAAAAGCAGAGACATGTGAGAGACGGGTAAAGAGCAGAGACAGGTGAGAGACGTGTAAAAGAGAGACATGTGAGAGACGGGTAAAGAGCAGAGACAGGTGAGAGACGTGTAAAAGAGCAGAGACAGGTGAGAGACGGGTAAAGAGCAGAGACAGGTGAGAGACGTGTAAAGAAACCAGAGACAGGTGAGAGACGGGTAAAAAGAGCAGAGACAGGTGAGAGACGTGTAAAGAGCAGAGACAGGTTAGAGACGGGTAAAAAAAAAAAAGCATAGATGGGCCAAAGACGTGTTTAGATCAGAGACAGAGGAAGGCGGGTAAAGAGCAGAGACATGTGAGAGACGGGTAAAGAGCAGAGACAGGTGAGAGACGTGTAAAGAGCAGAGACAGGTGAGAGACGTGTAAAGAGCAGAGACATGTGAGAGACGGGTAAAAAGAGCAGAGACAGGTGAGAGACGATGTAAAGAGCAGAGACATGTGAGAGACAGGTAAAGAGCAGAGACAGGTGAGAGACGTGTAAAGAGCAGAGACAGGTGAGAGACGTGTAAAGAGCAGAGACATGTGAGAGACGGGTAAAGAGCAGAGACATGTGAGTGACGGGTAAAGAGCAGAGACAGGTGAGAGACGTGTAAGAGCAGAGACATGTGAGAGACGGGTAAAAACGAGCAGAGACAGGTGAGAGACGTGTAAAAAGCAGAGACAGGTGAGAGACGGGTAAAGAGCAGAGACATGTGAGAGACGGGTAAAAAGCAGAGACAGGTGAGAGACGATGTAAAAACAGAGACATGTGAGAGACGGGTAAAGAGCAGAGACAGGTGAGAGACGTGTAAAGAGCAGAGACAGGTTAGAGACGGGTAAAAAGCATAGATAGGCCAAAGACGTGTTTAGATCAGAGACAGAGGAAGGCGGGTAAAGAGCAGAGACATGTGAGAGACGGGTAAAGAGCAGAGACAGTCGAGAGACGTGTAAAGAGCAGAGACAGGTGAGAGACGTGTAAAGAGCAGAGACATGTGAGAGACGGGTAAAGAGCAGAGACAGGTGAGAGACGTGTAAAGAGCAGAGACATGTGAGAGACGGGTAAAGAGCAGAGACAGGTGAGAGACGTGTAAAGAGCAGAGACAGGTGAGAGACGGGTAAAAAGCATATATATGCCAAAGACGTGTTTAGATCAGAGACAGAGGAAGGCGGGTAAAGAGCAGAGACAGGCAAGAGACGGGTAAAGAGCAGAGACATGTGAGAGACGGGTAAAGAGCAGAGACAGGTGAGAGACGTGTAAAGAGCAGAGACAGGTGAGAGACGGGTAAAAAGCATAGATAGGCCAAAGACGTGTTTAGATCAGAGACAGAGGAAGGCGGGTAAAGAGCAGAGACAGGCAAGAGACGGGTAAAGAGCAGAGACAGGCGAGAGACAAGTAATGGGTAGAGGCAGGCGAGAGACGTGTAAAGAGCAGAGACAAGCGAGAGATAGGTAAAGGGCATAGATAGTCCGAAGACAGGTTTAAAGCAGAGACAGAGGAAGGTGGGTAAAGAGCAGAGACAGGCGAGAGAGGTGTAAAGATCAGAGACAGTCGAGACGGGTAAAGGGCATAGATAGTCCGAAGACGGGTTTAGAGCGGAAATAGGGGAAGTCGGGTAAAGAGCAGAGAGAGAGGAAGGCGGGTAAAGAGCAGAGACAGGCGATAGACGAATAATGCGCAGAGACAGGCGAGAGACGTGTAAAGAGCAGAGACAGGCGAGAGACGGGTAAAGGGCATAGATAGACCAAAGACGGGTTTAGAGCAGAGACAGGGGAAGGCGGGTAAAGAGCAGAGACAGGCGAGAGACTGGTAAATAGCATAGATGACAATAGACAGTTAAAGATTATAGATATGCAAGGTTAAAAGCATAAATACGCGAGAGATGAGCATAAAATGAGCATAGATACGCGCGTGACGAGTAAAAAGCAGAGTCAATCGAGATTCTGGTATAGATCAGAAACGAGCGAAAGACGGGTTAAGACCAGAGTCGAGCGAGAGAAGGTTAAGACCCGAAGCCCCCATGCTTCGGCTCTTAACCTTAGAGTAAAGATCATACATAGACAAGAGTCTGGTAAAGAACATAGATAGGCGCGAGACCGGTAATGAGCACAGTCAAGCGAGAGACGGGTAAAGAGCACAGACGAGCGACACACTGATTAGGAGCAGAGACGAGCGAGAGACGGGTAATGAGCCGAAGCAGGCGAGAGACGAGTGAAGTGCATAGACAATAGTCGGGTAAAGAGCGTAGATAGGCAACAGTGGGTGAAGAACATAGATAGGCGAAAGCCAGGTAAAGAGCAGAGAAGAACGAGAGGCGAGTAAAGAGTCGAGACGAGCGAGAGGCGGGTGAAGAGCCGAAGCAAGCGAGAGACGAGTAAAGTGCATAGATAGGAGATAGTCGGGTAAAGAACATAGATAGGCGAAGCCAGGTAAAGAGCAGAAACGATTCAGCGACGAGTAAAGAGCTGAGACGGGCGAGAGACGGGTAAAGAGCTGAGACGGGCGAGAGACTGGTAAAGAGCTGAGACGGGCGAGAGACGGGTAAAGAGCTGAGACGGGCGAGAGACTGGTAAAGAGCTGAGACGGGCGAGAGACGGGTAAAGAGCTGAGACGGGCGAGAGACGGGTAAAGAGCTGAGACGGGCGAGAGACGGGTAAAGAGCTGAGACGGGCGAGAGACGGGTAAAGCGCAGCGGCAGTCGAGAGACTGATAATAGGCATAGATAGGCAAGAGACGGTTTAATAGCAGAGGCCAGTGAGAGACGGTAAAGAGCATTTATAGACGTGAGACGGATAAAAATCGGAGAGAGACAAGAGATGTATAATGAGCATAGACAGTCGAGAGACGTGTAAAGATCAGAGACAGTCGAGAGACGGGTAAAATACATCCATTGGCGAGAGACAAACAAAGACTGGCTAACAGACTGACTGACTGACTAACAAACAAGGCCCTATAAATATTAATATCAAAGAATTGTTTCTTCGGGGAGTCTAGCTCATTAGAGTGACGATTGCTAAGTTAGTGATTTCTGTTCTTACTTACCCGGTCGTCCATTCTTTTCAAGTACCAACATGTACCTCTTCCACATTACTATTTTATTTGGCTGGCCTTTTAAAGTTAACACCTACCTAACTAAATGGCAATCCGCGTGTTAGAACATTTAAGTAATCGTGATTCTATGTAGTCTAGTTGGAATTTCCCCGCCCAATGAACGTGGAAGAATTAATGTAACGTAAGGAAATAAAAAAAAAATGAGTGGAATCTCTTTTGATCAGGAAGTATCATTTATCATCGTTTCAGTCTTTAGTCTTTCAATATAAATTCTAAGTCAATTTAATAAAGTCTGATGTATTGTTTCGTACTTTAGTAGAAGAAAGTAAAAAAAAAACGTCACAATAAATATATTGTGCTTCTTTGTGTGGTGGGTGTTAAGAGAGGGGAAAAGAGAAAGAGAGAGAGAGTGAATGATTAAGATAGAGAGATTGTCTTTAATCTAAATCAGTTTAAAATCAGTTTGTTGTGGAAAAACGAACTGTCGGCTCGAACCGGAAGTGAACTATAATAAATCTTACAATAAAAGAATTTCTCGTTGACTATGAAGGAGACTCAAAGACAAAGGCATCTATCTTAAGACTTTAATGCATTATTTACTGCCTTTCTTCATTTCTTCTATTCAATTTTATATATAGACAAAAATCTTACTGAATAGAACAATTCAGTGAAATATTTGGGTCATATTTCCGCTCTTTTCGATTTCTATTCTGTTTCAAAATTTTTCTTTTTCAATTTTACGATTTAAGGTGAAAGAAATACTTTTCAAAAATTATTAATTGAAAATTCTTCATTTAAAAAATTCGAATACAATTACATCTCTTTCTTCTTCATCTTCTTCTTCTTCTTCCTTTTCTTCGTCCTCTTGTTCTTGTTCTTCTTCGTCTTCTTCTTCTCCTTCCTCTTCTTCTTCATCTTCTTCTTGTTCTTCCTTTTCTTTTTCCTCTTCTTCTTGTTATTCTTGTTATTGCTCTTCTTCTTCTTCTTCTTCTTCTTCATCATCTTCTTCTACTTCCTTTTCTTCTTCCTCCTCTTCTTGTTCTTCTTCTTCTTCCTTTTCTTCTTCCTCTTCTTCTTCTTCTTCTTCATCGTCATCATCATCATCATCATCATCTTCTTCTTCTTCTTCTTATCATCATCATCATCTTCTTTTTCTTCTTCCTCTTGTTCTTGTTCTTCTTGTTATGCTTCTTGTTGCTCCTCTTCTTCTTCCTCTTCTTCTTCTTCGTCATCTTCTTCCTTTTCTTCTTCTTCTTGTTCCTGTTATTCTTGTGGTTACTCTTCTTCTACTTCATCATCATCATCATCATCTTCCTTTTCTTCTGCCTCTTGTTCTTGTTCTTGTTATTCTTGTTGTTGCTCTTCCTCCTCTTCTTCTTCTTCTTCTTCTTCTTCTTGTTCTCCTTCTTCATCTTCTTCCTCTTCTTCTTCTTCTTCGTCATCTTCTTCTTTCTTTTCTTCTTCCTCTTCTTCTTCTTCTTCTTCTTCTTCTTCTTCTTCTTCTTTGTACCGTGTCCGTTCAGGACCTTGGCGCTAATGACTCTGCACAATTTCCTGACCTTTATAGCACTTAATAAATTTTGACTTTTTTTTATCTCTCCTAAACTTGCTCTGCCATCCATTTACTCAAGATCGCTACATACGTTATGCGTTGTTTTCCTTTCTCTGTCTTTCAAGGTTTGTAATCAATCAAGTTTAGCCGCAATTTAAATAGATATCTGGGCCTTACTCAAGGTTTCTTTTAGATATACTTAGAGTTAAAAGAAAAACAGAAGAATATGATGACTAAACAAAATAGTGGTAATAAGACAAAAAACCGAATGCGAAATAAAAAGAACTATGGTCTGAAATTTTCCTTCTGTAATATTATATCTATCTAATTCATATTCCCCATGAATTAAGTGCATTGACACGGTAAGAGATTATGCAAAAAAGTAAACGAATTGTGTTAAATTAATGTTTATCCATCATTAGGATACAGAATTATTGATTTACATCTTAATGACAATACCTTATGTAATGATAAAATCAAAATAATATTATTAATTTTCTATGTCCCTTCAGGATGTAGGCGATCATAGGCCTCCATAATTTCCTATCCTTTGTAACTCTTAATCAATTTTATCCTTTTTTACTATCTCTCCTAAACCTTATTCTGCCATCCTTTTACTCATGTTCGCTAGAGAGGGTCAACTTTTTTCCTCTGTCCCACTTGCCTTCAATCTGTCCTGTGAGTGTCGAATTTTCATCATTTTGAATCTGAATCATTTTGACTGGAATCCTAGAAAAGTTAAACAAAATGGTGGTGATAAGAAAATTAATCCATATGCTAAATAAAACAAAATGGCTCAATAATTCTGTTTCTTTATATAAGATTATTAACTATGGTCTGAAATTTTCTTCTTGCAATATTATATCTATCTAATTCATATTCACCGCTGAATTAAGTGCATTGACACGCTAAGAGATTATGTAGAAAGCTAAACGAATTGTGTTAAATTAAAGATTATCCCTCATTAGGACACGGAATTATTGATTTACCTATTCATGACAATACTTCGCGTAATAATAAAGTCAAATTATTATTATTATTATTATTATTATTATTATTATTATTATTATTATTATTATATTTGCCGCTTCCCTTCAGGGTGTTAGCGATCATAGGTCTTCACAATTTCCTGTCTTTTGTAGCTTTTAATAAAATTTGTCCTTCTGTTATCTCTCCTAAAACATGCTCTGCCATTCATTTGATCAAGCTCAATGAGTACGTTATGTGTTGTTTTCCTATGATTTTTTTCTTTCTTCACTAAGTACCCTAGAAATTTCAGCTGCCTTTTCCAGGTTTAGCATAAGCGTCTTTTTGTATTATACTAACGTTTGTTTAACAATTCAAATGCACGTGAAACCTATTTAACCAATGAAAATCGAACAACACAAAATTAAATGTACCAGAATTTCGTCCTATTCACTATATGTTATTCTCTGTTGAGGTTTTAATAAAAATGAAACGTGTTAGATTGTTTAACGTTTCCTATTTGTTCTTTATATTTATCTATATCCATTTATTTTCTAAAATTTCGTCGTTGGTCACATGTAAAACTACATTTCGTTTGGTTCAAGTAAATTCTTCATCTGGGAAGAGATTGTCCTGCATTCACTGTCATATAGGAAGACTGATATTACGTTGGAGTACAATAATCTTTTCGTTGTTTGCTAACGAATATTTTCTGTTTCCTAATTGCCTAGATTTCGAAAGACAACATTTCCTATCGCAATGCGCTATAAAAGGCACTTCTTCATTTGTGAGGAGATTGTCCTGCATTCACTGTCATATAGGAAGCCTGATATTATGTTAGAGTCCAATACTCTTTTCTTTGCTAATGATTTTTTTCTGTTTCCTAATACTTTGCCTAGATTTTGGAAGGCAACTTTTGCTATCACAATGCGTTATAAAACTCCAAGTTCCGGATTCAAAATTGTTCTATGGGACAATGATTAAATGTTTAAAGACTCGGTTCGCGAATTTGGTTATATACTAATTCTGCGTCAACTACCTGAATAAATTAGTACGGACAAAGATTCAATGGGAACTATAGAAATAGTACATGAACACTACTAAAAATAAACACTAGACGAGATATCCTTAGACATGGACTGCGAAAAAAGAACAATCTATTCCCGTAAATTAAATAAAGGGTCCCGTTCGAAATTAATAGTTCGATGTCAACTGGATTCCGAAGGACGGAAATCTCAATGAGGAAACTGATAATAGCAACAAAGATGAAGAAATTAGACTTAAAGTTTTCCTTTTCTTTTTTAATTATATCACCCCAAGGCGATAATGCCACTATGAACCAAAGTGTTACTGAGTGAAAACAAATTCGGAAAATAGAATTAAAGAGAAAACATAATGAAAAACAGGATTCAATACGATGAAGGATGACGATCAATATGTCAAATTCTCCAAACACTCTATCGCCATTATGCGTCCAAGAAATATCAATTAATTCTTTCTGATTCTAAATACAAATGTCCTTTTTGTTCCCATCTTCTTTCAAATCCTCGTTGCTCACAAGTTTTGTTCATGGTATTCTCAGCATCATACTGTACAGCCATATTTCTGTTTCTTAAAACTTAAGGGTAAAGCATTTTTTGAATCTGTGAAATCTGGATTTTAGTTAGGAACTGGTAATAGTAC
>CAHIKZ030000006.1:1002500-1045000 GCA_903632075.3 Acanthosepion pharaonis | reverse complement strand
ACACTATTATTTTCGTGTCGCCTTCTTCGATTGTTTGGCTTGGCTTCTGTTCTTTATAAAGCACACTTGCGTTGTGTATGTGTGTTCATTTATCTACGTTCAATTGTTGCTTCTTATTTTCCTCTTCTTTTTCCTGCTTTCTTTTTATTCTTCTAATTATTTACTTCACTTTCTTTCTTCCTTTTGTCATTCTCTTTTGTTTTTTATCATTTTCCTTCTCTCTCTTTTCCCTTTTCTTTCTACTAGCTATCACTACTTCTCTTTACTTTCATTCTTTCTACTCGCTTTTCTTTTCTTTTTTCCTTTTTCTATCTTATTTTTTATTTGTTCTTCCGGTCTAAACGCAATTCACATTCTTTTTTTTTTTCATCTCCCAGTTTGTTTTTTCCAGCATTGCTTTTTTCTGTTTATCTTTCTCTTTTCATTTTTTTTTTTTTCATCTTCTATATCATTTATTGCTGTTTTTGCCGTCAATCTACTTCTTTGAAAAGTTATCTCCCCTTTCCAGGATCTCTTTATTTGCAACATCATTTCAAAATGCTCTTTTCCTTCTTTTTTTAAGGATTACTATCATCACTTTTTATTCTACAATTAATTGTTCTTTACACTTTTCAATAACAATCAACATTTTCATTTAATGTTATGTTATTTTACAAGATTATTTATCCTCACATCATACGCACTTTCTTTATTTCTTGCTTTCTTTTTTCTTTATCTCTATCTCTTTTATCCCTTACTCTCTCTCTCTCTCTCTTTCTCCCTCTCTCTCTCTCTCTCTGTCTTCCGTTCTCTCTTTCTCGATCTCATTTAATTTCTCAGTCTCCCACTTCTTGATTTTATATCATTGAATTTGTGAAGCGTATATTAACGGGGAAAGGTTACCTGTTAGAAATTGGAATATATGGAAAATGTGAAAAAAGGAAAGAAATAAAAACAGATAGGAAGCAACCAAATACTAGGTAGGAAAGAAGAGAGATGAAAATGGAGAAAGAAGAAAGGAAGACGGAATAAAAAAAGAAAGAAAGAAAGATTAAAAACATTTATGTAAAGAAAGAAGAAAAGAGAAATAAAAAAAAATTAAAATGAAAATTACGAAAAGGAAAAAAAAAAGAACCTTTTAAGCAGACAAGGAAATAAAAAGTAGAAAGAATTAGACGAAGAAAAGATGAAAATGGCGTAAATAAAGAAAGAAACATAAACGTATAGGGAGGAATCCAATGAGTGATGATAACAAAGAAAGATGAAAACGAAGAAAGAAAGAAAGAAAGAAAGAAAGAAAGAAAGAAAGAAAGAAAGAATGAACCTTGTATTCAAATAAGGAAATAAAAGATAGAATTAAACGAGAAAAATATAAAAATGACTGAAATAAAGAAAGAAAGAATAAAGAAAGAAAGAAACAAAAGGCAGAATGACTGAAAGAAAGAAAGAAAGAAAGAAAGAAAGAAAGAAAGAAAGAAAGAAAGAATATGACTAGGAAACGAGAGTGAAAAAAAATCAGGAAAAAAAGAAAAGTTGGGAAAAGAAATGAAAAAATTGAAAGAAAGAAGACGCAAATATGATAAATATTTAAAGTGAAAGAAAGAAAGAAAGAAAGAAAGAAAAAAGACGCAAGTAGGATAAACATTTAAAGTGAAAGAAAGAAAGAAAGAAAGAAAGAAAGAAAGAAAGAAAGAAAGAAAGAAAGAAAAAAGACGCAAATAGGATAAACATTTAAAGTGAAAGAAACAAACAAAGAAAGAAAGAAAGAAAAAAGAAAAAGAAAGAAAAAAGACGCAAATAGGATAAATATTTAAAGTGAAAGAAAGAAAGAAAGAAAGAAAGAAAGAAAGAAAAAAGAAAGAAAGAAAGAAAGAAAGTAAGAAAAAGGAAAGAAAGAAAAAAGACGCAAATAGGATAAACATTTAAAGTGAAAGAAAGAGAGGAAGAAAGAAAGATAGAAACGAAAGAAAGAATGAATATAACTAGGAAACGAGCGTGAAAAATAATCAGGGAAAAAGGAAAAGTTGCGAAAAGAAATAAAAAAATTGAAGGACAAAATTTACGCGCGAAAAAATGAAACAAACAAAAGAATTCCTAATCTGAATCAGCGATAGGCACGTAATTTCTGTCAAATCAGCACATTTACACAGACGAAATTCTTTTTCTTCCTCAGTCCCGTTAACGAATGCACAAAAAAACGCTGTGACATTATCAATTTGAAACCGTGAGAACAGTATTAAAGCATTTCTGCCTTCTTTGGAATTAGTTAAAAACAAGATAAATTACTGAAAGAAGCATTAAAAAGTTTTTACGTCAGTATATAAAAACAATCTTCTGCCTGTTCTGCTTTGATTACAACGAAATTGGTTTTCGAAATTTTCACTCCATAAAAGAAACATTTTTCCCGCAGTAAATAACCACCCAACAACACATCCTCAGCGAAAGTGCTGAAAGGAGATAAGAATGAAAGCGTATTCGTTCCAGTCAAAGAAAATGTAATATGCGACTTTTATCAGTTCTTTATTTCCACTAATTAAGCTTTTTTTTTTTTAGTCTTAGCTACTTGGACACACCCCGCTACTTTCAACTCTTTTTTTTTACTCGAGAAATGCCACTTTGTGTTACGGACTCCCGAGTGGGTGCTCTCCTGGACCGTTTCATCATGACCTCTTTAATTAGAGTTCAATCGTTACCACCCTGCTCATTCTGATGATACAACACTTCCTGGTGTCTTTTCATTCAATTTCGACTATAATCCTCTAGACTGAGTGGCTCTGGAGCCTCGTATTTGGTGATGCTTTGTTTGTTTTGTTTTAGTTTTTTTTTGTTTTTTAATGATAGATTTGCTGTCTGTTACAAAAATTTCGAAGACCAATGTTAAAAAAAAAAGAAAAATATGAGGGAAAATGTTTTTTCGTTTTTTTTTTCTTTCTTTTATTTCTTGCAGTATGAAATACATGTCTGAAATATATGTTTTATTCTTTGCAATATGAAATACATGTCTTTATTCAATCGTTACCACCTTTCTCATTCTGATGATCCTACACATTCTGCTGTGTTTTCATTCCATTCCGACTACAATCCTCTAGACTGATTGTCTCTTGAGCCTCCTATTGGGTGATATTTAGTTTTGTTTTTAGTTATTTTTATTTTTTTTGTTTTGTTTTTTGAAGATGGATTTGTTGTCTGTTACAAAAACTTCAAGGACCAATGGTAAAAAAAAGAAAAATATGAGGGATAATGGTTTTCGTTTTTTTTGTTTTGTTTTTTTTGCAATATGAAATATACATGTCTTTATTAAAATTCAGAACACAGTCACAAGGAGGCATCATCTTCTTGCGACGAGGCAAGTCAAAAATACCTAAGGTTTAGTATGTCTACAAGAACAGATTCTCAAAACAACAGTCTCCTTTTGCGTTGTTTGTTGTTTCATAGATTACACAAAAGTATGTGATAAAAAAAAATGTGATATTCTTGTCATATTTGGATGGGATCTGCCCAGACCTCACCCACGAGCCTTGATAGAGTCCAAAAGCGTTTCCGAGCCGTTGTGAGTGACGAATAATCGTCCACCCTTTAACATCTCTCCCACACGAGAGATGTGGCAAGCCTATCGCTGCTCTGCCACTATTTGCACGGAAAGTGATCGAACGAACTACATTTCCTGGCCTTCCAAACTTAAACCTTCACGGCTAGGACCCGCCACGCCACTTACATAGTAGCAAACCCCACCTACATTCCCTCCGTATTCCATCATTGAGATGTAAGTTCCACTCGAGTAGATTCTTCCTGCAAACCACTGTCCTGTAGAACCGAATTCCAACGGGATGTTTCCCCGATCGTTACAGTCTTATGTGATAAAAAAAAATGAGATATTCTTGTCATATTTGGGTGGGAGCTACCCAGACATCACCCACGAGCCTTGATAGAGTCCAAAAGCGTTCCCGAGCCGTTGTGAGTGACGAATAATTGTCCACCCTTTAACATCTCTCCCACACGAGAGATGTGGCAAGCCTATCGCTGCTCTGCCACTACTTGCACGGAAAGTGATCGAACGAACTACATTCCCTGGTTTTCCAAACTTAAACCTTCACGGCAAGAACACGCCATGCCACTTTCACAGTAGCAAACCCCAGCCACATTCCCTCCGTATTCCATCAATTCCACTCGATCAGATTCTTCCTGCGAACCACTGCCCTGTAGAACCGAAATCCAACGGGATGTTTCCCCGATCGCTACAATCTTAACCTGATCAAAGCCAACTTTTCTCCAAGCTATGGGTTAATTAGTAATACCTGTTTTACCAAACCATTATCTCAAAAAAAAATATCTTACAATCTTAAAATAACAGTAGAAAATGTATTTATCAGCAATCAAATACAGAGATTGTTCCGTATTCACTGCCGTATATATGCCGTCCTAGTTATGACGATAAACTACATCCGCGTCCTGAGAAAGACGATAAACTACATCCGACAGCAAGGCCTTTTATCAGAAGGTTTTGAGGGGTGTGGAACCACCTCTTACTTGCTGTTTTCCCCAAGTCCACCATGACATGGGGTGATAGCACCTGTCCGAGTCCTAACTATGGGCAATTAGTTACCCTCCCAAGAGATCAAAACACTATGACAGTATAAAAATAGGTTTTAATGACAGCAATACTTTTTTGGAAAGAAAATTACCAGCAATACATTTTGGAAAAAAAAATATTACCAGCAATAAAAATCTTGTCAGCAATAAATAATCCGTTGAGGTTGATATGCCGTAAAACAAAACAAACCCAACTGCCGTATATAAGTCGAGATATTACATAGCAGCTCACTGACATTACCGTAATAGTTAGAGAACTTGACCAGTAGAATGAGCTTAATCCTCATACTTTTTGCCTTGTGCCAAACTAAGTTAAGCTTAATAAATTATGACATTCGCACTTTCTATCAGCAGCAGGGTTAAAAGTTAACGAATAATATTTTAAAAAATGCGATATGGATTTATCACGTTCAAACACTAGACGGATCACCGAAGTTAAGCAACGTCTAGCTTTGTCAATACCTACATGGGTGACCGCTTGGGAATACCGGGTGCTGTATGCTTGGGTGTACGATGTGCGGGTGGTGTAATGGATGACGACTACGAAGGCGGAATCCGCGAATCGAGTTCCAATTCCAGTCGGGTCCGGTACATTCACTTACGTGCAAATACTCTTGGGCGATCATGAATCGAAAAGAGACATGATCGCCTAAGTGTGTCACATCCGTCCCCCACCCGTGCTAAGGGCACCTCGAAATGGTGTAATGGTTATGGTGTAATTGATCTTGCGAGACAAGCTTGTCTCGCAAGATCAATTACGACTGAGTAGTGAGTTCGATCCCCACTGGGTGTCCCATACTTTCGGCCTTGTGCCACATCTGAGTGACGCTTGGAAAATCACTACACACCCCCTGCTAACAGGCATTGGC
Organism: Acanthosepion pharaonis; assembly: GCA_903632075.3. Classification (NCBI taxonomy): domain Eukaryota; kingdom Metazoa; phylum Mollusca; class Cephalopoda; order Sepiida; family Sepiidae; genus Acanthosepion; species Acanthosepion pharaonis. Next base: position 1,039,562 of record CAHIKZ030000006.1, on the reverse strand, counting down.
CCAGCGCTAGAGGGCAATAACCTATTCCTCTCGATAAATCTGGAGGAGAGCTGTATCTACCAATGGACTTTCATGAGGCTGAGATAGAAATGTGATATACAAGTCACTTGAATTGGGTAGCCATTTATCTCTTTAAGAATATTTTTATCCATTGCCTGGTCATTTACAGTCGAATTCTCTTTCTTTTTTTTCTTTTTTTTGGCAACTGTGCCAACGAGTCTTCCTTTTCTAATATACATTGTATAAAAATGTATTATTCCCATTTTCCTACCTTTTGTTATGATCTGTCTATATTTCTACGATGAAGTATTGTAACTATTTACACTATTTCCTTCGTTTGAACTGTTGTCCTCATTGCAATATTCACAATGTTTCGACCGTTCTACGCTCCGGCCTTCAACAGGTGATATACATTAGAATTTCGAACAGAACACTTTATTTAATCCACGGTGATAGATTGTTCTAATTTCATTTGCCATCCCTGTTTTTAGATATCTCAGTTTCAATTAATTGCCCTTAGAAATTCTCCAAGACACATGGCCCAGTGCTTCTCTTTCCAGTGCTTTCTTCTGGAGGGAATAGCAGATGAGAAGTGCGGGATGATGCTGCAGATGTAGTATCTGTTTCCGTGCCGAAGGGCTTCAAGGTAGTAGGTTACTGAATAATGCATGTTGTATGAATGTAAAAGGATCAGCTAGATAGTGCAGATTATGAAGATGAGAAAGACAGACAACGAATGAGATCAAGAGCTATTTCTGAGAAGGATGTGCGTGTGTGTGTGTGTGTGTGTGTGTGTGTGTGTGTGTGTGTGTGTGTGTGTTTAACGAATGCACAGCCGCAATTTTCGACGGATTTGCACCAAAATTTACATGCACATGCTTCAAGTCAGCGGAAGGCCAAGACCGACTTTGCATTTCCCAACTCCCATCGATAGTGGAAATAATCGATTTTTTCATGCTTCTACGGCAGTTTTCATTTAGTTTGCGGCCATTTTGTACTAGCTAGAGTGAGAGCCTATAGCTGGCTGTCACGAATAAGCAGGAAGATTCTATTGGCCAGCGTGAGAGCCAACAGCTGACTGACACGAATGTTAACTAGCATGCTAGCATGCAAAACAAATCGATAGCTGCATTCGTCACAAGTGGAAAAAATTTAAATCTGCATGGAATTTTACTCCAATTAGCTTATTCGCTTGCTTAAACTCAATGTTGATTCTGATTCCGCAGAACTAGGTTGAGTGTGAAAAAGTATTTGTTGTTAACATTCTTTTTTCATTTGTTTTTTCCAGTTACGATTCCTTTTTTAAAGCTGATCGTTTTGTGTTCATTTTGTTTAGTTCTTTTTTTGTAACCGATTTAATGTTTAGTATAGAGCTTAGAAAAAATTCGCAGTGTGAGATAGGCAAGAAGTAAGGCATGTAGCAACATCAGCACAGCAAAGGGCACTCCTTTAAAGGCAAGGAAGGGCAAAAATATTTTAAGTCAAGTGGTAGTGATTGCTGTATGAGTCGTACGATTTTTGAATCAAGCACGGGCAACGACGAGCCATGCTGCTAGTTCTTTATATAAAATTCACAGAATTAATTAAAACCAAAAATGTATAATTCACAATATTTTCCATAAAACTTACATGCTCGATCCTTGGTATGCTCAGCACCCTTCTGTAGAACAACATTTCTGTTTCTTCAAGTTTCTTCTTCATCGGTGAGCAGATTGACCAGCATTCACTGCCGTATGGAAGGACTCATATTACACACCAGTTCAGAACCCTTTCATTTGGTTATGACGAAATTTTTCTGTTTTTTAATACATCTGGACGACTTCATTCACTATCACAATGCGCCTTCGGGTTTTACTGTCGCACTTTCCGTCCTCTGTTAAAATACTTCGCAGATATTCAAATTGTTGAATTGCTTGAGTTTGGTATCTCCACTTTGTAATTTGCCTGTTCAGCTGCCCATTTTGCTGACAGTCTTACATTCTGTCTTCTTGCAATTGAGGTTTAATCCTTTCCTCTCGCTTTGCCTTCGCTTTGTTTAGCGACACCATTACACAACTATACTTTTTTATTACCAGTTTCTCGAATTTTTGATTACTTCCTTTAGCAAACAGCTGTAGCGCCATATCCAGAATGTAACTGGTTTTTACGTAACAAACAAATCGAATGAAATGCTTGCCTCTAAAAAAGCAAACTTTAAAACCATTTAACGTGCTACAAGTAAATGAATTTTTGCGAATTTATTCAAACTGTGTGTAGTGAACTTGATACCCATATATGTTTGTTGTGGTATACTCTCTCTAAAGAATCTATGTTGGACTCTTCCGCCTACTATAAGATTAGTAGGAGAGAAGGCCTTGGAGGAACAGTCGAATAGATTGAACGCTAGGTCAACCGATACACACTCACTAGTCGTGTATTACACTTCTGTTGTACTTACTGTTTAATATATGATATATCTGCAACACTTGTTTTGTTATTTCTTTAATCATTTACTTGGTCACAACATCTTGGCGACTATTGTCGATTTTTACAGCTGAACTGGAAAAAAAGATCCAACCGGAAATAATTTGGCTACTCTGGGCTATCTATCATTTATCGGGTTGTATCTATTTCTCATTCTTTACATGGTTTCGGAAGACCAAAAGATGGTTTTCATACAGTTTACTTTCATGTTTGCTACTCTACAGTCTTAAGAAATTAAAAATCGTGAAATTGCAATGTATTTTGGATGTCCTCGATTTCATTTAATTTTGTTATTTTAAAAAATGGTGACCCAATCAGGCATCGAAAAATCAACTGTGTTTTAAACACCAGTGCTGACAACTCTGTTAGTAGAGCATCTGTCAAAATTTATTATAACACTAAAATTATGTATAAAAATTCGGAAATTATCTAAGCGAGTATGATTACGATAAGAGTAGAAAATAAACCACTGTGCAGATATCGTCTTCTTTTTTAAAATCATTTCATCCCAACCAAAGCAGTTGTGGTATAAGAAAGACGAAGTAACAAGTCATGAGAGAGCTGATTTCATCATTCAAAAGGGACATAACACGGTCATTCTGATTAATTAAGTCCAAAAATTGGAGCGAAAGACTTCGTGAAGGAAGAAGGCATTTAGAGAGAAGAAAGGGTGAGTTCTTCAGATCAGAAAAATCCAACAGAAGACGATCCTATGGATGATAGCGGGAGTGATTCGGATACGGAAAAGATGAAATGAGACTAAGACCTCCATTAAAAAGATCAGGGCATTAACCTAAAGGGGTAGATAAGGAATGAGCTTTTAGAAGAAGTTCGAGAAGAACCAAAGGCCTATTTACCATTCCACTATATCTCCCTTCGATTCAGTGAGATGTAGTGGATTGGTAAATAGGACTATACATATTTGCATGTGTTAAGTAGAAAACTAAGAGACAGGCAAGAATATGACTACTGAGAAACTGTCGTAGAACAATAAATTGTAACAATATGGCGTCGCCGATAGGATGTTTAAGTAGCTTGGATGAACCAGAATTTGAATCCGATGTTAGCAGCCCAGGCTAGGAGTAAAAATTCTAAGAGACAGGCTGAGTTTGACTACTGATTACGTGTCTTAGAATAATACAATACAACACCAATAAAGCCAATAAGACGTAAGTGGTTACTGAGTGTTAGAGAGTATAAAAAAAGGAAAATACTATTAAGGAAAGAAAATAAAAATAAAAGAAAGGTTAAGTCGACAGAAGATAACCATTGATATTACATTTACATTTTTGAAGCTCAAACTTGACTTGGAACCTAAAACCCGGAAGAGAGTGCCAGAAAGCGAAAAATTCAATAGAAGTAACTGTTAGTATAGAACTTAGTTACATCTAGCCATTTCGACTGGAAAAAGGATGAGATATTGCCGCCAATCTAATTCATAGAGTCTAGGTACCATAGAGGAAAGTTCATCAGAACAATTACCAAGAAAATATTTAGAGAAAAGACAAGGGGAAGCTACGTTAAGGCTGTGGGAAAGGGACTGAAGCCGAAATGCCAGATCAGGGCCAATAACTTTTCAGATTCTCCTTTTCAATTTATCAAGAAGGTTTAGTAGGATTTTATCAAGAATTTATGGTAATACCACCAGACCAGATGTGGCAGCAATATTCATTGCACGAATGAATGGTAGACGTATACTTTTTTAAGAAATATTCCGGAGAGAAATATTGTCTAGCACGACACAATGAATGAAATTTCCTAGCATAATATCGAATCAACTTTCCTATCATCAGATTCCTAGCAATTGATTCAATATAATATTTCCACTTCATGTCAGCGGAAAATGATAGCCAGAGAAGGCGCCACGATTCACTCTCCTGGAGGTTATCTTCAGCCATGCTGATGGAAGGGGGGAAGGGGTCTTTTAGATGATTGATAGAGAACAGTTTTGCTTAGGAAGCTTTAGAATTAACAATCCATTCCTTACCCTAGTTAACAGTAGATTGTAGGTAATTTTTAAGATTAGCTACTAATTTGACCTTATCGGACTGATCAAATTTACAATTAAGACAGGGATAAATAGTTGTATGATCAGCATAGATACCAAGATGAGATCTGATGCTATCAGGAAAGATAATGACTATCGTGGCCGTTCATGATAGCTTTGATTTTGCGATTTGATAAGAAAGATTGAATCAGATCAAAAGTCCGTTCAGAAATGCCATAACCTTTCAACTTGCAAAGAAAACCGTCACGCCAAATCCTAATGCCATCGTGATGTTAAAATGCAAGGACACGAGCTTTACCATTCTTATGCAAAGCTTAATAGATTCTTTCAGCAATAAACTTTAAAAAATCAGCAGTTGACGTAGAAAAGTGAAAGCCATATTGCTTATTTGAAAGAAGACACTGCAATGTGAGTTAGATGACCGATTAATTGCTCAAGGCCTCACGTATGTATGACCGATTCAATGATTTAGGCTTCTCGTATGTATGACCAAGACATTGATTTAGGCCTCTCGTATGTATGACCATTCATTAAAGCCTCTGGTATGTATAAACAATTTATTGATTAAGACCTCTCGTGTGTATGACCAATTCATTGATTAAGACCTCTTGTATCTATGACCAATTCAGTAAGACCTCTCGTATGTATAAAAATTCATTGATTAAGGTCTCTCGTATGTATAAACACTTCATTAATTAAGACCTCTCGTATGTATGACCAATTCATTAATTAAGGTCTCTCGTATGTATAAACACTTCATTCATTAAGGCCTCTCGTATGTATGACCAATTCATTGATTAAGGTCTCTCGTATATATAAACACTTCATTCATTAAGGCCTCTCGTATGTATGACCAATTCATTAATTAAGGCCTTTCGTATGAGCAATTCATTGATTAATGCCTCTTTCCAAAAATAGGTAGAAAGCTAATAGGCGTTTAGTTAGCACGATCAAACAGTAGTTGACCTGAGTTCTTAAAGACTGGAACTACAGAAGAGGATTTCCAACAAGCAGGAAAGCAAGAAGCAGCCAGGCATTTATTGTAGAAAGAACAGGAGCCATTTCAGGAGCACATATCTTAAGGACTATTGCAGAGATGCCATCAGGTCCATTGTGAGGATCCAGTGTAGAGATTTGTTATAGAGTAAATTTCACAGTGGAGGCTTCTATTTCACTAAGTCGGTCCAAAATTAGGTTCGACGTACAAACGTTAGGAACTTGAAATAATAGTTAATGACGCAGCAATCTAGTTGTAGGGCTCATACTTTAATGTCCGACATCGACTGACTCACACAACTCACTGAGCCTTTCTGGCAAACTGCTACAACTACTACTTATCTGTGGGAGAGTCTATTTACAATAGTACGGTAAGTAAGGTACGTTCCGGTATAAAAAGATTACAGCAACCTTTCCAAAAACTCCTCTCAATAGGAGAAAAGAAACATATACAAATGTAAGTATCCGCTTGTTTTCTTTAAAGAAATATTTTCTTAAGATAAATGTGCTTTCGTTCGCAGATAACAATTTAAGCATAGTTTTAAACTTGACATTTGTAAATAAAGTGGCATGTTCTGATAACTATACAAAATACAGGAATCGATTTGACATTGCATCGATAGTATAAACAGGATCCAACTTATAAATCTATAAAAATCTAAATCTTTCGACTCTGGAAAGTGTCACGGATTAAGTAACGTCTAAAGTATGGTAATATACGAAAATTATTTTTCAAAAATATTTTCTCCTATCTTTTTACGAGTGAACCAATCTATTTAAGTTTTAAATTTTACTAATTATTCAAATTTTTCAAGATTTTTTTTTCAAATATTGATCTATCAAATGTTCTAAAACCTATTTCTTTTGATTTTTCATAATTAAATTTTTTCAACAATTTAAAAACTGTTTCCGTTTCTGTAATGGCTATCATTAATTTTTTGTTCCAGAATCTTCCACAAGTGTTCTGTTTCATGCTGCAAGCTATATGAAGCCTGAATCAATTTTTATATGCGAATAATGGTATTTTTTATAGTTGCTACTTTCGTTAAAATCAGTAAATATACTTAAGTATTTTCTGTGTAACATGTGCGTTCCACTAAGATTTGGCGCCTTTCCCTCATTCAGTCAGTTGGACAATTCGAAGACGGAAAAGAAAAAAAAAAGGAAAAATACATAGATATAAATTTCGATTCCACTGAAGAAAACTAAATATATTATTGATATCAGGGGATTATATCAATCCTCGATGTAAGACTTAATTGTTACTGATTTCTGCCTTCGCGCCCGGCATCCGCCAAAGATGTTTCCCTAATCTCAGTGGATAAGATTTCTATGGGTTCCTCGATAGATTCCTTCCAATTACAGGCTTAACACTTTATTCTTGAGGCAAACAGCGCAGTTTTGAAGAAACTCCAATAAATCCTGCCGAAGCGCAAAGACCAAATTAACAAGCAGTTATAAATGATAAGCCTCAACAACAAACACTTATTTCTGCACGAGCCAAATATCTTCGAGGTGAGAGTACAACCTGGAATTTTGTTATCTTTTCGGAGCGACAATGGGTTCATCATCGAAACAGCTCTGCGGGGTTAGAGTGCTTTGAGGTAAAAAAACAAAAAACAGAATGGAATCCTTAAAACAGATGCACAACCTACGTCCACGAAATATTTCGGCTTGTAAAAACCACCGAAGAGTGTGTATGCGCGCATTTTTAGGATTTGAACTCATCTTCAGGGTCTTCTAAAGCAAACAGCTGAAGAATTAGATTGCGTAACACCTGAAGCCACACAATAAAGGCTCACCAGATATTCGCAGCTTCGATCCTATTTACACAAACAGGTGTTAAAAACGCCTCTCTTTCACGTTTTAGCAAATGGTTAGAGCCTTTCTTGTATTAGGACATTAAATTTACTTGTATCTTGTACTGATTCTATTTACTTCTTTTGCTGTTGGGGTAATTTTAATGAGTTGCTCGACATGAGAAAAGAAACCAATAATGTTAGCATAGACAAAAGAACTGACAACCAATAGACTGGAGGTTCTGGCGTACTGTGTTATATCAGGTCATCCCATAAGTTCTGTTCGAATTTTGAATAAAGAAAACAAGTGACTAAATGTTACATTTAATTACAGATTCAATCAACAATGTATTTTCCCTGATTATCTATGACTTCCTTCCATCTATTAACAAGCTTACTATCAGGTCATCCCATAAGTTCTGTCCGAATTTTGAATGAAGAAAACAAGTGACTAAATGTTACATTTAATTACAGATTCAATCAACAATGTATTTTCCCTGATTATCTATGACTTCCTTCCATCTATTAACAAGCTTACTATCAGGTCATCCCATAAGTTCTGTCCGAATTTTGAATGAAGAAAACAAGTGACTAAATGTTACATTTAATTACAGATTCAATCAACAATGTATTTTCTCTGATTATCTATGACTTCCTTCCATCTATTAACAAGCTTACTATCAGGTCATCCCATAAGTTCTGTCCGAATTTTGAATGAAGAAAACAAGTGACTAAATGTTACATTTAATTACAGATTCAATCAACAATGTATTTTCCTGATTATCTATGACTTCCCTTCCATCTATTAACAAACTTACTAATTCCATTACTGTAAAATTCTTTTGGCTTTGATTCGAAGAACTCACAAATGTCAGTTTTAACCTCTTCCTGTGTTACAAAAAGCTGTTTTCTTCCAAATGATTCTGTAAACTACGAAACAAATGGTAGTCTGAAGGAGCAAGACTGAGAGAATAAGATGGAGGAAGAATTTTCTCCCAACCAAGTTCTTCGATCTTTTGTGGCGTGATTCTTGATGTGTGGGGTCGCACATTGTCCTGATGAAACATCACTCCTTTTCGATTCACTAGAGCAAGTCTTTTTTATCCTCAAAGCTTGGTTCAAACGCTCTAATTGCTGACAGTATATTTGAGAATTAATTGTTGCATTAGGTGGTAAGAATTCAAAGTGGATTATTCCTTGGCGATCCCACCAGATTGAAAGAAGAACCTTTTGCCCATGAAGTTCCCTTCTCCTTCCCCCTTACCAAGCCACTGTCTACGACGCTTAACATTTCGATAAAAGATCCATTTTTCGTCGCCAGTCACAAGTCTACCCAAAAAAAGTGAATCAAGTTGGCGAGAATGGAGAGGTGCAGATGTCAACTCGGGATTTTGGTTGTTTTCAGACAATTCATGAGGCACCGATTTTTCAAGTTTAGGAACTTTTCCCAGTTGTTGAAGATGACGATGAACAGTTGTATGGTTTGAACTGAGAACCACTACCAATTCCTCAACTGATAAAGCAGGATTTTCTTCAAGGGCTGCTTCAAGAAGCTTTTCATCAAACTCAACTGGACGTCCGGTTCGATCTTCATCTTCAAGGGTGAAATCTCCACCTCTGAATTTTGCAAACCATCTTCTGCAAGTTCTTTCATTGACACATTTCACTCCATAAACTGAGTGAATGTTTCGAGCCGCTTCGGCTGCTGAGTTTCCTTTCTTGAACTCATAAAGCATTATGTGCCTCAAATGATTCTTGGGTACTTCCATGTTAGCAGGGTTTTAATCAAACAAAATTTCATTTTATTGTTCTCTGAAATAAAATTTGATCAGTTTAAAAGCATAAAAATAATGTTCAGCTCCATTAGACATTATAAAATACTCTTTAAATTTCGTTCATTTTAACAAAAAGTTAAAATTCGGACAGAACTTATGAGATGACCTGATAGTTTTAATCATCTTAATTTTTCAATAATGTGAATGCGTTTATGTTAAAGCAATTTGGTACTTCAAAAAACAATGATACCCAGTATTCTGTCACATACAACTGAACTTCAGAATAATATATCTTCAAATGGCATATCTCTTTAGGATGGAGCCGATAGTAGGCCTCTCCGTCTTCTTTTTCTTTATTATCTGTGAACGGCCATGACCCATTCGGTAAGACAGCGGAGTAGGTTTTCGTTGTCTTCTGCACGGTTCGGAATTCAGAATTTTCCATCCCTTAATTTGGTTACTACTCAAGGCTAAGGGAACCAGTGTACACTGCTATAGTTGGTGAGAGAAAGAAGAAATGGATTCATCAGTTTTCCAAGGCGAGAGTGAAGGCAAACTCTATCGGACGGAATTTGAAGTCAGCTTCCCTAAGCCACTAATCTGCCGCTGGTGGCCCGCTTTCGGACCGCTGGCGTGTTCCTATCGGCAATGTTACCACTGGCGGACCGCTAGAAATCTCAGAAACAAGATCGAGGCTCGCAAAAATATGTTGATTAAAAGGACAGAATTTTAAAGTCTCTTACATATTAATAGTCACTGTATTATTCATTTTAATTTCTATCGGATTACAACATTGTCCAACATTATTATTATTATTATTATTAACTAGTGATACCCGTGATAACTTCACAGTTTTCCTATTTTCATTTTCTGGTTAATCTTAATTCTTTTGTTAATGATTTAATAAGTTCATTACGAGTTCTATGACAACAAAATATCCGTAGAATTCCCCTACCGCATTAAATATTTGAGCTTAGCAACTTTAACGAAATATTGCGATAGCAATCATAAATAAGAATGTTGGTCGTTATTTAAGAAATAAGAGGGTACAATTTGATAACTTTTCCATCTCATTGAAAGAAACATTAAACACTTCCTTCCTTTCTTTCTTTCTTTTTTCTTTCTTTCTTTCTTTTTTTCTTTCTTGCTTGCTTGCTTGCTCATTTTCTTTCATTCTTTCTCCCATCTAATTTGTTCCCTCCTTTCTATTCAAATTTATTTTTTGGCCTTCCTCATTTCCGTCTTTCGTGTTCATTTTCCCTCTTTCTTTCTTTCTTTCTTTCTTTCTTTCTTTCTTTCTATTCAAATTTTTTTCGCTTTCTTTCTTTCTTTCTTTCTTTCTTTCTCCCATCTATTTTGTTCCCTCCTTTCTATTCAAATTTATTTTTTGGCCTTCCTCATTTCCGTCTTTCGTGTTCATTTTCTCTCTTTCTTTCTTTCTTTCTTTCTTTCTTTCTTTCTTTCTTTCTTTCTATTCAAATTTTTTTCGCTTTCTTTCTTTCTTTCTTTCTTTCATTCTTTTTTCTTTCTTTCTTTCTCCCATCTAATTTCTTCCTCCTTTCTATTCAAATTTATTTTTTTGGCCTTCCTCATTTCCGTCTTTCGTGTTCATTTCTCTCTTTCTTTCTTTCTTTTCTTTCTTTTCTTTCTATTCAAATTTTTTCGCTTTCTTTCTTTCTTTTTTTCTTTCTCCCCATCTATTTTGTTCCCTCCTTTCTATTCAAATTTATTTTTGGCCTTCCTCATTTCCGTCTTTCGTGTTCATTTTCCTCTTTCTTTCTTTCTTTCTTTCTTTCTTTTCTTTCTTTCTTTCAAATTTTTTTCTTTCTTTCTTTCTTTCTATTCAAATTTTTTTCCTTTCTTTCTTTCTTTTTGGCTTTCATTTCTTTCTTTTCTTTTTCTTTCTTTCTTTCTTTCTTTCATCTAATTTCTTCCTCCTTTCTATTCAAATTTATTTTTTGGCCTTCCTCATTTCCGTCTTTTTCGTGTTCATTTTTCCCTTTTAGTTTTTCGTGTTTTCTTTTTTTTCTTTCTTTCTTTCTTTCTATTCAAATTTTTTTCGCTTTCTTTCTTTCTTTCTTTCTTTCTCCCATCTAATTTCTTCCCTCCTTTCTATTCAAATTTATTTTTTGGCCTTCCTCATTTCCGTCTTTCGTGTTCATTTTCTCTCTTTCTTTCTTTCTTTCTTTCTTTCTTTCTTTCTTCCTATTCAAATTTTTTTCGCTTTCTTTCTTTCTTTCTTTCTTTCTTTCTTTCTCCCATCTAATTTCTTCCCTCCTTTCTATTCAAATTTATTTTTTGGCCTTCCTCATTTCCGTCTTTCGTGTTCATTTCCCTCTTTCTTTCTTTCTTTCTTTCTTTTCTTTCTTTCTTTCTTTCTTTTTTTTCAAATTTTTTTCCATTCTTTCTTTCTTTCTTTCTTTCTCCCATCTAATTTCTTCCCTCCTTTCTATTCAAATTTATTTTTTGGCCTTCCTCATTTCCGTCTTTCGTGTTCATTTTCCCTCTTTCTTTCTTTCTTTCTTTCTTTTAATTTTTCCACCCTTCCTATTCATATTACTTTTTTGGTCTTTTTCATTTGCTCCTTTCGTGCTCATTTGCCCTATTCCTTTCTTTCTTTCTTTCTTTCTTTTTTATTCATATTTCTTTTTGTTTCTTTCTTTTGTCTTGTTCAATCTTTACTTCCTTATTTCGCGTTCATTCTTCTGCTTTGTTTCTTTTTTTTATCTGTTTTCTTCCCTCTTTCCTATTCAAATTTCCTTTTTGGACTTCTTCCATTCCTTTTTTAGTGTTCATTTTCTTTTTCTTTCTTTCTTTCTTTCTTTCTTTCTTTCTTTCTTTCTTTCTTCACTCTCCCTTCCTTCCACCTTGAAACCATGTAGTCGCTATTATATGTCTTTTCCGTCTTTCCCACGTGATCAAAACGGACTAATCCATTATTTAGAAGGTACTGGCAAGAGACGTTAAGCAATTATCTTCCCTTCTTTCTTTCTTTCTTTCTTCGTTTTTCTCACTTGTACTAAGTAGTCTCTTCCCCGTCTTTCCATGTCATCAAAAGAGGATCGTCTATTATTTACGGAGTATCGGCAAGAGAAGTTAAACACCTCTCTCTCTCTCTCTCTCTCTCTCTCTCTCTCTCTCTCTCTGATTTTCTCACTGAAATCCAGTAGTGTCTGTGATATGACTTTTCCGTCTTTCCACGTGATCATGACACTCCACATCTTCCTTCATTTTAATATCCGGGAATCGTCATTATTCGTCGTAATAGATAGTTGAGTGGCTTCCCTTTCTCCAGGGTTTTGTATTAAAAGTTTTTCTTAGGCTGCTTGTCACCCGAGTCTAGTGAGCCTACCTCGTTATTTAGCCCAAAGCTGGTCGTAGAAGTGAAGTATTCATATATTTTCCAAAGGCATTACTGCGAAAGAGAATTCAACATACAATGACTGAACCTGAATCTGGCTACACTTGATTTCAAATAAACGGAATCGCCTGAATTAAAAGTGGTGGCCGGAATAATTTTTCGATTTTTTAAGATTACCTTTCGAAAGAAAAACTACCTGAGTATTTAAAGAAGATAACAGTTTTAAACAGTGTAGTCTTTGTAATTTGGGATAGAACATGAATTAAAAATTAATAATTAAAATTAAATGTTCACTTATCTTATCCCTACTCTGATTAAACTACACTTCAATAATTTTTTCTAAGCATAATTTTATACTCTACAGTAATGAAATACCGAATATAAGTTATGTAAGATATATAGGTTACACTGATCGACAGACATCTGAAAAAGGTCGGAAGACAATATGGCTTAAACGTTATGATACTAAAAACAAAGATGATGATTTTAAATAATATAAATGATATTAAGTATCTGTCTATATTTCTGAGATGAGGTATTATATACACTATTTACATTATTCGGACTATTGTCCTCATCTTTGTCGCCATGTTTATCACAACGTTTTGGCCGTTCTACGCTCCGGCCTTCTTCAGGTGGTTGGAATGTCGAACTGAACTCTTTATTTCGCTCACTGGGGTAGACTGTTCTAGTTCCAATGGATGTCAGTTATCTCCTGTTAATTCCCTTTTCCAAGTTCTCCACGGCCTTAACCAGGTATTAAACTCACACTCTTTGGATTCTGTCACTGGATCTAGCTAACGCCTTTATCCACTGTGTCATGTGTCCTTGAAACGTTGTGATAAGCCGGGCGACAAAGATGAGGACAATAGTCCGAATAATGTAAATAGTGTAAATGATATAAAATACTGTGGTGGTAAAGCAACGGCTCAACTGATAATAGCAGATAAGAAACGCGAGGAGGGTAACCGACAAAATAGTGTCACACGTCCAACCTTTTCAGGAGCAAAAAAAAAACTCAGTCCACAGAAACAAAAAACGCGCCTGCTTTATACAGCCGAGGACCGGCCATGATTTGCATGCGAATGGCGGGACAACGAGATTTTGCGATAACTGTCCGAGACCGCCCGGCATAAAACATGGGCGCCGCCATTTTGGTGCTTTTCCCCGTTGAGCAATCGGAGTTTGCACGACGCACAGATTCGCGGGCGTTTCCGAGGTAGGCCATTTTCACAGTTTTCCCCACAAATTCAAAATTAGTTGTTTTGTTTTTGTCTTTTTTTTTTTGTTGTTGGTTTTATTTTTCCTCAACTTGTTTATTCCTTTTTCTTTTGTAAAAAAATAAATAAATAAATAAACAAAACACTTCCGGTTCCGCAAAAAATGCCTAATTTGCATTTAAATATGTCCACGCCCTAGTTTCTGTTTCGCACTCAAGCAGACGCAGCTCAACCCAGTGTTGAATCGGGAAAGGAAAACCTTTGCGTACAAATTAAATACTGCTCAATATTTGCCCCGAAACTATTGAGACGGTTCTTTGAAACGGAGCCAAAATTCAGTTGTCGTTTCAATACACTCAACGTCAATGTTTTGGCTCTGTTTGTACTCTATCGTACCAAGTTTATTCGGCCAATAGATTACGTTCCAATTGATAACAAGGCACTTGCTTGAGAAGTCATGAACAAGGAAGCTAACTACCCGCTCTCTAGTTCTTGCCTTTACTGACATTTTAAGATGACGGCCTCGATTGTCCGAGAGCCGGCCAAGAATTTGAGTCTGTGCCAGGATCTGTAGAGATGATAATTTAATGAATTGAGGGATATAAGAGAATTACGAATATTATATTCGCTTTAATAGATTTCCTTGCATATTGGTTTTGATGCTTGTAGAACATGAAAACAACCTTGATGAATGAATAATGACTACGCTTTAATATGATGAAATGTTCAATTACCATAAATGCTATCTTCTGGAAAAGGAACAGTCAACCCCGATGTACCGATTAAAATTTCTTTCTTCTATGTGCGTTTCCCTTTAGTACCTGAAAGATTATGACTCTCCGCAAAGTCTTATCCTTTCTCTCCCTAAATAATCTTCGTCTCCTTACTAACTTTTTCCAGTCATTGTTGAAAGTTATATTTGTTTCCTTTTATATTTCGTTCCCTGGTGAACTGAGTGGCTTCAAAGTTGCACACGCGTGAGAAACGGAATGTGATAAGTAGATATATAAGCATCCACCCAAGAGGGAAACGTCACAAACTCTTGTGTCCTAATGAGATACAGAATCCACGTTCAGAGATGGACACAGACCCGTGCTCCTACCGGGTGACAATGAATTCTTGATGAAAACCAAAATTGAATAAAACGCACTGCCTTGTATGTGTTTCGTGTTCTCAATAAGCGGTGCAACGATAGATAGATAGATAGATAGATAGATAGATAGATAGATAGATAGATAGATAGAGACAGGCAGACAGACTGTTACGTTTGTAGATAGGATTGAACTTGGATAGATATTTTGGTTTTGTTTTTATTTTACGGCATATCAACCTCAATGGGTTATCTAATGCTGACACAATTTTTATTGCTGGTAATATGCATTCCTTCAAAAATCTATTTCTGGGAATATTTTTCCTTGAAGAAATCCATAGCTAGTCCTATTTTTTTCAAAGAATGTATAACTGTTTGTATTGCTGGTATTTTTTGGTTTGTATTGCTGATAATAATTTTTACTTTAAGAATAATTCCTGGTAATAATTTTTTTTATTACAAAGTATTTCTGGTATTAAAACCTATTTTTACACAAGTTTGGGTGTTAATTATTTGCCCATAGCTGGGAATCTACCAGGCGTTACCACCCCGGGTCACGGTGAACCTGGGAACACTAGCAATTAAGAGGTGGTTCCACGTTCCTCAAAACCATCTGATCAGAAGTCTTGCTGTTGGACGTAGTTTATCGTCTTACCTAGGACGCGGATGTAGTTTATCGTCATACCCAGGACGTTGGATAGATAGTTTTCTTCCAAATTGGATATAGGAAGTTGAATAAAACGATAGTTTTCTTCCAAATTGATAGATATAGGAAGATTGAATAAAGATAGATAGATAGATAGATAGATAGAAACCATGATAGATATAGATTCCGGTTCTCATTAGATATGATAGATAGATAGATAGAACCGACTAAGATAGATAGATAGATAGATAGATAGATAGATAGATAGATAGATAGATAGATAGGAACCGACTAAGATAGATAGATAGATAGATAGATATATAGATAGATAGAACCGACTAAGATAGATAGATAGATAGATAGATATAGATAGATAGATAGGGAACCGACTAATAGATAGATAGATAGATAGATAGATAGATAGATAGATAGATAGATAGATGCAGAACAGATAGACAGATAGATAGATTTAGATAGAAGATAGATCGAACTTGATAGATAGATAGATAGATAGATAGATAGATAGATTCGAAATTGAATAGATAGATAGATAGATAGGAACCGACTAAGATAGATAGATAGATAGATAGATAGATAGATAGATAGGAACCGACTAAGATAGTTAGATAGATAGATGCAGACAGACAGACGGTTACGTTTTTTAGAAATCAACTTGATAGAGAAATTTTTATTCTTCGAATTTGATTTTGAGAGAAATAGCCGTGTCCAGGTTTTATATGAACAACGGGGATTATATTAAAATAGCGTTATTTAATGCCCTTTGTTCTTATATTGGTTTCAAATGATTGTGCGAGGTGAAAGCTATACTCTGCGAAATGTAAATATACGATCACATTGGCGGAAGCGCGAATTGCCACTCGTCTAATGTTCTCATATCCGATTCACAGAGACTGAAAAGAAACGAGACTAATAAAAAGAAATGAAAATGAACAGGAAGAAAAGCAGACAGCAACAAAAAAGGTTAGCATTTATAAATTCCCTCTTTCTCTCTCTCTATATATATATATATATATATATATATATATATATATATATATATAAAAATCACTTTTATTATATACATATATATATATATATTTAAATCGCTTTTATTATATATATATATATATATATATATATATATATATATATTATAAATTAAATGATTTAAAATATGGTTTTTTTTTGCTATTAATTTAGTTTAGTTCCATTTCATCTCCCTGCCTAAAATGAAATGAAACTAATTTTTTTAATTTAATTGCAAAATTAAATTTCATCTTTTTAGCTTGAATTTTTGAAACATGGTTGAACTGTGTAGCGAAAGAAACCATTTTTAAATCAATTAATTTATAATATTAATGCTCTGTAAATTTACATTGAGCACTATTTTGTAAAATAAAATATCTATGAGAACACCGGATTTTATATCTTACTGTTCTTTCTTTTTATTTATATATATATATATATATATATATATTTATATATATATATAAATATAAAATATATATATAAAATCGCGACGCTCTTAGTTTTCGAGTTGGTTAAAGGTTTCCTCTGCAAAGTGGGACGTAGGTTCGAATGCTGCCGGAAGGCGGATTTTTCTTTACCAACATTTCTCGAATATTCAGGCCGGAAAAAACTACTGTATAAAATGAAACGGAACATCTACTCATTGCAGTCCACTAAAAATAACGCTTAATATGATAATATATATATATATATAAGAACGGTGGAAAAAACTAAACAAATTTTCTTTGTCATATTTAACGAAACATGTTTAAAAGATATTTTGGTGACCAAATATATATATATATATATATATATATAAATGTCATGTGAAGGAAAGTAATATAAATTTCAAACGTTCACAGCATTAATTCAAAGGAGAGCTCAATACCCAGAGTAGAGCAGTAATTATTTATTATAAATTTTAACATAGACAAAAACAGTTACTCACGACAAAGATGCATTTTTGTTTCGATGCGGAAGCATCTCGCCTGCCTCGGAAAAATGTGCATCCTTTTTGTGAGTAATTGTTTGTAATTCGTCCGTATATAAAAATTTATAATAGATAAATAGAGATAGATAGATAGATAGATAGATAGATAGATAGATAGATAGATAGATAGATAGATATGAATAGACTGAGATAGATAGATAGATATGAATAGACTGAGATAGATAGATAGATATGAATAGACTGAGATAGATATAAATAAATAATATGTTTTGTTCATACTAGCAGTAGAGCCCGACGTTGCCCGGGGATGTAACAGTAAGAGATAGATCAAGTATCGACCATCATAAAGACTGAAAAATGAAATTGACAAAGACTATTGTTTAAGGTTGACGGATACGCATGTCTTTTTTTTTGTTGTTGTTTTTTTTACGAATTGGTCAAACCCAAACTCAAACAAAAACATTGTTTTCAATCGTTATGAGTCTACCGATTGAATAGAATTTTATTATAAACAATCGTCTTGTAAATGGAATTTTAAAAGCATTCTGAATGTAAAAATAAAGAAAAATACAATAAGAACACTACCTGCCAAAAAAAGTGAAGTTTTGTTGAAATAGGTTAAAAAATGTAGGAAATCCGATCCCATATATAAACGAACATACACACACACACACACACACACACAAACAACCTGGGTTTTATAATAAGTATAACTTGATATGAGTTGTCCCCCTTTCATTCTGGCGACAGCGATGCCTCTTAATTGTGTTTTCAAATTGATTTCGTGCAAAAACAATTGTGTTTTTCCAATTTTTGGCGCTGTCAGAACCACCGCAAGGTAATTTTACGTAGTCCTGTGAAGTTTTGTTGAAATCTGTTGAAAAATGTAGGAAATCCGATACAATATATAAACGAACAGAAACACACACACATATAACCTGGGTTTTATAATAAGTATGATTAAATATGCATTGTTCCTATTTAATAATAAATATGCATTTTCTACACTTTCTTTAAAGTTGTATGCTTGTAATCAATCATTTGGACTTTGGTAACAGGGCGTTCTCTGTGGCTGAATGCTTAACAGCTCGTCAGGGTATACGACGGTTTCCTTATGAGATGCAAGTGTGATTCCTGTCGGAGAACCCATATTTTATACGAAATTTCTCGATATCAGGCCGTTAAATGTAATTGATATTGTTCAATTTAAAAAAAAAATCATTTATTAAAATAAGTTGTAGCTATATAAATAACGTTTTAACAGAAAATATATAAAATAATTGTCGGATTTAATCCTTTTCTTCTAATACATATATATATATATATATATATATATATATATATATATATATATAACCTAAAAGAGCCAGGTAAACCAACCTAGTTTTCACCTATACGGTTCGCTAGAGTCAACTGGCCAGTTGACCCTGAAGATCCGTATAGGTGAAACCTAAATAGGTTTACCTGGCTTTAAATTCATTTTAGGTTTACTCTACTTATTTGAGCACTTTACGTGGTTACTTTTACTTTACTCGTTTAGGAGTTTTTTTTCTTTTGGAGCTTGAATTCTGGACGATTGTTTTCGCCTCAATTTTATGGTCTTAGTTCTTTCTTTTTTTATCCCCTATTTTCCCTTGGCCATTGGTTTGTTCAATTACAAGCCAAAATACCTAAGGTTTTTCCAAACGATAACTATATATATATATATATATATATATATATATATATATATATATATATATATATATAGAGAGAGAGAGAGAGAGAGAGAGATGCTACTTTTAATTCAGTTTAATTCAAATAATTATATTGAAGTTTTCGGCTCTTGTTTTGAAACATGAGAACTCTTATGTAGCGATGGAATCATATTTTTAAATAAATAATTATGTTTAGGCTCCACTTTTGTATCGAGCACTGTTTTTTAAAAAATAATAACAAAAATACTAAAGAACTTTGGATTATTTACCTAAAGAGTTCTTTCCTATTTTCTATATATTTTCACACACACACACACACACACACACACACACACACACACACACACATATATATATATATATATATATATATATATATATATATATATAATTTCCCTTCATTCAGAAGCAATTATTGTTTTCAGTTTCTTTTCTTTCTATCTTAAATAAAAGATTATTACAAAGCAGGGCGATGATCGAAAGCTATTCTTGGTGTGGCGGAAGTGAGTAGGCAAGTTCGCGTAGATCGAGAAAACGTCATCATCATCGATGAGAAATCCGAGCTTAAGTTGTAGTTAGCGTTGATTTGGAGGGCGTGTTTAGTATTAGCGTACGTGTGAGTGAAGTATTAGTGCAGGGTGTGGGCCGCCCCGTTGAAGAGAATTGGCAGGCTGTGGCAAAAGCTAGACATTTGTCCGCAGGTGGCGTATCCAAGAGCCGACGAAAGACCTGAGTGGTTTGCTGTGCAGTAGCAGTCAAAACAAAATCGACTAAGACGGCACCAGTAAAAAAAAAAAAAAAAAAAAAGAAAACAAAAGAAAGAATTAATCAATGGTGTGTAAACGCATCACCGTGCCCCGTGGGTTGTCTGGACAAGATATTATTGAGTGCAAAGAATGGTAATCGTCACTGCTGCAAATATTGATACCACCAACTGAAGAAGCGAATTAGAAAACATTGTTGCGAATACAATAAATAGTATATTAGTACTCGTGCCGAAATTACAGATGTCTGCATGACACCGCACTACAGCGTTACTTTAGGCGTGACTTGAAAACTGCAATATGGAGAATGCATTCCCAGTGCCAGGAATTTAATTTGCAACCCATAGATCTTATGTTTATTAAATATTTTTGTATGGAGGAAAACCATTATTTTATATATATTTTTTTCTATTTTTTATTTATCAATCCAACAGATTTTTATCACTTTTAATTGTTATTCTTTGTGGTTACTCATATTTAATTAGAAGTTCCGTTTATTTATTAAACAGTATATTTAGTTATTTTCGTCAAACAACCTGAATATTTGAGAAGCCTTATTAAAGAAAATATACACTCTCCGGCAGAGGGGCGCAGGTTCGAATCCTGCCAGAGAACGCGTATTTTTCTTTAATAAGATATCTCGAATATTCAGGCCGGTAAACGAATATGAATAAATATACTGTTTAATAAATGAATTGTACGTCCACTCATTTTGATTATTCACTAAAATTAACGTTCTAAGTGATATATATATATATATATATATATATATATATATATATATATATATATATATATATATATAGAGAGAGAGATAAAGGGTGAGATAGATAAATAGTCGTCTAAATTCTGTAAAATGAAAATAAAACTGACATCTCATTTTATATAGATATATATATATATATATATATATCTGTTAAAATGAGATGTCAGTGTTATTTTCATTTTACAAAATTTATATAAGAATGAAAATAAAACTGACATCTTATTTTTAACAGATAGATACACACACACATATATATATATATATATATATATATATATATATATATATATATTTATATATAATCTGTTAAAATGACATATCAGTGTTATTTTCATTTTTACAGAATTTATATATATATATATATATATATATATATATATATATATATATATATATATATATATAGCAAAATTACGCAAAAGATATCTTGAAATACTAAAGAATAGATTTATTCAATAAAACCGGCATTGGCTTCAACCATGGCCCCCAGACGACTTCGGAATCTACTGCATCTCTTCTGGACTGACTCCTTGTTTAAATTGCCGAATACTGCCATAAGCTTTGCCTTCGGTTCATCGTTGTTGTTACGGGGAGTTTTTTTTGTTTTTCGCTCACCTGCACCCCACACACCAAGAAGGTTGCAGTCTGGGGAGTTAGGTGACCAGATGTAAGGTCTGATGTGGGCGCAGATATTGTCTGACATCCACGACTGTGTACTCTTGCTTGTGTTGCATGGGTTCAGAATCATGTTCCAGACATAGGGTCTTCCAGCAGTCGCCTTCTTGACCTCCTCAATGCATTTGATGTAGGCCTCCGTGTTGAGTTAGAAGCCCTCTGCGAATATGATTGCCCATCACTAGTGATCACTCTAAATACCTTCGTAATTATCATTAGATTCAACCAATTCTTTCTGAATCCTGAGCACTCTCCCCAGATTGACACCCAAACAATCTGAATTGTTCGTATTGGAGATTTCAGCGTGAATGCCAAGCAGGACGGCAGAAATTCTACCAATAATAAATAATTTTAATTATAAATCTAACCTACAATTAATACTTATGTTATCGCCAAACCCAATTACAAAACGAAATAATAGCCCAGTGAACATAAATAAATATGTATATGTACGCATGTGTGTATATGTGTATATTTGTAGGTATCATATATATATAATGTACCCGTATAAATACGCATGCTGATATATATATATATATATATATATATATATATATATATATATATATATATATATATATATATATATAGACACACACACACACATACACATATTGGCATAAACAAAACTGCTCACGGGCACACACGCAGGCACTACACAGGAAGTGTGTGTATGTGTTTGTGTGCGTGTATATATGTGTGCATATTTGTGCATGTGTACAAATGTGTTTACTAATTCCTCATAATAAGACAGTGTGTATGTATGGAGAGGAAATATAAGTATACATACGCATGCTGATAAAAACAAACGGAAATAGATCTAAGAACACTAAAAGATATAGCATTAAAAGATAAGAATGCCCACAGCTCGTTCACCATTTCTCGGACCAATCTTAATTTTTTTATAACCCTTCAAGCAGAAATGTTTCACTGCCAATTCAGGAAGATATTTGGGTCACTAACACACAAAAAAAATATCGAGAATATCTAACATCGAAAAACATAAAGAAATTAATCATTTTTAATAATATGTGAAAATCTCTACGCTTTGCCTGATGAAGGTCGCGAGACCGGAAGCACGTGTAGCAAAATGATGGAAAATAAAGCAAAATATATATTTTTAAAAAATCCACATTACTACCAAAAACGTTTGAGGTTTCTCTCTTCTTTTTTAATATACACACTTTTCTCTCGTTGGAACTACTATAACCTCTTCCCTTGATATATATATATATATATATATATATATATATATATATATATATATATATATATGTATATATATATATATAACAGTTTGTGTCTGTGTTTATGTAACAGTTATGTGCGTTGTATAGCGGTTATTGTCGCTTAGTGTGTTTTAGCATGTTGAATGTCAATGTCAATGTTTAGCATGTTGAATTCAATGTGTGAAATATAGTTTCAGTATAATTATGAAAGGGAAATATTGCACAAATAAAAAATGACGAACACCGATTATCTGAAAGGCTTGACCAGCTTGACTCGTGTCCTGGGTATGACGACAAACTACATCCGGCAGCAGGGCATCTGATGAGAAGATTTGATGTTTTTAGGAGAGTGGAACAGCCTGTTAATTGCTATTATTATCCGGTCCACATGTTACGGTCCTAGCTATGGGCAAACAGTGAACACTATGAATGTATAACAATACGTTTTTATATTTAAAAAAAAAAATAGTAACAATACCTATTTATAGTAAAATTACCAACAAGACATCAATCAATATGAATGAACTTTTTTCATGACATTATAATCCATATAATATTCTACAATTTCTAAGAGAAATCAAAACTGTATTTCAAAATATAATCTCAACAAACTACAACATAAAATAAATATCACTGCCTCAAGGCTGGCTTTTAAATTAAGTTTCCTCTCTCCTTGACTAATCACCAAGTTACGATCATATCACGTTGAAACGCCTGCTCCGGTTCGATCACCGAATTAGATGGGTGACTGCTGGAGAATACCAGACGCGGCAAGCTATGAGACAGACCTTGCAGGTCGACGATGGATATAACCTCGCTACTTACACGTAACAGAAAACCTCGATATGTGGAGGTGCTTCTAGCCTGACAGGTCGCCGTAAGACCTACTAGAAGTTGGGTGATCGTTGTCTTCCTCCAGGAACATGTTCCCGGTAAACGGTAGTCCAACCAAATCTTCTTTTCACATATCTTGAGTGGGTTTTCCAAAGTATTGCAAGAGTGCTTACTTATATATATATATATATATATATATATATATATATATATATATATATATATATATGGCAAATTAATATTATCACAGTTATAACGTTATTTCACACCAGGAGTGCCTGATCATTACAGCTACGACTGCATCATATTATTATCCGACACGTCCATCTCCCTGCAGACTGCTACTCTCCACGCAAACTCGACCTCAACCCCCAGGCTCCCGCCATCATCTTTGGCTTCACCGACACCCACCATACTCTCTGACGGAAGTGCTGGTTTAGCAGGCCGGGAGGTTTAGCTGATGTAACTACTCCCACTAGCACCATCCCGCGGTCCACAGTGCTTGGAGGTGGGAAGGAGGCATAACGCAAAAAAATCGGATCTCCGGGGGTAAATATAGAACCGCTTGTCTGCTTGAAACCTGGCACGTTTCCGGCAACTAGCATTTTAAACATTTAGGTATGGATTTCAAAATGTTTCTTCGTCACTGCTCGGAAGAGAGGCGGTAAAATGAAAACTTCATGGCGGGGAAAAGAAGAACGCGTGGCTCGGGATATATTAGCAGGAAGAGAAAAACGCCCGGCGCGATTATTTTCGGCAGGCAGTTTATTGATAGGTGTATGGAATGACAGACGCTGATGTTTCTCTATCAAACTATGCACACGCACACACACAAACATGGAAAGATATATAGATAGATATATAGATAAATAAATAGATCGATAGAATATAGATATATACATAAACACACGTAAGGACACATACACATATACAAATACCGGAGGGGGCACCTCGGGGCAGCGTAATGGTTTTGCAAGCTTGTCTTACTAGAACAATTACGACTGAGTAGTGAGTTCGATACTCACTGGGTGACCCAAACATTCGGCCTTGTGGCACATCTGAGCCGCGCTTAGAAAATCATTTGGGCACCCCGTGGCGGTGTGATGGTTAGCAAGCTTGTCTCGCTAAAACAATTATGACTGAGTAGTGAGTTCGATCCTCACTGGGTGCTCCATACTTTCGGCCTTGTGCCACACCTATGCTACACTAGGAAAATGAATTTGGGCACCCCGAGGTGATGTAATAGTTAGCAAGCTTGTCTCGCTAGAACAATTATGACTGAGTAGTGAGTTCGATCCTCACTGGGTGCTCCATACTTTCGTCCTTGTGCCACATCTAAGCTACGCTAAGAAAATGATTTTTGGCACCCCGAGGCGGTGTAATGGTTAGCAAGCTTGTCTCGCTAAAACAATTATGACTGAGTAGTGAGTTCTTACTGGGTGCTCCATACTTTTGGCCTTGTGCCACATCTAAGCTACGCTTGGAAAATCACGAGAATCGATAGCGGCTCGAGTTAAGTTCTTGTTCCAGTCAAGTTCACTTGGGTAAGGTATGAATCACCCCATCTCCCCCACCTCAGCAATGGGTAAATAGTAGAAGAGAGTTGGATGGCGAATGGTCTAGGAGAAGGACAACTCTGAATTCAAAACCTGTGGAGGGTCGTTTGGGGAATTTGTGGCGTACTTTGCAGCAGTTCTCTATTACTCCCCATTAGAATGTCTGAAACTCAACTCCACGAGATCACCTCTTTGCGACTGCTCGGTCTCATACTGACTGCTGTCTTGAGATGGAACAAATACATTGAGTCAACAGCTTCGTCCACTGCAAGGAAAGTTGACTCCCTGTACCGCGCCAGGAATTTTTTTCTCGCCGGAGTCGATCCTTCAAATCTACAAATCAACCATTCGCCCTTGCATGGAATATTGCTGCTTCTGTTTGTCTCAAGGTACTTGATAAAATCCAGAGACGGATATGCAATGTAATTGGCCCTGATCTGGCATCTCGTCTACAGTTGCTCTCTCACAGACGTGCCGTCGCCTCCCTCTGTGTTTTTACAAATACTTACATGGTAACTGCTCCGATGAGCTGCTTTCGCTGGTTCCCAGACTTTATGAATTTAAGCGTTCAACTAGGCTGACATCTCGCTCTCACCCCTTCACTGTCGAAATTGTTAAATGTAGCCGTCTCTTCAACTGCAATAGCTTTATGTCTCGCACTTCTCGCCTGTGGAACTCCCTCCCCTTTTCCTGTTTGTTAGCTATAATCGCCAACTATTCAAATGTAATTTCAATCAACGTCTCCAGATGCCCTGATCTATTCCCAATCATTCTCTTCATCCTTTCCTCTATCACTCCTCTTTGCTCTCGCTCCAAATCTCTGTAACCCTTGCGTGCTAGTGGCTTTCTGCCTTGCTTGGGTGAAATGATGAAAAATATATTTATATAATTATACGTGTTACCAGTTTCCGAATGGAAGGGATAATTCCGAGGAGGATATAAATCCAGGGAGAGCCCTATAGATGAATGGTACAGCACGTAAGGTCAAATGCTGGTTTCCGTATAGGAATACAGGTTCGATTCCTATCAGGGAATGCATAAGAAATTTCTCGAACATTCAGGCCGGTAAATGTAAGTAAAATTGTTTAATTAAAACGAAGCATTTACTTAAAAAAATGTATGTATAAAAAAAAAGTATAAACATAAAATATATTAAATAATTTTTCATTTCATTATATATATATATATATATATATATATATATATATATAATGGACTCTTCTGTCGGTTTCGACGCATGAAGATCTGACATCTTAACCAATTGATTCAATTATGAATTTTGTGCGATGATCTTAAATGCCACTTAAGTCCCGCAAGGGATCTGCAAAGGAGACCGCCTATAGAGCAAGAGTCAGGGTTGTGGGAGGAGGTCACTGTTAGATTGGCCGATCTTTTAGATCTTGCTCTCACTTTTTGAAGATGATTCCAACTAGCAGATTGAAAATTGGTGAGTCCACTAAAACACGTTGATCTCCACTCTACCAGCTCCAAGGTTAAGCACCCGAGGGTGTTAAGAGGTATATTGACAGCTGAAAAATTTCTCTTTATCTTGTCTTTGTATCTAAGCCATGGGCTTACTACATTCCAACAGCCCTGATACAACTGGCTGTACATTAGGATCTTGGGTATCTTGCCATCACACATTCTGAAGGCATGACCAGTGTATATATATATATATATATATATATATATATATATATATATAACGTCATCCACAGACAGACTATTTCGCTGTTTCACAGCTCATCAGTGTGGCTAGACATACGGTTGCCTTTAGCGAGGATAGAAATCCGACTGAATTGGTGTCAGTCGGAGCTTCTAACCACTAAGCCGTCGGCGCACGGTAGGGTGGATTTTAGCGTATTTATTTTTAGAACCACGCCCAGTGACCGACAGTGACTCAATTCGCATTTGCGAAGAGTCTCGCTATATAGCTATAAATAGTCACTGTTTACCAACCCACACCTCCTCCTCAGAGTGCTCAACTGAAATTAATTTTTCAGGAGCCAATGTAACGTCATCCACAGACAGACTGTTTCGCTGTTTCACAGCTCATCATAGATAATTAGATAGATAGATTACTAATTGATTTTTCTTAGGAAATGACAAATGTATAAAATGTATCCATCCAAATCCGCTCCTATTTGGCGTCTGTTGTTTGTCATTGATTTCAAACCTACGGGTCATAGCCTATTTATGGAAAATAATTTCTTCATTTTTGTATCTTCCCTTAGTTTAAATATAACGTAGGTCTTATTTGATTGGTTGAAAGAGGATGGGGTGGTTATAACCATCCTCTTCCGTTTTTTTTTCTTTTTTTTTCGAAAAAGAGGCTGTATTTTGCTTTTAATTCTGATTAAATCGTTCACTTGCCAGTAATTAACAATCGCCTGATGACACGCTTTGTACGCGCATCGAAACGCGACTGCAATTGTTTACCGATTTTTACATGTTTTCGATGAAATATCCTAAAATAAAGTACACATATATATATATATATATATAAATATATATATATATATATATATATATATATATATATATATATATATATATATGAACATAGAAGTCAACACTTAGAGCCGACAGTCTGTTTCATGCTAGATGCAATCGTCAGGCCACGAGTGTTTGCATCTAGCATGAAAACAGACTGTCGCCTCTAAGTGTTGACTTCTATGTTCACTATTATATTTACACACTCTGTCTCTGATATTGAGCACTTTATCCCATAAGTATACAACATCTTAAGACTATATTTCTTCATATATATATATATATATATATATATATATATATATATATATATATATATATATATGATTAAAATACAATTTTAAGTTATAATATATTTATGGTTAAATGCGCTCATGATCAGAGATCGAACGTATCAAAATATAAAAGTGAACATTGAGATCAACACCGACAATCTGTCCGATGCTTGTTTTTCTGATTGTTTCACATTTCATGCGTGAACGCAATTTTCAGGCTGGGAGAATCTCGGCACTCAGTCTTGCCCTCAGTATCCACTCATATATAATTTAAATAAAAAAACAGACCACTTTAAGGTTCCATGTAATAAATTATTTCACCACAGCCCTTTTAAAAGGATAGTCTAGAGACATTCAAATTTATATCAAACATTATAATATTCAAATTTATATCAAACATTATAATCTTTATGAACCCCCAAAATAACACTTTCAAAGTAAAGCAAAATAACAGCGTCTGTTTCTAGCTTTTTTTTACAAAGAAAATTAGTGACATCTTCTCTCTTAACTTCCTTCTCTCTTTTTCTCTCTATGGGTTTTTCTTCTCTACCCCTTCGATATCAATATATAACTTCCGTTAAGTTAATCGTTTAAATGTGTCAATATCTGCCAACTCACTCATATCTTCTCTCTCCCCCCTCACTTCCTCACTTCGTTAATTTACATATGTTTAATACGGCCCGTCAAAAATGTGTAAATTTTCTTTTCATTTTTTTGTTTAGAAGTAAAGTCTGATGATCCGCAGTCCTTTTAAAAGGGCTGTGGTGAAATAATTTATTACATGGAACCTTAAAGTGGTCTGTTTTTATTTAAATTATTTGCTCTGGATTTACATTGAGCTCTCTGGATTTTATCCTCCTTAGGTTTACCCATACGGATTACCTAGTTTTTCATAAACTATATATATATATATATATATGAATAGTTATATATATATATATATATATATATATATATATATATATATATATATATATATATATATATATATATATATATATATATATATATATATATATATATATATATATATATATAGTAGTTATCCAGATGTCTGGTGAAGTCAAAGCGTGAAATATCTACAAATGTGGGAATAAAATGGAATGACTTTGTTTCCCGATGAAGTGATGAAACGTCCATTGATAGACAAATAGAAAACTCAAACTCATATATATATATATATATATATATATATATATATATATATATATATATAAATGTCTGTGTGTGTGTGTGTATACATCTATATATGTATGTGTGTCTTTTGTGTCTCTGTGTATGCATCTATATATGTATGTGTGTGTGCGCGCGTGCATGTGCGTGTGTGAGTATGTGTGTTATCCAAATGTCGGGGGGAACTCAAACCGCGAAATGTCTGCCTCACAGAAAATATAAATGAGCGAATAAAATGAAAATTCTGTTTCACGCAAAAGTGATGTCCAAAGTTTGTAAAATAGCACGTGATAGATAGATAGATAGATAGATAGATAGATAGATAGATAGATAGATAGATAGATTGAAACAGTGTGAGGGAGAGAAAGAGACACTGATAGCTATGAATAGATAGATTGTTAGATAGATTATAGTTTAAAATAACTAGACAGTGGAATGTAATAGAAAGAGAAAGAAAAGAGGAAAACACTTCTTTACATGTATCTATGAATAATCTTACTAAAAATATGTTTTTAGATATTTACATTGTTTTCTATCTTTATCTCTCTCTCTCGCTCGACACACACAGACACACGCACACTCACATATATATAGACATAAATACGATTTCTTCTATACACTGTGTCTCTTTAGGAGATGCGCGATCATAGCTCCCCACGCCTTCCCTTTCTTTTTAGCTCTCAAGTTTTATGCGATCTCACCCAATCACTGTTTTGCCAACCATTTACACGAGGTAGATAGGTTATACATTGCCTTCAGTATGCCCTGTGAGTGTCAAATTTTCTAAGCCCTCTTTCTTCATTAGGTGCCCAAAGAATTTCAACTGTTTTCTGATGCAAGTATGTCTTCTTTGTTTAAAACTTAAGTAAGAACTCTGTCGTTGCTCAAATATTCAGTCCATAAAAAATCACTGACTCAGTATTCCGATGTGAATTTTGGCATTTCCTGCACCCACCAAAGAAAGAAAGAAAGAAAGAAAGAAAGAAAGAAAAAAAGAAGTATATATATTAGCAAATTACCTGTAAAAGTAAGTGTAATGTATTTGAAATTTTGTGTACATCTGACTCACCGCATTTTTTTATTTGATACAAGGTCAAGACAAAAGTTATTTCGTATTTGAAGCTTTAATTAACCATACATACGAAAAGTGTTTATTAATCAATATTAGATGTGAAAAGAAACGAATTGGAAATCAATTAATAAACATGAACAGGCTAAGAGTTAGTAGGAGCGTATAGATGGATACGTTTTATCTTTATGAACAGATTGAATGAGAGAGACAAAAAAACTCATTACTTGAAAGCATGTAAAATCTTCCTAAAGTTCATATATATAAGAATTCATATTCAACCCCATTGTTTATAGCAGTGCTTGGAGCGAAAGCCTCTAGTCTAACCACAAAAAACTTTTTGAAAACGGTCATAACAGGATACAAATCATTGGGTCTATGGCTATGATCCCGAAAGCAAATGTCCATCTTCGTAGTGGAAGACCTCGTATATATATATATATATATATATATATATATATATATATATATATATATATATATATATTTATATAGTTATAATTTGCAAACTCGATCGATTTTGTTCTTGGTTTCCTTCAACTTATACAGAATATGTGCGACTAACACATTTGTCTCGTTCTATGTGCCACATCTGTTCAGGTTTTTAGCAATCATGGCGCTCCATAACTTCCTGTTCTTTGCAGCTCTGAGTAACTTCGCACAAACTGACCTTAACGCGCATTCGCACTAAGTTGTAACGTTTTCACTCACTTCCACTGTTTATAACAGTGCTTGGAAGGAAAGTGTGTAGAGTGTGGTCGTCTCGCCACACCTCAGGAAACGTTTTGAAAACGGTCATAATCGTGGGTCTATGTCTATGATTCCGAAACCAAATGTCAGTCTTCGTAGGGGAAGATCCCAAACTCTCTTTGACCGAAGAAAGCATGAATGGGTTGAAGCAATGTGAAGACACTGTTGACAGTTTTCTACGACTATAAGGATATTGTTCATCATGAGCATACTCCTCCTTGTCAGACAGTAAACAAGAAGTACTTCCCTGACGTGTAGCGGTGTTTATGGGATGTTCGTAGGAAAATGACAGAATTGTATATGCCCGTTGAGTTGCAACTCCAGCGTGATAACGCACCTGCCCATTCATCACTTCTTGTGCAATATTCTCCAAATCAGCTAAAATCTATATTCCTCAGATCTCGCCTCTTGCGACTTTTTCTCTCTTCCCAAAAAATTATTTACCACTTGAAAGAAACAATATTTCAAGACGTCGAGGTTATCCACGATAATCCGACGAGGCAGCTGATAGCTATCCCAAAATGCAGTTCCAGGAATGCTTCCATCAATGCTGGATAAAGAATGGGACTATTTCGTAGGTGATTAAATCCCGAATTGATATGTGATGTAGTTTTCATTTTATAACACTTTTTGATAAGACCTTGTGTACGTATGTATCATTGCAGTGGAATGTTCAAATGAAAGTGCGAATGACCGAAGAAGCAATATGACGACCCCTTTGAAAGTTTTCTTCTACTACAAGGGCATTGTTTATGGCGAGTATTCTTCACTTGGTCACACAATAAACAAGGAGTACTACCGTGACATGTCACGACGTTTGTAGGATGTTCTCCATTCAGCGCGGCTTGTGCAGCTCTTTTTAGCCAAACGCAAGATTACACAGATTTCGCCCCGCTCGTGACTTTTTCCACTTTTCAAAATTCAAATCCCCTTTTGAAAGGAACAAGATTTCACGATGTTGAGGAAGTCCGAGAGAATGCGACGAGGTAGCTGATAGCTATCTCCAAAAAGGCAGGTCCAGGAAAGCTTTCATCAAGGGAACCGACGTGTGTGGCTCCAGAACCAGAGAAATCGAAGGAGAAAGCGGTCTTGTTTACTTTTATAGCACCAGTCCCGATATTTTTGATCAGACCTCGCATATTGACTTTGACCAAGAGCACAGAAATATATCGACGTATACACACTGTACAGATATATATATATATCGAATTGTAAACAGAGGAGAGATGCATAGAGAATTGGGCTCAGTGTACGGAAATATATAGAATTGTGACCGGAGTACAAATATATATCAAACGTACACAGAATGTGGATGTATATCGAATTGTACACAGAGTACAGAAATATATCGAACTGTACACAGAGTAGAGAAGTGTATCGAATTGTACGCAAGGCACAGATGCGTATCGAATTGTGCACCGAGTACAGAATTATAACGCATTGTGGACAGAGTACCGAAATGTATATAGTGCACAGAGTACAAACATTTATCAAATTTTGCACAGAGTATAGAAATATATCAAATCGTGCACAGAGTGGAGAAATATATCGAACCGTTCACAGAGTAGAGAAATATATCGAATCGTGCACAGAAATATATCGAATCGTGCTCAGAGTACAGAAATATATCGAATCGTGCTCAGAGTACAGAAATATATCGAATCGCGCACAGTGTACAGAAATATATCTAATCGCGCACAGAGTACAGAAATATATCAAATCATGTGCACAGTACTGATATATATCAAATATTGCCCAGCGTACACACATATATATCGAATTAAAAACGGAGCACGGATCTATATATATCGAATTGTATACAGAGATATAGATGAATTTTAATGGATATACGGATTGATGTACTTAGATAAACGCAATTTACTTGCGTAAATTATACAAATTACTCAATTTGCTTACAGTTATTCATAACGGACATTCGACTCACGCGCACACGGACAGAAAAATACTCACGAACCATAATGTATAAAACTAACAAATACACATCGCCAAACATGATTTTAGATTAGTGCAAAATTCTTGAATCGAATTTCTTTTCGATAAATTTTCGATAATATTTGGGTTTGTTAAGCATTTGCTTAGCGAAAAAATCCTAAGTGGATACTGACAAGATTCCTTCTTTATTTTGAAACGATTTTTTTTGTTTTTTTTTTTTTGTTCAGGCATAAAGCCATAGCGGATCATCTAAGGCAAAATGTTGCACAAGTCTAAAAAGCCACAAGTCACGGAAGCTTTTCTTCATTTTCCATCAACAATATTTTGCCCGCGGGCCGGGGCCTTGCTTTCTCGTTCGTGAGTCTAAGTAGGGATATTTGGCTCTTCGTTCCAACAACTAGATTTTTGTAAAAAAAAATATTCCCTCTTCTCTTTCTCTCTGTTCCTCTCTTATATACATTTTTTTTTCTAATTACATTCCTGATGTTTTAGCATTCTTTGACTTTTTTTTTGTAGGGGAAGCTCTGTCAACAAGGCTTGCAGTTACATCAACACAGAAAATTATCACGATTATATTTGCCTTCAAATTTTGCTTTAATATCCATAGTCAGATATGATACTAAAATTAACATACATGTATTTTTATATTTATAAGTGATCATGTTTAGATTAGAACAGTACATGCACACACACATACATAGACGAATAATATATATATATATATATATATATATATATATATATATATATATATATATATATATATATCAAATATTTGGTACAGTCAAATTATATTACAATGAATCATTCATACAGAAAGTAAATTAGTAAAGTTAATGATATAAAATGGCGAAATTCCTTTAAAGATGCATTAACCTACTAATCACTCGATAAATGTTATGATCCCTGTTTTTAAATTATAACCTGTATGAGGGCTTTCTTAAAAACGCAAGTACTTTCGACTGTACATTCAGTCATCTTCAGGCATGGAAATTATTTTGTTTTTGGTAAAATTCAGCGAACATCCGAGACGAAAAAATATAATGCAAATCGAAATAATTTTTTTATTTTTTATTTAATGGGTTATTGCCTGAAGATGACTGAATATATATATATATATATATATATATATATATATATATATATATTTCAAACATATATATATATATATTAATGAATTTCAAACACTTAAAATACCATTGGTAATAATCTTTACTTCATGAAAGCAATAAAAATAGCCTTCAATCTTTCAGACTTGCAAACCAAATACAAACGGAAAAAATTACTCCAGGTTAAATTCAAGATATACAGATATTGTTTTGAGGGAGAAGGAGAAAAAGAAAGATTCAAATTTATGAACATATAAAGTTGGCGTACGGGAGAGAGGAAGAAGACACATTATTTACATACACACACACACACACATACATATATATATTGTATTAGTAACAGTGAAGTATAATAGGTATTAGAGTCATCCAAATGTAAATCACTCAGGTGGACAGGCCATCTTTCTTGCATGAGCGATAGCAGACTTCTAAAACAACTCCTCTTTGTCGGTCTTCTAAAAAGCAGGTCAGTTGGATGGCCAGTCTTGCGTTACAAAGGCAAACGCTGAACAGATGCAGCATGCCCTTTTCTTCTTGGGAAAACAAAACATCGGCGCGAAGGTTCTAGCGTCAGTCCTTCCTCTCATCTATACAAAGTTTTAAGCAAGGCCAACTGTAACATCGGAATCAACTGCGTGCAAATATTAAAGCAAGTCGGCAGCATACTGCTCCTCTCAATGCTAGCCTTACTTGCCTCTGTTGCTTTGTCGCACGGAGTAAATCAGGCATTTCTGTCTACTCACGGGTACAACAGCAAAATTTTTCAAATTATGTAAAAACCAAATCGTCTATTTGTTAGATTAAGCGTGAATCGTTGTATCTTAGAAATGATTAAAGATATCTTACTGGAATTCTCCAAGGTTTTTCTAACACCACTAGACTCTAATTTGAGCAATAAGAATGTATAATTACTTTTCAAGCTTAACAGAACACACGTGATGAAATCGATCATAAACGAAAATGACATGTTCATCATTAATTAATCATAGCTAAGGATCGGAAGCTCATGCAGTGTTGAATTTATTTTAAAATATACATATATTATTCAAGAATCATTTTCGAACTATTTCAAGATGATCTTCGCCCTCTCTAACCTTCTAACTTTCTCCCCTGGAGTAACAAGGTGACTTAAACGTTTCACGCACGATTTCATTTTCAAGTCTTTTTTCTCTACTTTTTAGACTGTCATAGCTGAAACTTCTTTAGCTCTAAATTAAAATGGCGAATCTACTTCCTGATGCAACCGCCTGATCCAGTCTTCCTCTCCATTGTTCCCTCTTTGTTAAACTTATTCACCTTTCTCTTGATGGTTCTTGTATGGACTTTGAAGATGGAGGCCAGAGTATGAATGTTGGTACCATTACTGAAGTCATGAATGATCTTTTACCTCTCAGCATTGCTCATTTGGGAAGACAGTGGGACTGACACAAGGCGATTTTAACTTTTTCTCGTTCTAGCTGAATAACTCAACGGGTTTTTCAGTGACTCTTACGACAAATGATATCAAGATGGCTAAACGTTTTATCCGAAAACCTGGAAAAATTGTTTTTTAGATATTAAACCTTTTGTAGGATGGACAATTTTGCTGTTACACCCGGTGCGTATATATATATATATATATATATATATATATATATATATGTGTGTGTGTGTGTGTGTGTGTGTGTGTGTGTGTGTGTGTGCCTAAAGAATAATCTGCTATTCACACGGCTGCGCGTTTTCATGGGTCGATGTAACGCCACAAGTGACCCATGCTGCCTGGGAGATTATGTGGAGTCACTATCTGTAGAATGATTGTCAACAAAGGCTATCAAAACAAGCTTATCCGACTATTTAACCCATAGCTGGTGGGATTCTTACCTTTCCCAAAGTTATTTTCGTGTGTGTGAATGCAATAAACTAAACTGGAATTCATAGTTCTCTCAAATCTCATTCTGAACTGCTCCCCATTACTACTTACGCAAATCCATTATACTTACATATATAGAAGTAACTGACGCAGTCGCCTGTTGACTGTTGTCGACATGATAGTGTCACTGTAAACTTCATGAACCTTCCGCTTGCTGACTGGAATGTGCTACGGCAGGTTTATATATGGTTTTGAATGCAGAATTGCAATATATATATATATATATATATATATATATATATATATATATATATATATATATTACAGGAGCAGATCCGTTGATATATAATCCAGGTGGATCCTAGTAATATCAAATATTAAAAATGATCCGCAAATAGAGCTCAAAGTATTTATTATGACAGACCATATATATTACACCGCAAAAAATCCAAAATTTTGTATAAAATCCTTTTGTGTTCATAGATACGTTTTTTTTTTAAATTTCTGTAAGTTTCACAAATATGTGTGTGTGCGTGTGTGTGTGTGTGTGCGTGTGTGTGTGTGTGTGTGTGTGTGTGTGTGTGTATTACACACCAAAAATCCAAGATTGCTTCATGTTGGTATAGCCTATTTCAGCCGGCACAACTTCCGCCATTCTTCTTCAACCCTGAACTGGATTCGTCTCGGTACAGGGGCGGTTCCATGCTAGTTTTATTGTTTGTTTTTTTTTTGGGGGGGGGTCATAGAATTTGCTTAAAATATAATTATTATGGAAGTTGATAATTTGGAGAGATTTTAGGTAGGCTCGGTATATTTTTCCCGACTGCGATAAACAAAATAATTTCCGTGCATGAAGATGACTGAATATACAGTCGAAAGGAAATATAACCAAGATATTCCAAGACGTACTGAATAGCAAAAGATGTTATCCAAACACTAAACAAGGTATCAAGAAACGGGAAAATCTGCTGAGTTGTTATGTAATATCAGACTTCCTAAATAACAGTAAATACTGAACAATTTCCTAACAGTTAAATAGGAGATTTGAGGCGACAGAGTTCTACAGTAGGATGCTGAGAATACCAACGACGGGACATGTAAATAACAATCAAGTTTTAAAGAAAACATAAAGGACGGTAATACTTAAAATAAGAATAATAAGTGTCTTGGCCACATAAAAGGGAAAGAGAGGTTGGCGACTTTGACACTTGTAGATAAGACATATTAAAGGCCAGAGGAACAGAGAGAAATAGCGAGTAACCTGTCTAACTTGCTTATGTAAAATGGATGGCATAACAGCGAATGAGAGGTAAAATAGAAATATAACCCTGGGCTACAAAAAGGATTGGAAGCTGTAGAGAGCCGTGATCGACTACGTTCTGAACGGACACGGCACATAGTCGAAGAAGAAAACTGAAATTCAGCTTCTACATGAACCACTAGCGTGTCCACAAAACGGGAAACAGCTAGACAGACAGATAGACCGATAAACAGATATCTCGTTGATATCGTTCGGTAAGTGTGTACAGATGGAAGATATATATAGAAAGAG
>CAHIKZ030000006.1:992500-1000000 GCA_903632075.3 Acanthosepion pharaonis | reverse complement strand
CAGTCTCTCTCTCACTCTCTCTCACTCTCTCACTCTCTGTCTCTCTCACTCTCTCTCCCTCTCTCTCTTTCTCTCCCTCTCTCTCAGTCTCTCTCTCTCACTCTCTCTCCCTCTCTCACTCTCTGTCTCTCTCAGTCTCTCTTCAGACTGGTTGTAAATTCAGAGTTTTCCTTCTTGCTGAAAAACGGATTCGAGAGACAAATAAATTATTACAAAATAACAAATAAATCATTAATTTCTAAAATGTATTAAATAAAATGAACACTTTTATAACTTGTAGTGACATCCGAACACGCAATTATAGACTGAAGATATCAAAATCAATCAAGTACAAAATTTTAATATCTGGAAAGGATTCTAACAAAGGTTGGAAAATTTGGCACCAAAATCCGAAGTTGCATTGGGATAGCGAAACATGCCTTCCAAAAGTTAATCAAAGTATTAAGAAACAGGAAAATTTAATTAGAAGCAAACAAAAGTGTACTGCACTGTTATGTTAATATCGGTTCTCCTATATGGCAGTGAATGCCGGACAATCTCTTCATAGATTAAGAGACCTGGAGCAACAAAAATGTGGTTCTACAAAAGGTGGCTGAACTGGGCACATAATGGGGAAGTTTTTAGAAAACTAAAACAAAAAGGACACTTGTATTTAAAATCAGAAAGATAAAGTTGAAATTTCTAGGATGCATAATGAGAAAAGAAGACTTGAAGAATTTAACACTCACAGGACATATTGAATGCAAGAGGGACGGAGGTAAGCAGCGAGTAACCTACTTCTGCTGCTAGTGGAAATGATGGGCAGATCAAGGATTGCATGCGATAGAGAAAAGATGAAACTAAGCACTACAAAGCATAAGAAGTCGTGGAGATCCACGTTCGTCTGAATCCTGAAGAAACACAGCATATAAAAGAATCTTATTTTTATCATTGTCTTCACGACTTTACTCATAGAATCGGGCGCACTATCAACACATAGGTACACGAAATATCTATAATGCTCTAAACATTAAACATTATAATGCTCTAAACATTATAATGCTCTAAATATTAAACATTTTAAAGCTCTAAACATTAAACATTTAATGCTTTAAACATTAAATATTATAATGTTTTAAACATTAAATATTATAATGCTGTAAACATTAAATATTATAAAGCTCTAAATAATAATCATTATTATGCTCTAAACATTATAATCCACTAAACATTAAACATTATAATGCTCTAAACGTTATAATGCTCTAAAGATTAAACATTATAATGCTTTAAACATTAAACATCATAATGCTCTACATATCACTTATTATTATGCTCCAAATATTAAACATTATAATGCTCTACCTATTAAACATTATTATGCTCTAAACATTAAAAATTATTATGCTCTAAACATTAAACATTATAATTCTCTACATATTAAACATTATCATGCTCCAAACATTAAACATTATAATACTCTAAACATTAAACATTATAATGCTCTACATATTAAACATTATAATGCTCTAAACATCAAATATTATAATGCTCTAAACGTTAAACAATATAATGCTCTAAACGTTAAACATTATAATGCTCTAAACGTTAAACATTATAATGCTTTAAACATTAATTGATCTGAATGTAGTAAGATAACTGTTGACTTTGAATCACTGTATTACTGAAAATGCTATGCGAATGTGGAAACTAATATATCTTAGATTGGTTTGAATAAATTGAAATGGAAAATTGATCAAGAGAGAGACATATAGAGTGTGATGTGCCAGAAGTCTTGTGGGGGGCGCTGCTCTACTTTGACGTCATGGAAATGCTCAGATCAATATCGATTTTGCTCTGAAATCTGTTGTAATCAGTTTGGACACCGTCAAAGTAAATTATCGGTGTTCGCATAAGATATGATCGTGGGTCCCCGATTGATGGAATTTCTGAAATTTTGGGGATATTTGACAACCCACGCTCTGCGAGGTAATAATTGTACCAGGAGTAAATTATATAAGGCATTACATCCATCCATAGGCAGCGTAGTGACTGATTCCCCTTATTTTTATGTACTGCTTCCTTTGAGGACATAGCGGGTAATGGCTCTCTGCAAATTCTTATCCTTTGTGGCTCTTAGCAGTTTTTTATCCCTTTGCTAATGCCCTCGATCCTGTCCCGCTTTTATTTCGCACAAGCCGTCAGGTAAGTGGCTCGCTGCATTCTCCTATCTCTCTTGTCCTCTGCATAAACTATATACGGCAGCAAGGCCTCTAATCAGGAGGTTTTGAGGAGCGTGGAACCACCTCTTAATTGCTGGTGTTCCCAGGTTCATCTTTACCCGGAATTGTAGCATCTGTTAAGGTCCCATCTATGGGAAAATAGTTAACGCCAAAGATTATGAAAGTATAAAACAGATTTTCATAGTAAAACTACCAGCAATACATTTCTGAAAAATACTTCAATCAAACCTGATTTACAACTTCTTCCAAAGAATACATATTCTATTCATACGAATATTCTCTAAAAATCTTGCCGGCATTAAATAACCCACTGAGGTTGATAGGCCGTAAAATAAAATAAACCACACCAAAACTAGCCCGCTATACGCCCTGTGAGGGTTAAGCTTTCTAAGCCCTCCTTCCTCATTATTGGCGCAAGGTATTTCATTTTTTTTTCTAAATATAAGGGTTCTTTCTGTTGCTATTTTCTTTAAGACTTCCTTGTTTCCTTGCTCCGTCCATGGAATTTTCAGTATTCTTCTGTCGAACTGTATTTTTGAAGCTTCTAGTTTTCTCCTCATCCGTAGGAAGATTCTCCAGAATCCATTGACATATAAACAGATGGCAATCCAGTTCTCTTTGTTTGTAACTAAACTAGTCCTAAATAATTATGACCAGAGATGCCTGGCTAGAATTGACTGTAAATAGACAAGCGATCTTGGCTAAAATGACATTAACATTCAAGGCAGCAGATACCAGCCGCTGACATGCATATGCAGCCTATCAGTTCAGCGTTCTTTAGCTTCCGTGTGATATGGGAACAGAAGATCCACTAGGATGCTCCTGTTATTTCGTACATCTGACACAGAGCTAGGTTTATGAGCTCGCTAACTGAACTATGAAGGACTAGCAAATTATTAGTCCGGTGAGTGGCGATCAGTTCGAGCTGATGGTAAGGCTCAAGAATGGTGCATGCAATGTCACTATGGAATCCAGATGTCAACACGGCAAGGTGCGGTCTAGTGGTTCTTCCACCCCCATCTAGCACGGGACGTTCTTGTAATATTACAGGCTCGCTGTATTTTGATTGGGGCATGTTAACTCTACTCTAATGTTGAAAACAGATATTTTCTCCATAATGCTGCTCATCTCCAACATTTTTAAAATTTCCAGAAGCGGAGGAACTGAAAAAATCCGAACTTGCCTGATAACAACAAAATGCTTTTTCTTCATTTAACTTCGCGGAGATAGCAAGTGCAACAACAATATTTCCTTTGTTCACATCTGTTCTTCCGCTATAACCCACAGGAATCAGTTTTTCCGGCTCCACCAATGTGATAGTACAAAACACAACAGACGCCTATTTGTGCTTGCTGGTAATAATTCTGAATGTGTCTGCAAAGAGGCTAAGTTTTTTTCTGATAGAATGAGGCACCATATAGCCTCTAACCATTTTGGTTCTCATGATTACTGGCGGCTCTGTAACAGTGTGTTAAATAAAATTAAGACTTCTATCCCTCCTCTCTTCACTCAGTTTGAGGTGTTTTGCTCGTAAATACTTTTCCCATTCTACTCTTGAAACATCTGAAGTATATTTACCTGACATCTCACTTAGAATTGACTCTCTTTTGAGTGATATGCATATAACTCCGGCCATGGTTTCTGCTATCATCTCTAAACTGGATCCTCACAAAGCACGGGTACTTCATGGTACCCCTGCAATAGTTCTAAAGAAATGTACTCCCTAACTGATTCCTGTTATCTATAAACTCTAAAATAAATGGCTTGTTGCTTCTTGCTTTCCTGCCTGTTGGAAATCCTCTTCTGTAGTTAAGTCCTGGGTATGACGATAAACTACATCCGACAGCAAGAACTCTGATCGGGAGATTGGGGGTGTTGAGGAGCGTGGAACGACGTCTTAATTCCCAGGTCCACCTTGACTCGGGGTGGTAGCACCTGTTAGGGTCCCAATTATGGTCAAATACGGACCCCCCCCACCAAACAAAACAAAACTATCAAAGTATAAAAATCCATGTTACATTAAAAATGCCAGCAATACATTTATACACACAAATATATATATACACAAATATAGAAGTTAAGGATTTAAATGGCGAAGCTCGCCATTTAAATCATTAACCTCTATATTTGTTTTTTGTATGAATGATTCATGAATTTATATATATATATATATATATATATAGTCATCCACGGACAGACTGTTTCGCTGTATTCGCTAGATCATTGTAGCTAGACATCCGACTGTTTCAAGCTGGGATTGAAACCCAAGCGATTTGGTATCAGTCGTAGATTCTACCCTCAATCTATCGTCGCACGGCAGAGAGAAAGGGAAATTTTAACGTTTTTACTATACGAAAGATGTCAGAGGCTAGGAGAGCTCGATTCTAGTTGAAGAGCCTTGCATTAGCAGCTACAGTACCTACTGTTTACGAAAATCACTCCTTCCTCTCCGAGAGCTCAATCGAATTATTTCGAGAGCGTAAATAGTCATCCACAGACAGACATTTTCGCTGTATCACAGCTCATTAGTTTGGTTAAACATCCGATAGTTTCAAGCCAGGATCGAAACCCGTCAGATTACATATATATATGTACAAAACAAATGACCAGTATATTTGGAGCCACAAAATTGTTGAAATTATTTAGATTTCCGCATAAAATAACAGACAGTGACTGATATGCGGCTAAACAAAATTTTAAAAAAATAATTGTTATGTATTTTCAATTTTTAAGTACTCAGACGAAATGTCAGATTCTTTTAATTATCGGCTTAGCAGCATTCTATTGCTTTTTGGTGAAATAGTAGAAGCTCAAATCAAATCTGAATTCGTTCAGCATTTCACTTTTCTGTCTTCTTTCAAAGAAGTATTATAGCTATTGTTTCTGTAGGTCAACTGCTGATGTATTAACCATTATTAGTTAAAGAATATCAAGCTTTAGATAAAAATGGTGATGGTTACACTGTTTCTTTTGATATCTCGAAAGCATTTGATAAAGTTTGGTGTATCGGGGTTTTTTTCACAAGTTGAAAGGTTATGGTATTTATGGACGAGTTTATGAATTGATTCAGTCCTTCCTATCAAATAGTGAAATGAATGTTGTCCTGAATGACTACTCTTCTAGATCATTTTTCATTAATGCCGGTTTCCCTCAGAGCTCTAAATTTAGGCCTACGTTCTTCCTAACGTTTCTAAATGACCTTCCTGATGTCTTCCGATCTCAATTTGTTGTTAACTGGGGCAAGTAATGGCTTGTTAATTTTAGCACATCCCAAACGAAAATGTTCTCTTTTAATCGTCTGGGAACCAGTTTTCCTCAATCAGCATGGCTGATGGTAAAATGCAGTAGAGTGATTCGTTCCGCCTTTTCGGGCAAACGTTTTCCGCTGACATCAAGTGGAAAGAAAATATTGAATCAGTTGCTAAATCTGCTGCTATAAAAGTTGGTTCACTGTGTCGTACAAGACAATTTTACTTGTCAAAATCTATCTCACATATTTAGCAGTCTACCATTCGTTCATGCTTTGAATATTGCTGCCACATCTGGTC
The DNA here is from genome assembly GCA_903632075.3 of Acanthosepion pharaonis. Lineage (NCBI taxonomy): Eukaryota > Metazoa > Mollusca > Cephalopoda > Sepiida > Sepiidae > Acanthosepion > Acanthosepion pharaonis. Next base: position 994,230 of record CAHIKZ030000006.1, on the reverse strand, counting down.
TGGTGCTTCTGCTATGTATTTAGAGTTTTTATAAAATCGAAAGAAGAATTTGCAATGTTATTGCTCCTGACCTGGCATCTCTGCCTCAGTAGTCGTAGCTTCTCTGTGCGTTTTTCTATAAATACTTTCATGGTAATTGTTCTGATGAACTTTCCCCTACAGTACCTAGATTTCATTAATTTAAGCACAATACTAGATTGAAGGCAAGGTCTCATCATTTTATAGTTAAAATGGCGAGACGTAACCGTAAGTTCTTAAGTAACAGTTACTTATCTGGCATTTCCCGCTTGTGGAACTCACTTCCGGTTTCTTCCCAGTCAACTTCGACCTTAAAAGAATTATACGCAATATCAATCGCTATGTTCCCTCTTCTTAATTCCTGTTCCTTTAGTGTTCTTTCTTAATAGTGCTTTTGTTTAGATGTTGGAGCTGACAAGACAAAATATTTAACTCAACAGAGTCAGTCGTGATAGTAGTATTCAATACTCAGCTACACAAGTCACTGCAATAGTATCATCTTCTTTCTCCGAGACAATTACCCAGGACTACTTATTATGATAGTAAGGAGGGTAACTAGTGAAATATAATCTATCTATCTATCTATCTATCTATCTATCTATCTATCTATCTATCTATCTATCTATCTCAGTCTATTCATATCTATCTATCTATTATATGTATTCTAAACTGTTCATGTCTATCTATTGCATGTAGCTAGCTAGATAGATAGATAGATAGATATGAATTGACTCAGATAGATAGATAGATATGAATAGACATAGATAGATAGATAGATAGATAGATAGATAGATATGAATAGACAAAGATAGATATGAATAGACATAGATAGATAGATAGATAGATAGATAGATAGATAGATAGATAGATAGATATGAATAGACATAGATAGATATGAATAGACATAGATAGATAGATAGATAGATAGATAGATAGATATGAATAGACATAGATAGATAGATAGATAGATAGATAGATAGATAGATAGATATGATTAGACATAGATAGATATAAATAGACATACATAGATAGATAGATAGATAGATAGATAGATAGATAGATAGATAGATATGAATAGACGTAGATAGATATAAATAGACATAGATAGATATGAATAGACATAGATAGATATGAATAGACATAGATAGATAGATAGATAGATAGATAGATAGATAGATAGATAGATAGATTATATTCTAATAGTTTCCTTTCACGCACTTCTAACATTTGGGACTCTCTTCTGATTTCTTACTTTGCTGTCACCTACAATCTTGAAAGGTTTATATGAAACGGCAATTGCTATCTTCTGTCTTCCTGTATTCTAAATCGTTTGTCTTCCGTTCTCCTTGTCACTCTTAGCCACTCCAAATAACCCCTTGCATTTTAGCGGCATTATCGCCTTGCTTGGGGTGAAATGTTTTTAAAAAGACGGATTTTCTAACGTTTCTTCGTATTATAATGTGGTTTCTGTCATCAATCGTCGATGGCTAACCAAAAACAATTTACTGATTCCTGTTCTGCTATACTTCTTACATATAAAAGATAGATTTTCTAATGTTTCTTCGTGTTGTAACATAGCCCATGTCATCAAATGTCGATGGTTAACCAAAAACAATTTACTGATTCCAGTTTTCTTATATGTTTTACTAATATTGCGCTAAATGTAATCACGTTAAGCGATGCAGAAAAGCAAAGGAATCTTCTAATACATG
>CAHIKZ030000006.1:935000-987500 GCA_903632075.3 Acanthosepion pharaonis | reverse complement strand
GCATGTGTGAAACTTACGTATAAGCAATTTGTTTATTTATTTTTTTTTTTATATCTATATTTATTTATTTATTTTTTGTTTTGTTTTTCGTCTTGGCAAAATTATATTTGCATACATGCGATTTTCTACGCGGTGAATCTGAACAAATTTGTGTGTTTGTTCCTCTGTCTAGCTTAACCAGTATTTTCCATGACGCCGAATATTATATACATCTCTCGTAATCACCCTACCAGAAATAAAAAAAAATTATTATTTATCAATTAAAAAATAAGAAATTAAAAGAAGAAACTTTCTACCTTAACATCAGAATATCTGAATCATACTTTGTCCGTAGAGAAAAATAGATATATAAGTTGTCACGTTGGAAAAATGTGTGAAAATGATAGATAGATAGATAGATAGATAGATAGATAGATGAATAGATAATGTTGACATTGAGATAGATAGATAGATAGATAGATAGATAGATAATGTTGACATTGAGATAGATAGATAGATAGATAGATAGATAGAAACTTACCTGCATCAAGTCTAAAATACAGTTATTCATAATCTCTCTTCTCACTCCTTTTTCTTATCACCCTCACTTTCTCTCACCTCACTTTCTCTCTCTACACATATATATATATATATATATATATATATATATATATATATATATATATACAGATAATAAGAACGAAAATAATATATAAATTCTAACGTTCACATTAATTCAAAGGGGCTCAATACCGATGCTAGAGCAATAAATAATTAAAAATTTTCATATAGACAAAAATCAACTTACTCACTTCAAAGATGCAACTTCATATCAGTGCATTTAATTGCAATTCGACTAATCGAAGGGCAATTAAATGCACTCAAACTAATTGCATGTTTTATAGTGATAAATTATTTATCAGTTATATATAACGTATATATATATATATATATATATATATATATATATATATATATATAAAATTTGGCAGGCCAGACAATAGTATTCGGGCCGGATGTGACCTGGGGCTGGGGTTGCTGACCGCTGGCCTAGACTAACCTTATTCTTAAATCTAGTAAAAAACATTAAACAATGACGCCAAATTAAACAAAAGTCATTAAAGTTCAAGTTCAAAAGAGCGTTCACACCTGCCATTTTCTCATTCCTGCTTCGACATCCAATAACGTGACACTTCCTATCTCCGTAACTGTCTGGGTGGTGTTCGTACCAATTTCATGCAGTTTCCTTTCCGTCAAAAATTTTTCCAATGCAGATATTTGTACATTCTGCCATGTCCGATTTTATATTCACTGAGTGCCAATACCGTGAAACATGATACAAGAGGGTCAGTTGTTTCTGGATACTTATAAGAGAATCTGCATTTTGAACTAAAATAGATTTTAAGTATATGTGCTTGGTAATTTCTAGTTAGTAAGCATTGGTCCTGTGGAGCAAGAATAAAACCTTCGGATTCAGGTTTTAACCCTGCTATACGTAACCACTGATAAGTGTGGGGTTTTTATACATATTATTATTATTATTATTATTAGAATTTGATTTGATATTCTTTCATGACTGGTAACACAATCCACTCTCCGGCTGAGGCTTTATCGAAGTATCTAAACGTGACTTCCAATTCGACATAGCTGCCTCAATCTTCAGAATTAAAAAAAAAAAGACAACCCTCTCGACATCTGACCATGATGCGCCTCCACTACTACCAATCAGGGACAGAGATTCACAGTACCATAGTCTCTAAGTGACATGCCAAATGTCGTTCACCAGCTACCATGTAAATCTGTGGTACTAAACAGGGCATTTACTGTAGCCCATTTTAATTCAGCAAGACGAATCGTCTGCATGTTAACACAACCAGTTGAGTAAGGTCAGCAGTCATGAGAGCAATGCCTACAATTTATCATTAATCTTTTCCTTTGATTTCTGTTCTATATTTATTTCCTTCTTTCTCCGACTCTTAGATATTTTGTTCGGGGGATGGTGATCATCTCCTACCTGCAACTTAATAATAATTAATAAACTTAATTAATAATTTTTGCAGCATATGAGCTGTTCCAATTAGCGGTGCCATCTGTGCACTCCCAATGATATCAGATATCTCCAAGATGCTTTGCAAGGAAGAAAGATTCCTGGAAATAATCTTGAAAGCACCAACTCTGAAAAGGGACAATCAGGTCTTCTGAACGTTGTATGTCTCAGATTTGCCGTCATTATTTGATACTTCTGTATTTTTGCCCGCCTCGTCATTATAATGTTCATAACACAAGATACCGCTACGTCTATCTAGATCCATTCATGAATGTTCTTGCGCACTGGTGTGATATTAGGGCGCCTGTTATCATCATTATTATTATTATTATTTTATTTCCTTTGATTTCTGGTGTATACTCATTTCTTTCCGAGTCCCGACCAGAGACCTAAAGTCAGAAATGATATCATGACATTTTCCACTGAGTAGTTTTAAAAAAAAATCGCACATATTCTACATGGATAAAGCCCTTCGTAAGGTGTGTGCTGCACTTGTGTGTAGAAATGTTGGTATTTATTTAAGACTCGGGCTACCAGTGATTCCTTCAACGAGTCTGTTGGAATCTTATCCAGTCAATTCGAGGATTCCAACTACAATTGGAATTGTTAATGTCCTCATGTGCCACATGTTTGAGATTTCGTTTTCAATGTCCTTGTATTCTGATAGATTTTTTGACGATCTTCAAAGATACATTGCAGCCTGCAGAGAATGCCATGTCAACAAGGAAGCACGTTTTGTCCTTGCGGTCTCTAATAACGATGTCAGGGCGATTAACTATGATTGTTCTGTCTGTGTGTATTGTAAATTGCCATATAATTGTTACAGGTCCTATCCCCGAACCGAGTCTGGATGGTGTTCATACCAATTTCTCACAATTTCCTTTCCGTAAGCGTTGCAGATTTTCCAGTGCAGATATTGGCCCACTCTGTCATGCCGTGTTTTATATTCAGTAGGTATCAATTCCGCGCAACCTGATTCAATATGACTAATTGTTTCTGCATATTTATCACAGAATCTGCATTTTTGACTAACAAATTTTTCAGTCCTGTCCAGTCCTCGATTTCAGCTTTTATTATTATTATTATTATTATTATTATTATTACTTAAGTTTGTTCCATATTTGCTGATCTTTAAATCCTTCTTGTGTATTGATCGGCAACTGATCTGCTCATTATATACTATAGATGGTAGCTATTAAATGTCCGATAATAATATATGGGAGGCTGGCTCATTGCTTAAATATCCGATCTTGAGATTTTGTTGTTCACTTGACCGCAGGAGGGAACCTCTAACTGCCTCAAGCAACGGCAATGAACACAGAGTACATATTTTTTCATACGGTGATCGATTTTAAAGTGATGCCAGGCCGCGTGCCTACCAAAACGAACTTCTTTTCCCCAGGCCCCAAGAACTTTAAGTTTCCGTGACGTAGATAAGGCAGGACGAAGCGACTATGGCGGCATAATGGCGAACAATGTCTTAGAGTCCTCCGGCTATTTCTTGTCATGAGTTCACTTTCGTTTCTTGTTTTGCGAATCACGTTGTATTTCTTTCATAATCTCCTCCTCACCATCATCCTATTTTCTTCGCCTATTCTTTTTCTTCCCCTCTCATTTTTTTCATCTGCACATATTTTTTCTTTCTTTCTTTTATTTCTCCATGCTCCTCCCCTTCTTCTTCTTCTTCTTCTTCTTCTTCTTCTTCTTCTTCTTCTTCTTCACCTCTTCCTCCTCCCCGTCCTTCCTCTTCTTCTTCTTCTTCTTCTTTAGATCTTTCACTCATTTTTCTTTCTTCTTTTCATCCCATTCTTCTTCTTGTACTTCTCCTCTTCCTTCTTCTTCTTCTTCTTCTTCTTCTTTCAGCATAACTTTTCCATCTTTCTCTCATTTTTTCTTTCTTCTTTTCCTCCCATTCTTCTCCTCCTTCTCCTCCTTCTTCTTCTTCACCTCCTCCTCCCCTTCTTCTTCTTCTTTTTCTTCTTCTTCTTCTTTAGATCTTTCACTCATTTTTTTTTCTTCTTTTCATCCCATTCTTCTTCTTCTCCCTCTCCTCTTCCTTCTTCTTCTTCTTCTTCTTCTTCTTCTTCTTCTTTCAGCATAACTTTTTCCATCTTTCTCTCATTTTTTCTTTCTTCTTTTCCTCCCATTCTTCTTCTTCTCCTCCTCTTCCTTCTTGTTCTTCTTCTATCTTTTTTTTTTTGTTCGTATATTTTTCTTTCATTCCTTCACTTTTTCTTTAACCGTTTCTTTTCTTATTTCCGCTACACATATTTTTCACTGATTTTTTTTAGTTCTTCCAATTTTGCTTTCCTTTCATATTTATTCCGATTTTTTTCTTCCCCGGCACATCTTTTTCTTTGATTTTATTATTTTTTCACTACTCTTCTTTTTCTTTTCTCTTTCTTTTCTCTTTCTTTCTTCCCCGACATATGTTTTCTTTCTTTTTATCAATTCCTATTACATTCTTCCAGTTTTTTCTCCTTCTCTTTTTTTTCTTGCTTTGTAAATCTTTTATCTGTAATTTTCTTTTTTCTTTCTTATTATCCTTCAATTGCTTCTTTTTTTTTATTTTGTGCATTTTTTTCTTTCTTTCTCTTATTTTTCTTTCGCTCTCCCACTTTTTCTTTTTATGCTTTTTCTCCCTATTCTCCTTTTTTTCTCCTGCTCATCTTTATCTCATTTTTCTTTCATTCTTCTTTTTTTTTCTTCTCCTTGTCTTTTTTTTCTTCTCTTTACATTTTTTCTTATTTCTATGATTTTTTCTTTCTCTCTTCCTACTTCTCCTTCACCTTCAGCTCTTTTTTTCTTTTCCTGTACAACTTCCTTCGTTCCACTGCACATATTTTATTTTTCTTTCGCTTATCCTCTTTTTTCTCCTTCTTCTTTTTTCCCCGACGCATCATTTTCTTTCCATTTTTTTTTTGTTTTTTCTTTCCCTTCTTCTCAGCTCCAACTCCTGTAGCTCTTCATCATGATTAACGTTATTAGTGTTACTACTACTACTAATAATAATAATGCTATTATTATTAATAATAATTAATGAATATTAATAACAATCATAATAGTAACGGCATTATTGATAGTATGCATTTTGACTCTTTTTTCTCCTCTCTTTCATCTGTTCCTTCATCTGCATCTACTCTTCATATTCCTTTTCTTCTTCTTCTTTTTCTACTACTACTACTACTACTACTACTAATAATAATAATAATAATAATAATTTACTTCTTGTTCTTCTCCTTCTCCTCGTCCGTCTTCTTCCTCCTTTTCGTCCTTGTATTTGTTTTTATTTTTCTATCCCTCCTTCTGACTATCTTACATCTCCTTCTTTTCCATCCCCTTTCTCTATTCTTTCCTTCTTTTTTCCCTATCCCTTCCCCCTCTCTCTTTCTCTCGTCGTCTGTTTCATTTTGTTTTTTTCTTCATCTATGTCTCTCTGTTTCGATTACATAAGTTTTCGTGCATATTTTTGTGTATTTAGTGCGCATGCTCGTGTTTGTACCCGGGTTGTAGACGCAGGATTGGGCGTTCTTTCACGAATTCCATCCATTCACAAACTTCGCTCGATATCTCAGAAAAACGATTTTAAAAAAAAATGCAAGATAGAAACGCTTATTCAAGACCAACCTGCGCACTCACTCACAATGCACATTTAACCATGACTGTAAACTCAGATCGTCAAATATTAGCAGATATAATCCTATTTCTGTACGGATCACGCTCTTCTAAATTAGGAGGAGGGGAACAAAATAATCTGAACATAAGATGTGTTATCGTAATAATTCAAAAGAAAACAGATGCCAAACAAGATCGTTTTGAAAGTGATATATTTATGGGCATAAAAATGATTCTGGATCTATTATATTATAAAAATCTTGTAATCATAAAAACTATAATAAAAATAAGAATCTGCAACTGATCTTGACCTGGCAACCCAGATTCAGTCAATTTGCCACTGCTGAAATGTTGCTTCGCTGTCTATACTTTCATGGGAATTGTTATTATGAACTTTGCCATATAGTACCTGGACTTTATGAATTGAAGCACAGTTCTAAATTGTCAGCTAGTACTATGGGAGAAAGAAGGCAATATAAGAAAGAAGAGAAAAAGGAAAGTAGTAGTAATGGTAATAGTAGTAATAAAAAAGATGTTTTAGTAGTAGTAAGAGTAAGAATAGTAATAGTAATAGTAGTAGAAGGAGAAGAAGAAAAAGAAAAGGAATATGAATTTAAGCACAGTACTAGATTTTACAGTTGAAAGAACCGCACGTTCTTTGCTAACAGTCTCTTCTCTAGCACTTCTTGCCTGTGGAACTCTCTTATTGTTTTCAAGATAACTTTGATCTTCAAAAATTTAAATACAACTTTATTTGATATCTTCTGTCGTCTTGAAACCTGTTCTTTTATTCTAAATTTCTCCTTAATAATGTTTTTCTTTTTCTTATATTCTTTCACATTAAGTAACCACCCCCACTTGCGTCTTAGTGAACTTATTGCCTTGCTTGATATGAAATTATTAAAAAAATTAATGCAAATATTTTTTTTTTCAGAATTAAAATATTTTCTACCTTGATTTGTATAAGGTTTATTGAAATTAGATTATCTTGACATAGATGTAACCTTAACACCAAATGACTGGCCCGTGTCAAGGATGTTTATAACGTATTCGTATTAGGCCCCCAACTAATTTCCATCTAAACAGTTTTTTTCCTTTTTTATTTTCTTTTCTCCAATACATATTGTCCATTTTTAGTGATAATTCAGTTTACTAACCTCGATTTAGTTCTGTTGGGCGAGGTTCGAAACTGGTTAGCTAGCCCTTTTTTTCAGTTTTACTTTTTCTCTATTATCATCCTCATAACAAAAATATTTTTTTTGTCTATTTATATATATATATATAATTTCAAGTGGGACGTGACCGACCACGACTACCAGTTTCATCAGTCGGTCGGTAGGTGTAGTTTGTAAAATAAGAAATCTTATACCACCTGCCGAGTTCAAGATGGTAGGCCAATCAAATTCGCTAAGGGGAGGGTAAACTATCTGGCCAAGATCAAAATAGATGAAAACAAAAAAATAAATAAATAAAAACTTCCACCACAAAAAGGCTCGAAGATATGGCAAAAAAAGTGGTCAATGCCAAGGGAACAATAATACAAAGTTCGAGGAGCATACAGCTTCAAGCAGAAAGTGCTGTACAATACCGGCCAACTGAAATCATTTTTATGGTATTGAATACAGTGTGCAATCTTAGATAGGCTCTTTTGGCAGCTGCTTTTCGTTTTATACATACATGCACACACACACACACACACACACACACACACACACACACACATATATATATATATATATATATATATATATATATATATATATTATTCGACAATTATAACACAAATATGTTATAAAATCACTACAAAAATAGCCATTTTGATTCAGCACTTCTGGTGTCTTATCAAGTGATGGTGTTAAATGTAGAACTATAATATAATTATATTTGCTCTACTCTGTATTGAACACTCTTTTAAGAATAGTATTTTTTTGGGTTACTGAAATTTATTCCGTATACACAATCCAATATATATATATATATATATATATATATATATATATATATATATATATATATATATATATATATATTCAAGATCCATTGCTGAAGATGCTGGAAAATTGGTCGGCTCATTCGATTCCTGATTCCTTCTGCCGTTCTTTATATTTACAAGAGTTAAATTAGACCGGAAATGAAGTATTGCTGCCATGTCTATGCTGAGGATGCTCAATCAGCAATTTCCCGCCTGGATAGGGTATAAAATCGTTTACTCGTTCTTGTGAGCTTTTTTTTCTCTGCAACTTTATCGCCACTGACGTGACGTTGCTAGCCTATGATCATTTCCATGGTAAATGTTCAGATGAGTTTCATTTTTTATTTCAACCAGTTCAGACCTTTACACCTAAGACCCGCCATCATACTTCCACATAGTGGAATCACCCTCATACGCCCCCTATTCTAAGTTTAAGGAAACATTTCCACAGAACCAGCTTCTTCCCAGGAATTTCTGCTTCTTGAAATTGACTCCCGCGTTGATTCTTCTCTGAACAGCACAATTTTAACCCCTAAGTTAAATGAGAATTGTATTCTATACACTTTATTCTCATATTCATCTCTTCTTTTCAGCTAATCTTTCATTCAGATATGCCGGTGATATAATGGATAGCTGTTATGAAAGCAGTGTGTCGAGTTCGAATTCTAGTTGATTTCGTTACCTTCACTTACGTACAAATACCTTTAGAGAAGATATGAATCCATATCCTCTCCAACCTATGGGTTAAATAGTAAGAGATGCATCTGGAAAAGTCATTGTTATTCTCAAAATAATTTTTCATGTAATATTCACTGCAAAAAATAAGGTTACAATCCAAAATGTTTCGGCTTTAAATAGCATTTATAGGGTTGATAATCCGTAAAAATCAAATCAATAAATAACAAAAACATTTCATTCAAATCACACAGCTTATTCATCAACCATAAAGGCGATCAATATTTAAACTGTCAGTTGTATGCAACCGTTTCTCAGATTAATGATTAAAATTGGAGTGTCTCTTGAGTCTTATATTGTGTGAATTATAAAAGTATCAAAAATGAATGTTTTCTTTCAGTGATTACTCACTATTTTCTTGTCCATCAACGTTCATGACATGTCAGTGACGAGTGGTTTTGTCAGGATATTGAGGAAGGAATATATTTTGCCCAAATGTGGTCTGCACCCATTTCAAAGGCATTAATGCTAAATTTATGAATCAGAATTCAAAATCGGTACACAGATTCCATATTTGGTACAGATAAACATTACAATATCCAGCCGATCTATAGATTGATGTATAGTTTTGATTAACTTTCAGAAAGACTGTTCAGTCCATGATTCTTGGAATTGCGAAGAACTTTGAAGAGAGTTCTCATGACAAATAGTTATTTCAATGTAATTACCATCATATTCTACCTGTAAAAATCAGTTACTTAAATGTAGTGTTTTAATAAATTCCTTATGAACAACCTAATATGAACAGTCTTCTGTTATAACAACAACATTAGAAAAACCCGTCCAACTATTAATATTATTATTATTATTATTATTGCTAGCCTGTGCTTTATTTACACTATTTACATGTGAACTATTGACCTCAACTTTTATCACACTGTTTCAACCATTTCGCACTCAGCCTTCATCAGCTGTATATCGATCCGGGAAACCTACAGGGGAATTCTTAAGTGAACCCTTCATTTAATCTACGGGGTTAGACTATCTCCGTTTCAGTTTTTATATTCAAGAATATCACGTCTAGTTCTTATTTTTTTGGTACTTGCCCTGTTTCTATTAAGTCCAACTACAAACTGTTCGGATTAGTGATTGAACTCAAAATTACTATATCACCAAATCCAGGAACCAATGTCCTCACTGAAAGCTTTCTCATTTGTTTCAACTGCTGCTGCTGCTGTTTAAGAATTGCTGTCATTTGTCTTTCTTTCATTTTTTTTTTTTTGTCATTCTTTTACTACCAGCTCTATAATTTATTTATTTCTATAATAATCCTACTAAGGAAGTTTCCATAGCCTAGCATAATCTCTGACTCTGTCAGTGGTTTAACTCTCTCAAATGTATTTCCTTGTCCAGTATTTTCCCTTCATTTCACAGAGGCTGATGACTACACGTTTCTCTCCACACATGATCAGTTATGCCTGATTTCATTGTTTCACCCCCTGACTACGCGTTTTCGACGTTTCTCCAGCCTTCATTTTAGGGCACAATCATATTCTTTGACACAAATACCAGGAACGGATAGCACACAGTTCTTGGTCATGTTATCCTTCGTGATAGATGCGAACAAGAGTCAACATGTAAATATGGAAAATAATGATATTTAGACATATTCATTAGTCATTTAATGCCTGGCGCTAAATGCCTTCAGAAAAAAATCTAAACTGTCAGCTTTGTACAAGCGCTTTTCTCAGAAAATTATTGAAAAGAACTTTGAGCGAATTGAACTAGTAGATCTTAGCAAAGGAAGATCCATCTTCGGAACTTGTGGACTGACGTAACAGAATCATAAACAAAGAACCGTACCAAATAGCAGAAACTACATCACTTGAGGAATTTCAAGAAGAACAATCACTAAAATGTTATCATGCCGCTTCGACTGTTTCGTACCAGCCTTCATCAGGAGGATGTCGATCCGGGAAATCTACAGGGAAATTACTGGTAGTTATTCGCAATTCAACATCCTTCAGAATTTGTGGACTGACGTAACAGGATCATAAAGAAACAACTGTACCAAATAGCAGAAACTACATCACTTGAGGAATTTCAAGAAGAACATTTTACTAAAATGTTATCATGCCGCTTCGACTGTTTCGTACCAGCCTTCATCAGGTGGATGTCGACCCGGGAAATCTACAGGGAAATTACTGATAAATTCTTCACAATTGAACCTCCTTCTTTGGAACTTGTGAACTAGTGCTGCTGAATCATAAACAAAGAACCTTACCAAATACCATAAGCAGTATGAAACGGAAGCGAAAATAATAGTATAACCAAGATGTTGACAATCATGATGTTAACATTTTTTACACCACTTCAGATAAAAGGTTAGGAAGGAAACCTCCAACGGTACTGGAAAATGGCCAGTTACTGGACTTTAGGAAACTATTTTCATAAAAAAATGTTTTATCAGAAATGATTCATAAATAACAAACGAACTTATCACTGGCTGCTAAATTAATGAATGACGAATGTTTCCTTTTAAGGAAACGGTTAATAATCACAATTAAAATTAGGGATGGGGAGAATGGATACTATATACGATAACCAAGGAGCAAAGGAAAGTATAACTCGATTAGCACTAACTTTTCGGTCAGTGATTGCCGAAAATTTCCTTAAAATGAAACAGCTAATAATGCCATTAATATTAGCATTATTCATATGCGTTGCATAGTCAAAACGACATCTGTATGACGTGCAGTGAATCACGAGATTTCACAACGTTTTATTCCTCACATGATTAACTACGTGTACTTAGTTGGTCGTGTGCTTTCTTTTAAAACTTCATGTTACCGAATAACAGTTACTCACGACAAAGATGCATTTTTGTTTCGATGCGGAAGCATCACGACTGCCTCAAAAAAATGGGCATCGTTTTTGTGAGTAATTGTTTGTAATTTGTCCGTATATAAAAATTTATAATAGATAAATAAATAGAGATAGATAGATAGATAGATATGAACAGACTGAGATAAATAGATAGATAGATATGAACAGACTGAGATAAATAGATAGATAGATATGAACAGACTGAGATAGATAGATAGATAGATAGATATGAACAGACTGAGATAAATAGATAGATAGATAGATAGATATGAACAGTATGAGATAGATAGATAGATAGATAGATGAATAGATAGATAGATAGATAGATATGAACACACTGAGATACATAGATAGATAGATAGATAGATAGATAGATAGATAGATAGATAGATAGATGAATGTGAACACACTGAGATAGATAGATAGATAGATAGATAGATAGATAGATAGATAGATAGATGAATATGAACACACTGAGATAGATAGATAGATAGATAGATAGATAGATAGATAGATAGATAGATATGAACAGACTGAGATAAATAGATAGATAGATATATGAACAGACTTAGATAAATAGATAGATAGATATGATAGATAGATAGATAGATAGATGAATGAAGATGATGAACAGACTGAGATAAATAGATAGATAGATAGATGAATAGACATGAACAGACTGAGATAAATAGATAGATAGATAGATAGATATGAACAGTATGTGAGATAGATAGATAGATAGATAGATAGATGATATGAACACACTGGAGATAGATAGATAGATAGATAGATAGATGAATGGATGTAAACACACTGAGATAGATAGATAGATAGATAGATAGATAGATAGATAGATGAACACTGAGATGAACACATGGATAGATAGATAATGATGGATAGATGGATAGATGGATGGATGGATATGAACACACTGAGATAGATGGATGGATGGATGATATGAACACACTGAGATAGATGGATGGATGGATGGATAGATAGATGAATGTGAACACACTGAGATAGATAGATGGATGGATAGATGGATGGATAGATGGATAGATGTGAACACACTGAGATGGATAGATGGATGGATAGATGGATGGATAGATAGATAGATGGATGTGAACACACTGAGATAGATAGATAGATAGATAGATAGATATGAACACACTGAGACAGATAGATAGATAGATAGATAGATAGATAGATAGATAGATAGATAGATAGATAGATAGATAGAAGGATTTCAGGATGTTCTAAAAATAATTACGTATTTTTCCGCTATGAATTAAGAGTCAATTAACTAAACAGAAGCAAGGTTAAATTGCAAGGGACTGGTTCAAGATTTATCGTATTCTATCCGACCATCTATCACTTATAGAGTTTAATTGGGAAAAAATGTAAAGGTGGAATTTTGCCTCCTTGTGAGCTTTCCGTTGAGGAAAAAAAAAGTACGTTTTAATATTTACAGGGATACTTTAACCAGAAGTGGCAACTTATTCTTTTTCAGTCGCATCATTACAGGTGATGAAAAATGGGTTGCGCATGTCAACATAAAACGAAAAATAACAGCGGTTGTCATTAAATGAGAAACCAATGACAACATTAATAGCAGAAATCCACCCCAAGTGTCATTGCTTTTTGTCTGGTGAAATATGAAAGTTCCATGAACAGTTATTGGATCTTGGAAGAGACACCGCTGCAGGCATTTATTGCCAGCAACTTGATAGGATAAACTGGGTAAAAAACATAAGTGTCCTGCTTTGGTATAGCTTTTCCAGCATGACAATACAACAACACACTGCAAAACAAACTCAAGAAAACTAAGAACCTTAGGAGTGGATGGTCCCCCACATCTTCCATATTCACCACGTTTGGCAGCTACAGATTTTCACTTATTTCGAACACGAGAACATTTCGTAAGAGGTAAACCATTCAGACTGAATTACCGTAATTCCCCATGCATAATACGCAGTTTTTCTAAAAAAAATAATAAGCAAAATTAGGGGTGCGTATTATGCACAGCTACAAAAAATTCTTGAAAAAAGTTTCACAGGTCGATTTCAGTGACTACTCCCCACGTCAATTTGACACTAACATTCGGCGATTGCGACCCCATAAGGATATTAAATACAATCATATATACCTAACAATACTTACAAATGTAAAATAAAAATAAGAATTATCATAAAACTAAATTCGAATAATCTTATTTAAAGTGTAAAACCAATTTTTAATAAGAGTAGGAAACGCCAAATTCGAGAGGTACAATTTACAGGGTTTGAATACCAAACAAGGAGTGCGTATTATGCGTCAGTAGAAGCATTATCCCACACTTTCAGCACAATTTTTTTTTCTTTGGGGGCGTAGGGTATTATGGATGAAGGCGTATTAAACATGGGGAATTACGGAAAGCTGAAAACAGTTTTTCGAACTTCATAAAACCAATATTTCTTTAAACATGGAATGTCGTGTCTCACAAGACCATCAGTTCTCTACGAGCTCGACGCTATATTTTTCTGCATAGTTCTCAGTCTGGTTAATCTGCCATGGCATCGACTGCACTCTAATTCAGCCGCGTGCATATCCAACTGCACACTTTCAGTAGTTTTGTCACACAGCCAGCACATTATCAATAGAGTACATGATTGATTTGATTCTTAAATTCTGCTACTGTTGTTGATGTTATTATTATTAGTAGTAGTAGTAGTAGTAATAATAATAATAGTAGTAGTAGTAGTAGTAGTACATTTTTCTTTCATTTCAATACAATCTTTTACAAGATCCTTCATCGAGACTCGGGGTAAGGCCAGGTTGTGAATATATGAACGCTATTTACACACATTTTGCTGCTCAGCGATACTTAACACGTACATTGTTTATATATTCTTGACATTGCTTAAATCGGCTGAGTAGCTGAATAGTTGTATACAGTGCAAATCTTTTCATTTCTTGTACACCGAGGCTACCAGGCATCTTGTTAATATTCTTGTCTGTACCTTTCTGTCGTTCTGGGTATGACGATAAACTACATCCAGCAGCAAGGCCTCTGATCGGGAGGTTTTGAAGATCGTAGAATCACCTCTTAATTGCTGTTGTTCCTAGGTCCACCCGACTCGTTGTGGTAGCACCTGTTGGGGTCCCAGTTATGGGCAAATACTTAACCCCCAAACTGGGGTCAAAACACTCTGAAAGTATAAAAATAGATTTTTTATAGTTAAAATAAAAGCAATACATTTTTGAAAATAAAAATATTACCAGCAATACAATTTTGTAAAAAAAAAAAAAAATTATTACTAGCAATACATTTTAAAAAAATATTACCAGTAATACATTTTGGGAAAAAATATTGCCAGCAATAAAAATCTTGTCGGCATTACATAACCCATTGAAGTTGATATGCCATAAAATAACATAAACCAAAGCAAACTATACCTTTCTGAATTGTATACCCAATGCTCTAATTATTATAGGTATCACAATAGTTTTAAGGTGCCACACGTTTTTTTCTTTCAATTTCAAAATCCTTATATTTAAATGTGTTGTCATATTAAATTATATTATTATTATAATATATATATATATATATATATATATATATATATATATATATATATATATATATATATATATATATACAAATTTATTGCATGGCACTACGACGAAACGGTTTTTATTATTCTAACATTTAATTAGTCTTGTCTGTTAGCTTTTTGTATTTATTATTCTAATCTTTAGTCATGTCTGTTAGCTTTTTTATCTGGTATTATAGTACCTACATGGTTTTCTATGACTGGTTCAGGGTGGTGTATGCTTTTAGCCTTGCACTCTTCAACCATTGATGGGCTCTGTGTTCATCTACATCTGTACCGTTGCTTCTGAGGATATATTGGCCATGTAAGGGTTTCTCCCATGTGTTTTGTTATTAACTCGTCTGTTTTAACATACCTTACATTATAGTTTTAGCTGTATTTGTTGGTGAGTTTTTATTTAATTCGTTCACAGTGACGTTGTGTTCCTAAAGGAATTTGTTTTCATTTTTATTTATTGTTCTCTATTATTATTATTATTATTAATAATAATAATAATAATAATAATAATAATAATGCTATGGTAGGCTATATTCCTTAGTTTTTCCAGTTCCGATCTTTACAGCAAAGAGCCATCATGCTCTATGGCTCATAGGGTCGAATCTTACTCCTTCCATTCGTATTTCATTGGTAGGAATGAAGTTTCATTAGGAAATCTTCTTCCCAAGAACCACTACTTTGTAGAACAGGCTCCCGAGATGATGTTTCTTCGATCACTATTATCTTGACCTCTTCAAGTCTCGGTTCAACTGTTATCTATTTTAAAGAAACTCATTCAGTAACTCTCTACCTTGAGCGCATCTTGGGGTTTGTATTATATTATATTATTGTATAACAGAAGAAAAAAACAAACAGTAGAAAGGCTTAGTTCTCTCGTATAACGCTACATTGTGAAGCTGAGAACCAGTATCAGGCGTGGAATGTGCCTCTAAATCTTCGTTCGGTATGCGAAGCTGTGATAAAATTTGATGAAAATAGTAAAACTGCTTCTCCTAATGGCAGTACTATTAACCTCAGTTACGAACTATTAATATGATAATGGCAATGATTATTAGAACAGACAAAGCAAAAAACAGAAAAGGAAAAACCAAAGACAATAATATTTGAACTAATAACGGTAAGTATGCATCACTTATGAGCGACAAGAGGAAGGAAGACATTTTCGGAAATGATTTTATGAAATATTCATGAAAAACAAACCCGTCAAATGCAGAATGAAACCGATTGAGATATTCGGATATTTTTTTTTTCTCTGAAAATACAGCAGAAATATCGAATAAGACGGAAGGATTAGCTTTCGATACACCTCGAACAGCTTTCTTTCCGTCCTTATCAAGACGTTAAGGAAATAATTGTTGAATTAATTTTAATCTTTAATCCGGAATGACGATTGATTCGCTTTCCTGGACAATCAATATATTCGGTGAGGCTTTTTTTTTTTAACTTGGTTGTGAATGAACTTACATGTATGCTCGAATGCAAGCAATTCTTCGTATTCATTCTTATAAAAGACAATCGGCTGCAAACGCAGCTATATAAACATCGAGAAGGCGACAGTTGTAAAGCAGTAGTTTGAAAAACTAAACTTGAATACGTTGCGAGTTTAGTGAGTTCGATCCTTGCTAGGTCCTTATTCTTGTGATCTTACGTGAAACTAAACCGATCTTCGTGTGACACAATAAATGGGATATTCACATTGAAGGGAATGGTGCGTGATTTTATCTCGCTCTCAAGCTTTTCGTGTTTTATGACCAGCAATGAAGTCTGCGAGGTATGATCTTCAAAGCTGTCAGCTACTTGACAATATGAATAATCTCGAAATGAGTTCTATCTTAGCAGAAGTTCCGAAATAAATTAGTGTGGCCAAGATCGAAATGATCGTGGTCACCTCGAGAGTTTCCGTTGGTTGATTAGCTACTAAGTGGAATTAATCAAACAGCTTAGTATAATTCCTATGAACTCCTGTCATTATGTATATGTCTATATTTCTGAGATGAGGTATTATGTACATTATTTGCATTATTCGGACTATTTTCCTCATCTTTGTCGCCATATTTATTACAACGTTTCGGCCGTTGTAAGCCCCGGCCTTCTTCAGATGGTTCAGTTCGACAACTCCAACCACCTGAAGAAGGCCGGAGCGTACAACAGCCGAAACGTTGTAATAAATATGGCGACAAAGATGAGGACAATAGTCCGAATAATGTAAATAGTGTAAAGTCATTCTGTTTATTCTCCCGCTGCGGGTGGTTAATAGTTTGCATATGCAACAATCCTCATACGATTTAAGGGTTACAAAATCAGTGAATTCTGCATATGTACATCTAAATATATTAGGTTGGTGCAAAAAATAATGTCGTTTTTGACGTTCAACGTAACGTCAAAAACGACGTTATTTTTTGCACCAACCTAATAATAATAAATCTTTTGTAATATAATGTTCCGTAATATCTGTTGAAGTCACATTGTTGTGCCTGACCTCATACACGTGGCTATTGAATCTTTTATTTAATCTTTTTTCGTTGTGCAGCTCACATATGTCAAGTCATGTTTGGTACACAGGGCAACATATATAAGATGGGAACTCGGACAATTGCTACCTTCTGTAGAAATCGTGATCTTTCTCTTTGAATTTCCAATAGAATTTAATAGACTTGATGCTTCACAACGAACAGGGTTCTCCCCTAATTTGACTCCTATAGTGTGAAGTAGGCAAACATACCATCGATATATTGTTAAGCATTATTTTAATAATGTTAGAGTTATGTGAAACATTTTGTTTATTATTATTATTATTATTATTTTCTTTGATTTCTGGCGTTTACACATTTCTTTCCGGGTCCCACCCAGGGACCTAAGGTTAGAAATGGCATCATGACACTTTCCATTGACAAAAAAAAATGACATAGATAAATCCCTTCGTAAAGTGTGGGCTGTACTTGTCAGAACAATTTTTTGTATCTCTTTGAGGCATGGACTTCCAGGAATCCCTTCGATTACTCTACTGGAATCTTTTCCAACCAATCCTAAGGCTCACTGCAACAGGGATTGTTGATGTTCCCATATGCCACATATTTTAGATTTCTATTTCAAGGTCCTTGTATTATGACAGCTTTTTTAATATCTTCAAAGATACATTGCAGTCTGCAGGGACTGCTATATCAATAAGGAGGCACTTTTTTTGTTTGTGGTCTTTAATAACAATATCTGGGCGGTTGGCTTTGATTGTTCTGTCAGTGTGTATTGTGTAATCCCATAGAATTGTAACAGGTCCTATCTCCGTAAAAGTTGCAAATTTTCCAGTGCAGATATTGGCCTACTCTGTCATGCCGGGTTTTAATTATTATTATTATTATTATTATTCACTGAGTGCACTCACCAGCATTAACTGATCGTTTACACTTGATGAAGTGATGTTATGTCTCCTCAGTACTCAAGTACTCTCCTCGGTACTCAAGTACTCTCCTCAGTACTCAAGTACTCTCCTCAGTATTCGAGCATTTTTCAGTAGAGTGCTATCATCTATATAGTTTCGAATCTTCATCTGATTTCAAGTTCTTCCAGCTTTTTACATAAGCTTTTCATAGCCGTTCCTAGTGTTACAATAACGACCGGCATTGATTCTTTCATGGATTCCTCAGTTCCCTGGCCAGGATGAGCTATTTATCTGTCTTCACACCTTTCTTCCAGAAACAACTAAATCTAGAAAGTTGTTTTCTTGCTGTTTTCAACAACAAAATCAGGTCTAAATTTGCTGATTCTTTTGAATTAAGTCCCGTTATTTTTTTTTTCTTGTTCTCGAGGTCAGATTCCAGCCTGTAGCATTGATCAAAATACAGTCACTTGCACAGTTCCAAGTGGATCAGTTTTTCCTCACAATCATGTCTATTCTTGTATTCCTTCTTGTTAATTGTCCACATTCAATTATTACGTAGTTGATCTTGGAAAGTGGCCCAACGAGCTCCATCATTTGGTACTAAGAGGTCAGTAATTCACAGTCAAGATCCTACTTGCGACGTCCACAGATTTGAATCACTCCTTATTCCCTCCGTACATTTTTTATGAAAATGACGATCAACTCGAAAAATGTTCTTTGTGAACACAAACTCTTGCGTGATACTTTCCAGAACACTCTAATCTTAACTTCAAGTCTTGGGGCAATAAATATGTATTCATCATATCCCTGTCATTTTCAAGACAAGAAGCCTCGTTTAAAGTACGTCCGTTTATCAGGGTATGCTGGAAGGGGATGTTACTTTACTAGCTTTGTTTTGAATGTATTATGGGATACCAACCAGTCTTTCTCCCTACTGAGCTGTGAGATTACATACAGCAAAGATCATTAATCAGGCACTGGTCATCCAGATTTTGGGGGATGCACCTATACACCATGCTATCCTCTGCATATATATTTACTAAATTTCCTATTCCTTCCTCTCACGCTCATATCACTCACCTCATTCATTAACCTCCTATTTTGAAGGAATCTTTATCCTTATATTGGGGGATCATTGATAAAAACAACAAACAAAAAATAAAGACGATATTTCTTGTTCTCCTGTGTTCTGTTTGTCCTGGTTTTCATATAATTCCTAGAATCTAACAACTTTAGAAATCTACCATTTATCCATGCATTAAATGCTATGTATATCAAAATTCTTGAGAAAATCCCAAATAAGGATCTGCAATGTTATCAGTCCTGACCTGGCATCTCAACATCCGTGATTTTCCCACCGTCCTAACATGGCTTCCCTGTACGATTTCTAGAAGTATTTTCATGGTAATTGTTCTGAGGAGCTATCCTCTTTACAAATTTAAGCGAAGTACTAGATTGGCAGTTAGGTTCCATCATCTTACAATTGGCATTGCTAAATGTAACCATAAGTTGAATGCAAACAATTTCTTCTCTCGCACTTCTTGCTTGTGAAACTCTCTTCTGGATTCTTGTTTTTCGGTCAAATTTTTTCTTCAAAAATTTAAATGCAAAGTCAATTGTCATCTTCTATTTCCTTGATTCCTATTCTTTGTTTGTCGTCTCTCCTTAATAATTTTTTTTTCTAAGAGTTTTTCAAACTTGAGTCTTAGTGGTTGTATGCTGGGATCAAAGTGTAGTATCTGTCCTCGGGTGGTTTAACTGCATTTTATCTCTCAGCTGCGTCTCATTTGTATCTCTTTCTGCGGACAGAGCGCAACTCATTTGGGTCTCAGTCTGCGGACAGAATGCAACTGAAACTATTAGGGAGAGGCACCCTGTCACAAGAAACAGTTGCTCGTGGAAGTACCTCCTTCATTTCAATAAAGAGAAGGTATCGGTATTAATACCGATGCAAGCGCAACCGACAGCTGCAGGGACTGGACTATTTTGGGACCTAGCACCGGTGTACGCGCACCAGATCCCCACATTAAATTGGCCTTGTGGCACATTCTGTTAGCGTGGTGTTATGGGATCTTACCCATAATAATAATAATGGGCTATTCCATACTTAATAAATACTGTGCCTCAGGAGTAGGCAAGGAGTGAGTCAGCCGTTCATTTTTGAACAGACTGCTCGGTTTAACTCTCTGTCTCCGGACGGAGAGGAACCCGAAGGAGGCTACGCCGATGGGCGGAGTCTCCTTCGGGAGGTAAAATCGGCCCCGAACCCGTTTATACGGGTTCAAACGGGCATATTTTTTTTAAGCCGAGCCCACGGGCTCGGGAATCCCTAATAAAAACCGACCTTGTGTCACATGGTTCCCCCAGTGGGGGAGACTCAATATCGTGAGTCAGCCGTTCACTTTTGAACAGACTGCTCGGTTTGAACTCTCTTCCTACGGGCGGGAGGAACATGAAGGAGGCTACGCCGAAGGGCGGAGTCTCCTTCGGGGAGGTAAACCGGCCCTGAACCCGTTGATGCGGGTTCAAACGGGCATATTTTTGGGCCGAGCCCACGGGCTCGGGAATCCCAATAAAAAAACCGACCTTGTGTCACATGGTTCCCCAGTGGGGGGGAGACTCAATATCGTGAGTCAGCCGTTCACTTTTGAACAGACTGCTCGGTTTGAACTCTCTTCCTACGGGCGGGAGGAACATGAAGGAGGCTACGCCGAAGGGCGGAGTCTCCTTCGGGGAGGTAAAACCGGCCCTGAACCCGTTTATACGGGTTCTAATGGCTCAGGAATGCCCACGTTAAAAAGGCCTTGTGCCACATGACACCCTCGTGGGGGGGGGTGACTCAATATCGTGAGTCAGTCGTTTTCTCGACTGACTGATCGGTTCAACTCTCTGTCTCCGGACGGAGAGGAACCCGAAGGAGGCTCCGCCGAAGGGCGGAGTCTCCTTCGGGGAGGTAAAACCGGCCCTGAACCCGTTTATACGGATTCAAACGGGCATATTTTTGGGCCGAGCCCACTGGCTCGGAAAACCCACAATAAACAACCGACCTCGTGTCACATGTTGCCCCTGTGGGGGGGGGACTCAATATCGTGAGTCAGTCGTTCAAGTCGAGTCAGTAGTTCAAGTCGAGTCAAGAGTCGAGTCAGAGGCAGTCCGAAACAGTCGCGTTTCAGACAATTACTGCAAGACATTGGAATAGTGATACTGGTCGAGACTACATTGTTCTCTCTACTAAACCTGATTGTTCATACTAACACTACTACTTCTCTGTATATATTCCAGTTTGTAATATATCTGTGTTATTCCATACCTGTGTTCGAGTTCTTCTTTATTGGTTCTACCTTGGGCTATCACCATGGAACAAGGAACCGGACCATTTACACGTGGGGTGGCAAGAAAATACAATCCTTCTACTTACTTCAGTTATTATGATTATTCTCTTCTGTGAATCGCTAACCCACAAGGGAGAACGAGGATATCGTTTCAGGCTGGTTGACGCATGTAACGGAAGATACATTTTTTTAGCACCTCCTATTCCTTTTCCAACCCTATTTAAAAAAGGAAGAGTGATGAGTCGTTTCAGACGCCATTTTTTTCCTGTGCCGGTAGTGAGAAAATAAAAATAAAAACAAAGAAAAGAAAATCAAAGAAAAAAAAACAAGTAATAATGATTATTATTAATGTTTATCCAGGAAATATTTATCAGATTAACTTGTCTGCCTGTAAATCGCAGTGATTCGTGAAACCTGATTTGGGATGTTATTGGCAATTAGTTTAATAGATCCTTTATCCGAGCGACAGGAGTTGAATTACACTGAAAAGCCTTAAGAGGAAATACAATGGGAAAAGACGGGAAACGTCTGCTCGTTAAAGGAGAAGAAGCGAAAAGAAGGGCTTGAGTTTAACGGAGAATAATGAAGACAACTGAGATGACAGTGGGGAAGGGAAGGAGAATACCGGCTATGGAAGAGAAGAAAAGAAAGATTTCGGATAGGTAGAATAAACATGAAGAATATGACAATAACAATCAGAAAAGGAACAGGATGACATGGCGGGTTTTGGGAGTAAAAAAAGAAGAATTAAAGCTTGCAATGAAAATAAAAGCAAAGCTGGTAAGAGAAGGAAAAGAGTTTTGAAAATAAAGGCGGGAAAGAAATGATGACCAAACGATAATCATAAAAAAAAAGATGGCGACGGAATAAAATAAAGAAGGAGGATGTTTAAAACGAAAAGGATATTAAAGAAAAGAAAATTGGAACCAGAAATAAGTAGAACGTAACAACGGATTAAGATGATAAAAGAAAAAAAAAATGTAATGTTATAGACGGGAGAACAAAGAAAAAGAGACGATGGCAGGGCCCAGGATAAGGATTTCACAAGAGAAAATGAAGTTTAAAAATAAATCGATAGAATAGAGAGAAACATAGGAGCTGGGGCGCAGGAAGAATACACTGTTAAATTATTAAATAAAGAAGGATGTAAATAACTCTTAAGACAACACTCAGCTATCGATGACAAATTTGAAATATTTATTAAAGAGCCTAACCTTCGTCGTTATATAAGTAAAAATGGAATTCACATTTGAAATCAGGCTTCCGCTATCTATAGACATAACTATAACAGGTTTGTTTTATTTTTTACGACTTATCAAGTCCTACTATTTAACTCATATCTGGGGGAAGAGCTGGACTTTTCGACTTTTTAAAAAAAAAAATCATTTCACGCTAAGCAAGGCGACAAAAATGAGAACAAAAATGTGTATATACCGGGTGTAACAGCAAAATTGACCAAATCGTGTAACAGCATAATTATCGATCCCACATAATTTTTAATATCTAAAATATCACTAAACTGAGTTTTTTTTTCCAGGTTTTCAAACTAGACATTTAGCAATCTTGACACCATTTGTCGTAAGAAACACTGAAAAACCTTTCGAGTTATTCAGCTAAAAAGTGAATAGGTTAAAATCATTTTGTGTCAGTCTCACGTGTAATCATCCTTTTCCAAAGGTTATTTACGCGTAAGTGAATATAACGGACCCGACTGGAATTTGAACTCGGCTCGAGCCTTTATCCATTATACAATCCGCCCATCCAAGACAAGATAACAGCGCATGGTATTCTCAAGCGGCTAGCCATCTAGGTACTAACTAGTCTCGAATTTGCCTAACTTCGGTGATCGAGCGAGAACTAGTGTCTTAGTGTGATATAGGGTTAAGTCGTCCATAGAAATATGCAAATTTTCAAAAATCACACGTTGTGATGACGCAAATGAGTATGACGATGCTGAAAGAGAAAATAAAAAGAGCTAATGAGAAGAACATGAATAGTTAAGATATATATATATATATATATATATATATATATATATATATATATATATATATATATATATATATATATATCATCGTAACAGCAAGATTGTCCAGTTAACATTTGAACTGGTGTATCTTAAAAATTATTAAAGATATCTTACTGGAATTCTCAGAAGTTTTTATAACACTGTTGGATTCTACTTTGTGAAATAAGAATGTATAATTACTCTCCAAGCTTAGAAGAATCGTGATGAAACCGGTCATAAACGAAAATGACCTGTTAATTATTAATTAATCGTAGCTAAGGATCGGAAGTTCATTAACCATTGAAATTAAGTTCAAATATACATACATATATATATATATATATATATATATATAGTCAAACCTAGTGAGCCAGACAAACCTGCCCAGGTTTCACCTAAGCGGCTCTTTCTTTTTTTTTAAACCTTTTTTCCGTCGAGATTAATTTGATTATTGGCAAATAAAAAATTCGAAGGTTTTTCGAAACGAGTATAGTTACATATATATATATATATATATATATATATATTATTCCAGGATCATTTTCCGTCTTGTTCAAGATGATATTCGCCCTCTCTAACTTTCTAACTTTCTGTCCTGGCGTAACAAGTTCCTTCACAAGTTTCACGTACGATTCCATTTTTAAGACTCTTTTCACTGCTCATTGGATTGTTATCCTCACTCACGTGCCAAACGTCTTATGAATTGATTTGGAGCTTTTCTAATTGATCTTTTTAGTTCTAAGTTGAAATGATTATCCCTCTTGATGTTGTGAGATCCAGTGAACCAGTTTTCCTCTCTACTGTTCCCACGTTTTTAAACTTATTCACCGTTCCCTTAATGGTTCTTGAACGGAGTTTGAAGATGAAAGCCAGGGTATGAATGTTGGTACCATCACGGAAGGACTGAAAGATATTTCCCTCTAACCATTGCTCAGTTGGGAAAACAGTGAGACCGACACAAAACAATTTTAACCTATTCTCTTTTTAGCTGAATAACTCGAAGGGTTTTTTCAGTGCTTCTTACGACAAATGCTGTCATGATGGCTAAACGTCGGATTTGAAAACCTGTACAAAAGAAACAATTAGTTTAGTGATTTTTTTTTTAGATATTAAACATTTTGTGGTATGGACAGTTTTTCTGTTACATGATTTGGCCAATTTTGCTGTTACACGATTTGGACAATTTTGCTGTTACACCCGGTATATATACATTTTTGTTCTAATTTTTTGTCGCCTTGCTTAGGGTGAAATTATTTTTTTTTAAAAAGTCGATGCTGAATACTAGCTATTGAAAAAAAAAATTCGAACATGCAAACAGCATTTGTATAGTCATTGTTTATGAAGTATTTGGAACGTTTCCAAGGAAGAACTGAACAATGCGAGGAAAAATCCAAGGTAAATTACTAAAAATTTACTGAAAACCCCAGGAATATTGGCGATAGGGATCCCCCAGTGAATTAGATTTCCAAACCGTGAGAGCCATGCCTGATGTATTTAAGGTGTTTGCTTCATCACACATAATGGCTAGTGGTTATGCGTGGGGATTGAATGGCAGGAAATCTTTCCAAATCTTAATCACCATCCACCATATACTCGCAGACTTCAAATGCAGCATCGTTTGGAAACCGCTACACTAATAATCAATACATATCTTCTCAATTCTCGTGTTTTTGGACATGGTTCTGAGTGAACCAGCTTTTATTCTTATGAATAACTTATTTGAGGTACAGTTTTCTCAATTCATTTACGAGGACCTGACACGTTTAAACGATTTTTGCATCTTCATCTTCATTAGTCTGGATGTATGTGTAACGTACCGATTACTTGTGCGGTCGTTAAAATTGTCGTGTTGCACTCACTTTTGCACAAATACCCTTGAAAATGCATGAATCCATCTCCTGCCTTCGTATTAAATAATATCTTAGAAGACGATTATATTTAGGGGGAATGGTATCTCTGCTCGGACTTTCTGAGGTTGGCCTTTGAGGTCAGATGGAAGACAAAATAAGGAAGTCGATTTTGATTGGTTAAGCAAGCGTGGGAATGAGAGAGAGGATAGAAAGGTTTTTCAGTGAGTTGTTTCTTAACCGTCAAACAATGTAGACGTGTTTTCTTTCGTGTCTAGAACGGCTCTCCAGTGAACGGGGAACGACCTCCACTGGTTAGATAGAACATGTCGAAATGAACGTTATTAAAATAGTTAAGTAAAAATTCCCTGTGTTAAAGTTCTTTCATCTCTGGATACAAAACAGCTAGCGATCACCGACCATGAAAGAAGAATGCAACTTTCTTATTGAATTGATTCCGTGGCCAAAGACATCCCTAACACGAGGGGGAAATATTCAACACTCGATTTCGGAGTTAATAACAGGACGCCTTGGCTCTCTAGCGTGGAGAACAACAAATCTGAATTCAAAATCTGAATTCGGAATCAACTGGTTGAGGAAATAGAATGTTTCTCTAAACGCCGTCTCCCTTCATTACGTAGTCGATCATGACTCTTCACAACTTCCCGTCTCTTGTAGGGTTTGTCTTTTCAATATCTCTCCTAAATTCTGCCAACTATTTACCCAAGCTTGTTAGGTAAGTTATGCATTGCTTTCCTCTGTCCTTCTTGCCATAAATATGTCTTGTGAGTGTCAAATTTTAAAGTACCCTTTCCTCATTGTTCGCCATAGAAATTTCAACTGCCTTTTAGTTATTCTAAGTATAAGGGTCTTTATTGTTTCCATTTTCCCTAAAATTTCGTCGTTGTTCACATGTTTGGTCCATGGTATTCTCAGAATCCTTCTGTAGAACCATATTTTTGTTGCCTGGAATTTAGTCTTCATCTGTGAGGAGGAGCTAACATTTCCACCGGTAAAAAACTGTTTGCTACGAAAATCACGTCTACGGTACCTAACGTGGCATCACTGTAGCACTCTACTCCTCAGAAGAAATCAATATAATAACAATTGTGCCTTCTGGCTCAACCAAGTTTTAATTCCCAGGTTTACGTCTCTTAGATCCATTGTTCTTGTGGATATGGGTAATCGGTCCGAATATGAAAATTCAAAATGTTATTCTTTCTGTTTTCTTGGACTGTTTCCTGTTTGTGGCAATACCATTTATTTATACTTTTCTATATTTGCTTTATTTTAATTATCATTATCTCAACTATTATTAGATCTATACTTCTATTTTCCATCCTCATCATTTTAAATATACTTGTCGCTATAAATTACCGTTTTAATAATGAAGGAAATGCAATAAGGAGCACTTTCCACTCATTATTAGTGTAAATCTCATCCCCCTCGTTTTTATTCTTCATCTTTTTTTGATATTATTCTCATCACTGTTATGATTTGTTTTCATTTTCTTTTCCTTTTATTGTCATTGTGCATACGCGCGCTTATGTGTATATTCAAGATGGCCGACCAAATAGTTTGCGTTGGTGAACAAAATGCAAATTTTAGAAAAAAAAAAAAGCTTTATAGTTTATTTTTGTATCTGCAGAGGAAGGTTCGCTTTGCCTCCGGCTTCACAACACGACAACAGCGGTATTAATGGATCGAAATGGCTATTTTTCTAATCGTCTGCACCATCTCTATAACGATTTCGCCACCTCCTTTACCACAACATATTCTTCCTGCCTCCCGCCTCTTCATATTTCTGTAACCTTCTCCTCATTACCGTTCCCCTCTTTCTTACTGTTCTTTCATTTTCTTTCTTTTTCTCCCGTTCTTCTCTCTATTTCTTTGATTCTCTTTTTTTTTTCTATCTTACTCGATTTTCACTCACCTCCTCGTTTTTCTTTTTTTTATTGTCTGTTAATATGACTCTAGTTGTATTCTATTCTTCATTCCATCGATCGGAAACGGCTGTTCACACCATATTAATAAATAAAAAATAATTAACCTCCTCCTATTTCAAATACTTACATATTTCCCTCTTGTCATCTTTAGTCGTCGCTAAAACAAAAGTTATGTCTGTCTTACTTGTTAATCTCCCTATAAAACAAACACTAATTTACGTTTCTCTTTATTGCTATAGTTCCTGTGTATTTCTCTTTTTCTGTAATTAAGACATCTTTTTGCATTTCTGTTAGTATTTTATTTACAGCACCTTCTTATTTCACACTTCTTTCTTTCTTTGCAACTACTTTTTCTCTCTTAAATACTTTAGTTTCTTTTTCTTTCTTAGTTTCATTTCTTAGTTTTCTTTTAGTTGTTTAGGATTTTACTTTCTGTCTTTCTTTCAACATGTTTCCTACTCGCTTCTCATTCCCTTTCTTTCTATTTTATATTCTTTTAGTCCTTTTCTTTCTTACTTGCTTGCTTTCTTTGCGACTACTTTTTCTCGCTCAAATACTTCAATTAATTTTTCAGTCTTATTCGTTCTTTCCGTTTTTTTCTTTTATTTTTTTTAGTTCTTTCTTTCTTTCTTTTGAACTACATTTTTCTCTTTAACATTTTAGTCACCATTTTTTTCTTTTTTATCCTTTCTGTTCAGTTTTATAGTCGTTTTTTTCTTACTTTCTTTTTAATAACTAATTTTTTCTTATATTTCAGTTGCTTTTTTCTTTTTCCTTAATTTTATAATCACTTCTTTCACTACTGACCAACTTTTCCTCTCTTTAGTATTTTAGTCACCCTTTCTTTCTTATATTTTTTCTTTCTTTTTCTTTTCTTTTATAGTCGTTTCTTTCTTCCTTAGTAAATAAGTATTTTTCTCCTTAATATTTTAGTCGCTTTTTTCTTTCTTACATTATTTTCTTTCCTTTGTTATAGCTGTTTAGTTCATGCTTTTCTTTTACTTCACTTTCTTTGAAATGCTAATTACCCTCTCTTTATCTTTTTCCTTCCTTCCGTTTCTTCCAACTCCACTAATTGTAGTTTCTTTTATCCGGCTCATTCATTTTTTTCTTCGCCCTATATTCACCATTTTCATTCGTTTTTTTGGCACCATATTACAATTTTTACTCTTTTTTTTTTTGTCCGTCTTTCTCGTTTTTTTTTTCTTCATTTACTGTTTTTCTTCTTTATAGGCACTGCGTTTCCTTCTTTTTTCAATTTCTCTGCTGCTTTTTCTTGACTCATTCATTTTGCTTCATTGTTTTCTATACTTTCTTTGTTTCTCTCTTTTTTTTATTATTTCTCCTCTCATGTACTTCGATTACGTTTCTATTTTTTTTTCCAATTTTTTATTGCTGTTATTTGTTTTCCCATTTCCACAACTTTCTCTCTCTCACACACTTTTTCTCTCTCATTCTCACACACTCATTCTCCCTATCTCTCTCGCTCACTTCCCCATTCTCCCCTCTCTCTCATACTCTCTCTTCCTTCTCTCTCCCTCCCACTCTCTCTCTCTCTTCTGTTTCTTTCGAATCTATAATGTTCCATTTTCCCTTTCTTCTGTCTTAATTTTTCTTTATTTTTGCCCTCTTTCAACTTCATCATTTACACTTTCAACCAATCTTCCTTGTTTGCTTTCGTTTCTTTTTTATACACGATTATTATTATTATTATTATTATTATTATTATTATTATTATTATTATTATTATTATTATTATTATTAAGCCCCACCCTTTACTGCATATTTCTGTCCGTTTTAATAAAGGCGTATTTAATTTCTAATTTCCCCTACTCGCGCCGATAAGTTAGACTTTAGATTACGGCTACAAAACACCGGGAAAGAAACCACAATTCCTATCCATCATAAGGCGAATCTTAACGTGAGAGGAACGCGAAAAAGGAACTTTATACGGCCTCCCTGTGTTCTGGGAGGAGGAAGTGTTTTTATCACTCGTCTTCAACACAAATGTACGAAAGCGAGGCTCTTAAATTTGACGAGGAAACAGAAGCCAGATAAGTCATCAGTCATCAAGCTTTGCCGAAATGAAGCAAAAGTATTGGTTTTAAGATAAGCGACAATACAGCACGCCGTCCCGATGTTCACAGCATAAATCTAATAATTGGCTCTCAGGTAAAGTAGACGTTGCAAAACTAACCAGTGTTTGAAATATCGTTCCAATTAACCTGTCTGGAAGAAAATGATTGCGTGAAAAGTGCAGGAGTCATTTTATCAGATATCATGCACTAGTATTATTTTAAGATCTTCCAATTAGGATTACACGCAATTTAACTGTCCTCGATAACAACGTATTTGATTTTTGCCGGGAATAACTATAATATCTAAGATTATTCGGAATAATTATCTGAATCCGGTCTAGTCATAAAAAAACCTTATTAGTTATACTAATAATTGTATCAAAACAGTGATAGTAAGCAAAGAGAAAATAATATTTATACTATTGAAATACTAATATTAACTAGAAATAACCGTGAAAATTTAATGAATTTCTTAGTGAATTTTTACTGTAAGCTTGAATGTGCGGGTGGTGTAATGGATAATGGCTCGAAATTGTTAATCGGAGAACCGAGTTCCAATCCCAGTTCGTTTCGTTATGTTCACTTACGCGTACCCTTGGGAAACGTATGAATCCACCTTCACTCCCCGCAAGCTTTGTGCTAATTAGTAAGACTTGTTTCATTATTATCTCAAAAAACATCTCTTGCAATTAAAATAAATTTCTGTCTTTAGATAGCGCGCAAAGGGTTAGTAAGCCGTAGAAAACGAATCATCCAATCAATATTTGAATTTTCCGATGAATTTAAATTCGTAAGTTGACTCCTTCCCCAGCGAGTACGTTTATATATGCTTTACCTAAAGTGACACCTTCAGACCCAGACGAATAGACACGTCCAAAACATAACGTCCAAAACCAGCTAAGTACGTGTTTCTACTTGTTATGCCTTTCTGAACTCGAATCGATTAATACCTAAGAGTTGTTATCCACCGCTCGGGTACTTTCTTAATTACTATATTAAAAACAAATAAGAAATTCGCCCGAAAAATGAAACGTTTTTCTCAAAATATTTGGCGGTTAAGAGGTTAATGATCAAATAAGCTCCTTGCGAAATTCGAGGACTGTTGCATCGATAAATGTTTGACATTAACATTTTTAACAAAATATTACAGTGACAGTCATCAGTATGAAAGTAGGGCCTTATTTAAAAAAAAAAAAAGTGGGTACAAATCAAAAGATTCAATATCGACGAGGTTTTCCATTTCACAGAAGCAGATGTTAAACACATGCGAGCATTATCGCTTCCTCTGTCTTCCCTCCCTTCCTTCCTTCCTTCCTTCCTTCCTTTCTTTTCCGCAAAACAAATCAACACCTTTAATATACCTTTTCTTCCGTCTATCCTCGCAATTAAACAGGAATTTTCAATTGGTTATCTCAGGGCGTAACATGATTTTTCTTTTACAGTGAGATTCGCCCTGTACAAGTCCCGAGGTAGCGGCTTACAGATTAAGAGACGCAGTTTATGCGGATATGTGGGGAAGATAACAGTTAATTCTGGACTTGAACAGGTTGTGATTATAGCGATCAGGAAAACACTCTTTTGGTAGTCGGTTCCACAGTATGGCTGATCTCGGGAAGAAGCTGTTTGAGTGACATAGGAACAGAATGAGGGGTATTCGCTACAATGTGCATAAAACTGAGAAACCGGCAGAATTATAATGGGATAAGTGCATATCTGTTCATGAATGGAAATGGCGATGTAACTTCTTGCACCGAATGTCGAGAGGGATTTAAGCTTGAAGAATGAAGATGCCTAGGAGACGTGGTGTTCACATCAAGATACTTGGGAATGTGCTCAATCGAAAACCGTTTGAGCAGGCTGGCTCACCCGATCAGAAGGCAATTCCGTGTTCAAGGTACGAGGTTATGCACTTCTTTTATCAAAACCTGTGCCCATATTGAGCACTTTTGAACGTGATGCATTTGTTTGGTATTCACCTATCAGACGAGGTATCATGAGTCGTAGATTTTTAAGCATCACTTTGTTGGCGTGCGGATATCTCACGGAATATTTTTTTTTCTTTTTTACAATAAGAATCAGTGGAGAATGACATGAAGCCATTTCTAATCTTAGGTCGCTGGTTGGGACTCCCAAGGAAATGGGTATACAACAGAAATCAAAGAAAATAATAATAATAATAATAATAATAATAGGTACAGCCCACACTTTACGAAGGGCTTTATCTATGTAATATTTTTTTTGTCAGTGAAAAGGGTCATGATGCCATTTCTAACCTGTGGTGGAGTATTTTCACAGTGGAGGCT
Source organism: Acanthosepion pharaonis (assembly GCA_903632075.3). Lineage (NCBI taxonomy): Eukaryota > Metazoa > Mollusca > Cephalopoda > Sepiida > Sepiidae > Acanthosepion > Acanthosepion pharaonis. The sequence goes on along the minus strand of CAHIKZ030000006.1, from coordinate 955,846 downwards.
TGTATTTGTACTAAGTCGGTCCTAAAATAGGTTCGACGTAAAAAACGTTAGGAACTTGATATAATAGCTATAACGCAGAGTAATCTAGTTGTGGTCTCTGAGACTTTAGCATTCGACTAACTGTCGTACGGCATCGACTGACTGACCGACTTGTATTTAGTCACCCCCCCACCACCACCACAAGGGTACCATGTGGCACAAGGCCGTTTAAACGTGGGATCTCTGAGCCCGTGGGCTCGGTCAAAAAAAATATACCTTTTGAACCCGTATAAACGGGTTCAGGGTCGGTTTCCTTCCCAGAACGAGACTCCACCCTTCGGCGTAGCCTCGTTCGGGTCCCTCCCCGCCCGAAGGCAGATAGTTCAACCGTTCAGCCGTTCGTCCGACAAAAAAAGTCCTGTCACTTGATCTAACCAACGCCTTTATCCACTGTGTCATGTGTCCTTGAAGACATCTGTGTATGAATTTCTCGGTATTATAAACCTAATGTCTTCAGCAACCATTTTTAACCAGTGCTCATATTGCAATTTTTGCTGTTATCATCCCATAATTTTACAAGAACTCATATTGCAACTTTGTTGTTATTATCGCTTTTCTCTGGCACTCCTTATTACTGGTTCCCATATTGTATTTATTTCTATGCTTGGTCGGCTCAGGAGATTTTTGTGGCTTAGCATATGTACTGATTCCTTAAGTTTACGAATTTTCCAATGGTGTTCATTGTCTATATATTTTAGTATTTACATATTTGAAAACGTTTCAGAAAATAAGTGGTATTTCAGATATCACTTGGAATGCTCAGAGTGAAAAAAGGGAAAAAAAGTAAAGAAAACAAAAAAAAAATATTTGACCCCCCCACTTCCTTTAGGCTACATTAAAATTTATATATCATAACAAACGAAAAAATAGATGTACTTTCTGACTCTTCTGTGCAGCACAGGAAAAATAACAAGTAAAAATTATTTTCTCTGTCTTTAGACTTTTTCTCATCGTTTACCCATCCCTACTCCTAGGGAATCTTGTTGCTGTATTTGGTTAAGCAGATCTCGCAAGCCATTTACTACAGCTTAGTGAGTTTCGATTCACATTGGGTAACCCAAACTTGTTGACTTACATTAAATCAACGCTAATATTAATAGATAAGTTCAAGTAAATCTGAAGGCACCTATTCCTATTTGATCGCTCAAATTAAGCAGCATTACCTTTAAGAGGTATGTAAACACGTATATCTCATTAGATTCAAGTCATTTTTTTTTACCTGTAAGGAAACTGTCTAGTATTGACTGACGTATACGATGATTGATATTGCATCGTGTTTCGACACTTTTCTCTGTTTCTAATGAAATTTTCCTATTTCTTAATACTTTGTTTTGTTTCGAGAAAACATCTTTAGCTATACTGTTGTGTATGATACACCTAATTTACATAAGCGGACTACCGACCATATAAATATGGGTTGGTACCGGAAGACGGGGAAGATAGTAGAGATTAAGAAATTGAATCCAGAGACTCTGCCCGACTGCGATTTAGTCAACCGATTATGCAGGAACAGTCTTCCCAAGAATATACCAAACTAACTGTAATATTGTGTACCTATTCTTTGTTTCAATACATTTTGTTAACGTACATTTTGTGTTGTATTATTCCATGCTTATTTAAGCTTCAACATATACAAATACGCTTTCGGATTAACGTATAATGGATATCAGATCCTAATAAGAAATCGGAGAGTCAAGTTCTAATTCCAGTCGGGTTTGTTCCATTCAGTACGCGCAAATACCTTTGAGAAAGGTATGAATCCTTCGCTTCTCATGGGCTCTATAGACTTCTATTGCCTTGACTGGCAACCAGTCTACTGCCGAGATAAACGGCAACCTACTGAATTAAAATCTTAGTCATGAATTTAAAGAGACATGATCCTCCTAGCGTGTATCACGTCTGGTACTTAACTGACTGACCTTTGCAGTCAGGCAAAACTGAGGGGATAAGTAGCTAGGCTCTCCGTCGCTGAGTCGGTCTAGTATACGTCGGATCTAACGATGTTTTCTCCAGCAGGTTCGAATCCTACCGGAGAGCGCTTATTTCTCATTAATACGATTTTTCGAATATTCAGGCCAGAAAACAAAAATAAATAAATATACTGTTTAATAAATAAATGGGACGTCTATTCAAATATGGGTATCCACTAAAATAACGTTTAAAGTGAAGAAATCTGTCGGATTAATAAATAAAAACCTATTACTTATTTAGAAATTGCTTGTTATAAATTTCATTGTTTAATAGAATAAAAAAACAAGGGTAGCAACTCCAACACGTGTAACAACTAGAAATAACTTTTATAGTATTAACATATATATATATATATATATATATAGATAGATAATATTAGTGGAAAATATACATACATATGCAAAATATATATAAAAAAATACCCATACATGTATATTTTCAGAAAAAAAAATTTCCAAGAGGAAGAATCCAGGTAGAACTCAATGTCTAGGACAGAGTAAGGATATAATAAAAAGGCTTAAACACTAATATTCCATGGTCATAATTTATTCCATTGGAATCGTAAATACGATCCAAATCATCAGACCTACAAATTCAAAATGAAAATAGAAAAAACAACTCCGGAAATCAATGTAGGTCTGATGATTTGGATCGTATTTACGATTCCAATGGAATAAATTATGACCATGGAATATTAGTGTTTAAGCCTTTTTATTATATATATATATATATATGTGTGTGTGTGTGTGTGTGTGTGTATGCATATAAATATAAATATATATATGCAATTTTTTATATATATTATTTATATATTATATATGCGCGGTACTTATTGGAAAGCGCTCAATATCAGTGATAGAGCTAGCATATTTAGTTTTGATTGATATGAGGTTGTGATCCGCGGTTTCACGCTATATGCGATCGTCAAACAAAGCGACGATCGCAAATAGCGTGAAACCCAATCAAAAACTCAACTCTATCCAACTATATCTATCTATCTATCTATCTATCTATCTATCTATATATATATATATATATATATATATATATATATATATATATATATGTGTGTGTGTGTGTGTGTAGAGAGAGAGAGTGAAAGAGAAAGAGAGATGTTGATGTTGATAGCGTCATCTTTACAGATGCCTGCCGTCTTGTCCATCAACATCTACATTAAATCTATTTCTCTCGAATGGCATACATACATATATACATACATACTGCATTTCACGTTATTTGTTACTTTTAATTTATTTGCACAACTAATGTATTGAATATTTCCCATAATACTTATTCCTTTATAGTAAACTACATTTCTTACTAATATAGACGTGTTTGGATAGGCGTCTTTGTGTTTTTTTTTTTTTTTTTTTTTTTTTTTGATTTTCGTCTTTCACAGTGAATTTAATGTCTACTATTCTCGAGCTCAGTGCCCCCTCCCCCAAAGAAAGTATTCCTTCCGATAGGAATTGAACCTCTGTTCCTTCCCGAATTAAGGAAACTACTTTAAAGCGTGATGTGCTTTCGCATAAGGCCGCTAACTTTATTTTCACACTCGGGACGTAAACGAAGTAATTTTTAAACAATTAATAATTTTCTAATCATTACGCTCCACGAATTTCAATTGGCTTTTTTTTTAATCCTCAGCACAAGTGTCATTTTCGTTCTCATATTCCTTAAAATTTCCTCGATGCCCGTATGCTCTGTCCATGCTATTCTCAACATCCTTCTGTAGCGCCATATCTCTATTGCCTCAAGTTCTCTCTTTACCTGTGAGGAAACTGTTTAGCATTGACTGGCGTATATGATGATTGATATTACATCGTGTTTCGACACTTTCCTTTCTTGCTAATGAATTTTTCCTATTTCTTAATACTTTGTTTCGCTTCAGGAAGACATCTTTCGCTAAAAAAAATACGGTTTCGGATTACTGTGTCACATTTGCCATGTTTTATATAGAGTTTTCTCATCAGCCCATACTTCATTTTAACAACTTTAAAGTAACAGCACAAGGTTATTTTCTTCAAAACAACTTTCAGAAATGTTTTATATGCATCTTGTATGAATATAGATAAGCTGGATGGTTGCGTGTTGGTGATTGCAGAAATGAAGTCACGTTCAGCTCTCTCTCATAAATTTAATCGATTATTTAATGCTCTATCGCTGTAAATGTAGTCAACTTAAAATTGCTTATCTCATTTGGCAATAAATAAAATAGGTGTGACATGCAATGTGTGTTGTTCCCTCAATGATAATTGGACATAATATTATTACATGAAATAAGATCAACTACTCATTTTTCTAGCAAATAATGTCAACTAGTCATGTTATAGTAAATAAAATCAACGAGTCATTTATTATAAAATTAGATCAACCAGTCATTTTTCTATCAATTTAGAATAAGTCATATTTGTCGCAAAATAACAACTAGTCATTTTTTTTATCAAATTAGATCAGCCACTGATTTTTCTATAAAATAAGATCAACCAGTAATTTTTGTATAGAATTTGATCACACATTTTTCTATCAAAAAAATCAATGATTCATTTTATAACAAATAAGCTCAATCACTCATTTTTCTAGAAAATATGCTAGCCACTCATTTTCTTAGCAGATAACCTCAACCACTCATTTTTCTGGCAAATAACAGCAACCATTCTTTTTTCCACTAAATAAAATCGCTTTTTTAATCAAATAAGATCCACTAGTCATTTTTCTATCAAATAAGATCAACCACTCATTTTTCCACTAAATAAAATCACTTTTTTCTAATCAAATAAGATCGACTAGTCATTTTTCTATCAAATAATATCAACCACTCATTTTTCCACTAAATAAAATCACTTTTTTCTAATCAAATAAGATCGGCTAGTCATTTTTCTATCAAATAAGATCAACCACTCATTTTTCCACTAAATAAAATCACTTTTTTCTAATCAAATAAGATCGGCTAGTCATTTTTCTATCAAATAAGATCAACCACTCATTTTTCCACTAAATAAAATCACTTTTTTCTAATCAAATAAGATCGACTAGTCACTTTCTATTAAATAAACTTAAACATTCCTCTTTCAACTAAACAAAATCAGTTTTCTTTTTCTGACCAAATATGATCAAGCAGTCATTTTCTATCAAATAAGATCAACCACTCATTTTTCTACTAAATAAAATCACCCTTTTTTCCCGATCAAATATTATCAACTAGTCTTTTTTCTATTAAATAAGATCAAGCATTCATTTTTCTACTAAATAAAATCACTCAACTAGTCATTTTTCTATCAAATATGATCAACCAGTCAACTTTATAACAAATAAAATCAATCTGTCATTGTTATACAAATAAGATCATTGGTTCCTCATCTTACCTCATACAACTATGACCTTGTACCAGGCTATACTAAGATTAGATAGATATACAAAAGAAGCCTGAAAAGCGTAAGTAAAATGAAAGAAGATTATACTCCGTTTAATGGTTTAGCATAAAACCCTTTTATCTTGCTTACAAACTATCCTTTTAACGAGATAAAAGATTTAAATGAGTTTTATCCGAGAATCTAATATAAACTGAGAATCTAATATAAAAAAATTTTAGTTTTAAAATTCCATTTAAAGAATTTATGCAGATTGTCTTATCAACTTTTGAGGGAAAATCCTTGTACCTTGAAGTAATGTTGTAGCAGACGACACTGAGAAATTGAAAGAGAGAGTGAAATTTTGTAACATACAATGGTGACTGTTTTAACCATCGGCAGAGCAGCCATTAGAACAGCCATTATATCAGTTTCATAGTTTTTCTTTTAAAAGGCTGAAATACTAAAAAAAAATCTATATCTTAACCAGTTGCAAGGAAGAAGAATAAAAAAAAAAAACCCAAAAAGTCAGAGAGGGGTTTAAAATATTATAGAATGAGAGTAAGAATTAAACATTAATACATTTATTTAAAAAAACGTGTTAATATTAATCCATTTAATACTACATCTTTAATTATATAGTAAAATTTTAAGTAAAAAAAAATCATGGACGAAATGATCATCTGCATGAAGTAAATTGTTTGGATCTCATTAATTGTAATTCACGTGTATGCTCTATAATAAAAATTACATTGGGATTTCTTTTGTGGATCAGTTTTAATGTTTTATATTAATAGGATTTATTTGCATTACTTACCCCTGCATCATTTACACATATATATATATATATATATATATATATATATATATATATATATATATATATTTAAAAGTGTTAGATAGACAGACAGATATATACGTACGCTTTCATGTACATATCTATCTATCAAGAGGTGTGTGTGTGTGTGTGTGTGTGTGTGTGTGTGTGTGCTTCTATTGCAACAACTAAGATTATCATTATCATTTTAAAAGATTTACTATCGGCGTCCTCACAAAAATTAGGATTGAAGCAATCGACTCGTCGAAGAATTACTTTTTGACGGCATCGGGTTATCTCGTTTCAGTCGTGTCAATTTGTTTTTTTGGATTTTTGTTTGTTTGTTTTTTGCTTTTTAGTTGTTTTGTTTTTTGTTTTGTTTTTTGTTTTATGACGGATTACAAGGGCAAAGATGTAATTTAAGTGGGCGGGCTATAACGATGAAAAGTCGTAAACGCTTGGCAATGATGATTCACTTTGCACGGATTGTCGACGGCATTTTCATTTGACACGCAAGGCGATGGTGCTCGTGGCAATTATAATGATTAATCATTTTATCCTGCTCCATTCAATCAAATCTAAAGCAACCACGATTAATACGAATGCTTCTGCTACAGATACACACTATTATCGCCGTTAACAATATTGATAATCGCAAAAGTGAGATCAATATTCGTGGGCAAATTATGATTATCAATGATAAATTAAAATAATAAAAGAGTAATGAAATAAAATAACAATGATAATTTTAATAAAATTAACAAACATCCTGAACTCTCTCCACATTGAAATCCGAAGTTAGTATAGAGAAAGATGCCTTACAAAAGCTAAGCAATGTATTAAGATACAGAAAAAAATTCATTAGAAACAAAGAAAAGAGTACTGAAGTGTTATGTAATATCAGCTTTCTTATGGCAGCGAATGCTGGAGAATCTCTTCACACTTGAGTGAAGAAATGGGTAGAGGTTATCCGCTGATTTTATCAGAACCGCTCACTATATCACTGTTATAGTGGAACACACCTATTCTATAGTTAATAGACTCTCTCACCTATAATAAGTAGGAGTAGTAAGAGTAACGAGTAGTAGCTGAGTGAGTTGGTCAGTCAGTCGATGTCGGACGACTGTTAGTCGGATATTAAAGTATCAGCGACCACCACTAGATGGCTCTGCGCCATTACCTATTATATCAACTATTATATACGTTTTGTACGTCGAACCTATTTTAGGATCGACTTAGTACAACTACAAGCCTCCACTGTGAAACTACTCTACAACAATCACGCAAATCATAGTTGGTATACATTTATCAGCCTGATTGTTAAGAACAATATATGTCAGTCTCAGAAGCTCTCACCATCGACTGGTACTACATAATCACAAATAGAATTGTACCAGATGACAGAAACCACATCACTTGAAGACGTTCAACAGCAGCAACTAACATGAACAGGAATCTTTAAAACAACCACAACTAAAATTGATAGCTCATGTGACTCGAAAAAAAGAAATAATGACATAGTCAAGATGAATCCACACTACATGAAACAAAAAATTAGGAAGGAAGCTCCCATCATTATTAGAAAGTGCAATTTGGCAGAACAGGGATTAGAAGAGAGAGTGGGGTGGAAGCAAAAAGACAAGCTTTACTAAGATCTACAAAGACAGGAAGTTGTGGCGTTAACGACCATGGAGGGTGGTCTGTCTTTCCCGATTGAATCCACAGCCACGTCTCCGTGACCAAGACGAGCCTTCCTGTTGGAAGGCATTGGCTGCAATGTGAATGAATAATACACTGGCTTTCAACCCAAATATGTAGGAACTAGACAGACGGGGGCTCATCTGTGGCGTGACGCCCACGATCATTTGATGTTATGATGATGAATATATATATACGTCATAAGTTTTAGTCATGTCTGAAATTAAATCACTTGTTCAAACGATACCTATTGAAAAAAAATTTCCAGCCCAGAATATATCGATATGGTATATTATTCTCCACTTCAAATCGTAAATTTAAAAGAATAAATAACTGTTCAATGCTAGTCACGAGGAGGCCCCGTACCTCGAGAGGATATTGTGCCTCAGACTCACACCTGACCTCAAGTGGAACTCCTATATACGATCTATCCGCTCCCTGTACCGTTCCAGTAAGTACCTGACTCCTTATGCTATCCTCTAACTTTATATGAGCCAGATCAGGCCGAAAATGGAGTATTGTCGCCAGACCTCACATTCCAGTCTTGATAGAGTTCAAGTGTGTTTACGAGCCCTGTGGGAGAAGAATTATTTTCCACACTTCAACACACTTCAACCTTTCTCTTACAGGCGGGATGTGGCGAGCTCTGTCACTACTACCATGGAAAGTGTTGTATCCTTAAAGAGGTTACAAACAGACAAAGGTGGTACTCGAATAAAAGGAGCAACAACATAGGCGTAGGTGAAAAGAGGAGAGATTTATTGTAAAAGAGAGTACACAAATGAAAGACAGGGAATCGGTTAGCAGACTAGTAATTCCCGAAGCAAGGATATCTACCAACCAACCACCGTGGTCAGATGTAGCACATGGCCGAATTTAATGTAGGGATTCCCAGCCCGTAGACTCGGCTAAAAATTCCCCGTAGACCCGGTATAAAATATCTGTCCATCGACATAATCTCATCTGGGTATCTTCTCTGTCCGAAGGCAGAGAGTTTGACCAGCACAGCTGGAGACGAATCTCCAACTCTAGACTAATTCTCGAAGAAAATCCGCCATATCCGTATATCCTGTGCTTACTACATATATATATATATATATATATATATATATAGTGATTTTCCAAGAGTAGCTTAGATGTGGCACAAGGCCGAAATTCGGGGGCACCCAGTGAGGATCGAACTCACTACTCAGTCGTAATATGTTCAAGCGAGGTAAGCTTGGTAATGTTTAGCAAGCTTGTCTCGCTAGAACATATTACGACTGAGTAGTGAGTTGATCCTGACTAGGTGTCCATACTTCCGGCTTGCCACATCTACAGCGCATAAAACCATTATATATATATATATATATATATATATATATATATATATATATATATATATATATGAAGAAATACAGTCTTAAGGTGTGCTATATTTATGGGATAAAGTGCTCAATATCAGAGATAGAGCATGTGTAAATATAAAGTGAACATATAAGTCCAACACTTAGGGCGACAGTCTGTTTCATGCTAGATGCAATCGTCAGGCATGACGATTGCATATAGCATGAAACAGACTGTCGCCTCTAAGTGTTGACTTCTATGTTCACTTTTATATATATATATATATATATATATCTGCTGATATGCGATAGGGAGTGTGGGAGATTCCATTACAACAGAACGTGCTCGGACGAAATGCATCTCCTGTTTCCAGCAGTTCAAATCTTCATATCTAGTACCCACCATGCCACTTACATAGTAACAAGCCACCCACATTCCCTCCGTGTTTCAACTGGGAGCTTCTTCCCGCGAACCACCGCCCTGTTCAAGTCTTGTGTCAACCGTTATCTTCCTCTCCTATCCATATGAACTATCACATTGTAAACCTCTACCTCGTGTGGCCTCCGGGACTTGTACAGAGTGAACCTTACTGTAAAAAAGATGTTCCCTGTTTTTTTGTTGCAAGATTTACCCTGCCATTTCTGCCGGGGCTGTAATCTATATCGTGCTCTTTTCGCATTTTTTATCCATCTTTACCGTCAATCATCTATCATCTCGACGCAATATAACACCCGTCGCCAACCAGAACGACAAATCAAATGGATGACAATAAAGGAACCTTCGCACTTAATTAAATTGTTGGCTCCAATTACCCGAGTATAATTCTTCTTTACATTTGTTCCCACCGCTTACCGTAATTAATTAGTCAAAATGTTCGTCGTTCATTTAAACTGGTGACGGGTTATTTGAAATCTACGTTGGAGAAGACTCGTCATCACTTGGCGGATGACACTCTTTATCGACACGACCACTTGTCATTATATCCAATCCCATTAATCTCCCCTCGTCCCATTACTTTATCTCTCTCTCTCTCTTTGTTTCTCTCTCTCTCTTTCCATCTTTCTCTCTCTCTCTCGAATTCTCTGCCTCTCTCTTTGTTTTCTTCTTTGTTTTTTCAACACTTTTCTCTGCCACCCTCTTGTGTCATATTCTGTGTAACGAAGGCAAAATAAGACGAGAGAGAAACTAATCATCAGCTATAATAGCGACAATGATCCATTGAAGAAATTCAAACAATAGTCCTCTCATCTTTCCTTCACTATCTTCTTTCTCCTTCTCTTTCAAACCTATAGTGTCACTATGGCATATAGGGCCACAACAAATCTAAGTTTATTTTAAGCGATGGAGTAAATCCACAAGACTAACAAGTTTCAAATTCAGAGATATCCTTCTCCTTTACTGGCTTCCAATCAAGGTTAGATAGCCCAAACTGACCTATTATTTAACCCGTAGGTTGGAGCAATAAGAGACAGATTCGTACGTTTCCCAGGAGTATTTTCGGTACAAGTGTACGCCGAAATTTGAACATGGCTCGCCGATCCCACTTTTTAAGCTAAAAACAACAATGTTACGCACACATCCAACAAGTTTTATCTTTATCTATTTTTAGAGCGACGTTATCATGAAACACACGCACACACACACACACACACACACACACACACACACACACACATATATATATATATATATATATATATATATATATATATATATATACTTTGTTTTAGGATATTTCACCAAAAATATTTAAAAACGCGAAACAAATGCAATCATGTTTAAATGATACGAACGTCTGAATTGGATTCTATTCGTTCTCATTTCATATATATATATATATATATATATATATATATATATATATGGATTTGTTAATGGTCAGAGTTGAATCAGACTAGGAAGCAGTGGTATTAAAAAGTGATCAATACATGTGTGAAAATAATTAAATAAAATAAAAGTGAATAGAACATGTAGAGCTTTTAATTCTAAAAATCAGGAGATCAATTGAATTCGCTTGATTTCAACCTTACCGTATCCTCAGGCGATTTTTATCAAATGACTTTTTAACGCTTTATTTTAAAAACAAAAATTAATAAACGCTATTTTAAAAAAATAAAGAAATAAATAAACGCACAACATGGGTAATAGAGAAGAAGAAAAAGAATATGAAGAAGAATATGAATAATAATAATAATAATAATAATAATAATAATAATAATAATATAATAATAATAATATGAATAATAATAATATGAATAATAATAATAATAATATGAATAATAATAATAATATGAAGAAAATAATAATATGAATAATAATAATATGAAGAAGAATATGAATAATAATAATAATATGAATAATAATATGATTAATAATAATAATAATAGATTTAATAATAATCATAATATGAATAATAATAATATGAATAATAATAATAATATGAAGAAAATAATAATAATAATAATAATAATAATATGAATAATAATAATAATATGAGGAGGAAGAAGAATATGAATAATAATAATAATATAAATAATAATAATATGAATAATAATAATAATATGATTAATAATAATAATAATAATAATATGATTAATAATAATAATAATATGAATAATAATAATAATATGATTAATAATAATAATAATAATAATATGAATATTAATAATAATATGAATATTAATAATAATATGAATAATAATAATAATATGAAGATAATAATAATAATAATAATAATAATAATAATAATAATAATAATAATAATAATAATATGAAGAAGAAGAATGATAAGAAGAAGAAGAAGAATAGGAGTTAATTGAAATATCATTTTTTATCCAGCCTCATACTTCGGGTTCCTGGTTCAAAAGGTTCTTTGGATCAGGAAATGAGGATATCGTAAAGTTGAAACCAAGTAACGAATTCAACTGATCTGATTTTTAATGTTATATATATATATATATATATATATATAAGATGAAAGAAAAAATAACTTCGTTCTTATTTTCTGAGATGAGAAGTTATTATTTACAATCTGACGAACGCCATGACCTCCGTTGTTATCTTTTAATCGTTGTGCTCTCCAGCCTTCTTCAGGTGTCTGTCGTTCCGAGTAACATTCTAACTGAATCCTTTATTTAATCTACTGATGTAAACGTTCCGTTGTACAAGTCTTGGGATATTTCCTCTTACGAAAGGAAATAGCCTCTTCAAATAAAGAGTCAACCGTTATCTATCTTCCTTGTCGTCATAATCTTCATTTTCTTTTAACCTCTTCTTTCATTCGTATCACACGCCCCATTTAGCTTCTTTTAGAACTACTCGTTTATTGCTACGTTGTTTACATTGATTCTGATCCAGTATTAACCATTCGCGCTATTCTGTCCTGCCACGAGTCTGTATCCAGAAGTATTAAGATGTTGATTCGTTAATCTCAGGGCTGGTTAGAACCAACAAACCCAAGTCTTGAGCAACAGCAACTGACCTACCACTGTGGAGCCTGTCAATAAAATCAGTTTCAATTTTCTCTGCTGGAATGGATTTAATTCTACTGAATCATCTACAAAATGTGTTGAGATCGTACCGCGTTTCCGTGAACATTTTTCTCCTCTAAATAATTCCAGTTTTTCTCCATTCAAAAACGGAAATTCTGTGACAGTTTGTATTCTCTACACAGAGTTTGTATTCTCTACGTGCACAAAGAGGTAGCCATTTTAAAAGTGAATTAGGAATAGGGAAAAAGGGTTCATGATGGTTAACAGCTATAAAAGATTTCCTATAAGTTTTTACTAAGACTTTTAAAGTTAGAAAAGACATTACTTTTTGACCGGCCATCTTAGATTAGAAAATGACATAAAAGGTATTATGTGGATTCATTTTCAGAAGAAAAAAAAACTCCGCTTATTATGACTAAGTAATTAAGCAGAAGGAGACACGGTGGAGTAATGGATAGCGGCTCGGATTGCGGAATCAGAGATCCGAGTTCGAATTCCAGTCGAACACATTACATTCACTTACGTACTAATACCCTTGGGAAAGTTATGAATCTTCTTCTTCTCCCTCCAACTATGGGTAAATAACAGGACAGACTGAATTCTATAACCTTGGATGGCAACTGGTCTAGCGCAGAAAGAAATGGCAACCTACTGCGGGGAAAAATTTGCCTTGTCAGTCATGTATCGAAAGATACATGATCGCCTAAGCGTGTATCACGCATGGCACATAACTGAAGTAAATATATTCGAAACTGTTTGTCTTTTGTCATTACAATGGTTGCTATGCGGTTGGAGGAATGGAATGAGATATCGAGGTACTGAGTTCGAATTCCAATCGAGTTCGTTGCAATTACTTATGCGCAAACATCCTTCTTCCCACCAGCTATGGGTTAAATAGTATGAGAGGCATCTGGAAAAAAACATTCGAAAAACTGTTACGTTATATTCGCTCGTGCAGTGCAGAATTATTCTTACAGTCAAAGGAATATTGTTCCGGCTTCAAACAATCCACAAATGGTTGACAGGCTGTTAAAAACGAATCAATCTCCCTAAATTAATTTCTTTTCTATTAAAATCTCCGAATCAAAATCGTAATACTTCTCAGTGTTGACTACAGCTTGATCATCTAATTTAATGCGTTATTATAATCTCCCGCATATTGCCGACATTATCACTCGAATACTTAAATGAATGAAATAAATAGATAATTATATTTATAGTATAATGGAAAGAAACAGTGGGGTGTGAAATCGTCCATGATTATAATATAGAACTTTCCTAAATGATATGAACTCGATTTAATTAGTGCCAAATTCGTTTATATTTGAGAAAATCACTTTTTCTCGTTGCAGCTGGTTGTTGCGAAAAGGTTTCTCAAGCTTCTTTTCTTTGGACAAGATTTTTTACCAGAATCGGAACGCAAATACGTACTGGTCACTATTCGTATTTTTGTCCACACATTTACTAATTCTTCTTTTCGCCAATTAATTTATTCGGAGATTCTCGATTTTATAATCGACAAATAAAGAAAATAAAGAAAATGATTAGTAAGAAAGGATAAAGTAACTAAGAGAAAAAAAAAAAAAGTGGGACGAGGAGAAGGAAACTTGCTTCCGTAATAAAGTAATATGGCTGAATGAATCCGGTCTGAGGCGATAACTTTATTCACGCCTGCGGCTAAATTGCCTTTCCCTTACATTTAACGGCTAAAGACGATTTTACCCTGAGGGCAATTACCTCTGGGTGGGGCTAAGCTTCACACCTTTCGAACACCAGGAGATTTTTTTCTTTCCGCAATGATTTCCCCTTAATTCCTACATTTTTTTTTTTTTTCATCGGTTGAAACTCTATGAAATTCACACAAGAAAGGAAAGGAGCAGTTCTAAGGAAATGTATGGATTATATTTCTATTTTCTTCAATTTCTTCCCGAAAACATTCACAATGGTCATTTCCACCCCCATCATGATGATCAGGTTGTAATGCTTATGTTCAAAAGTTCCTGTCAGGCTGCTGCTGCTACTGCTGCTGCTGCTGCTGCTATTATTATTATTATTATCATCATCATCATCATCATCATCATCATCATCATGATGCCAGCATGTTCTTGAGTTGTTACTTGTCTCAATCTTCTCTCCTCTAATTCTCAGATTTTTCCTTTAAATATAGTGATTTTCTCTCTCTTTTTCTTTGACTCTCTCTTTTTCTTTGACTCTCTCTTTCTCTCTCTCTCTCTCTCTTTCTCTCTCTCTCTCTCTCTCTCTCTCTCTCTCAAATTTAGCGAATTGTTCTTTCTGTCTTTTTCTTTCTTTCTTTCTTCGTCTTTTCGCGGTTTCTATTCTTTATTATTCTATACTTTATCTTTATTTCGTTTTTTCTGTCACCTTTTCTCGCTTTCCTGATCTCAGTTCCTATTCGTACGTCAATATTATTTCCTTTTTCTTTCTTTCTTTCTTTCTTTCTTTCTTTTTCTTCCCTTTGTTCGTTCTTTCTTTTTCTTTCTTTCATTCATTCGTTCGTTCTTTCTTGTATCTCGCTTTATTTTCTTTCCAGTCTTTCTTTCTTCATCCTTATCTTCATTTCTCTTTCTAATTCGTCTCACTTGGTATTCTTTTGCGTTTCTTTATTTTCATTTATCATTTCTTTTCTTTTTCTCTTTTTTTTTTTCTTTCTTAATTTCACTTTGTATTCCTTCGCTTCTTCCTTTCTTTCTTTCTTTCTTTCTCTCAATGCCTGTTTTTTTATTCTTTCTTTCTTTCCACCATCAATCCATCCTTTCTTTCTTTTTTCCTTCCTTTCTTTTTTTATCTCCCATCTTTCTTTCCTTCTCTCTTCGTCTCTTTTTCTCCGTAATTTATCCATGTTATTTATTCTGCTTTTTATTCTTTTGCACTTTTTATTCTCTCTTTTTTCTTCATTTCTTATTCGTTTTCCTATAGTGATTCTCTCTCTCTCTCTCTCTCTCTCTTTCTCTTTCTTTTGTGATCTCAGCTACTATTCTTACATTATTATTTTTTCTTTTTCTTTCTTTCTTTCTTTCTTTCTTTCTTTCTTTCTTTATCTTTTCGCCTTTTCTCTCTTTTGTGATCCCAGTTTCTGTTCTTACTTTATTATTCTTTCCTTTTTTCTTTCTTTCTTTCTTTCTTTCTTTTTTTCTTTCTCAACTATGTATACTTCCACCTACGTTTTAGTACATAATTTAAGCTTATTAAACAAATTTTTCCTATCCCTCTTACTACTACTTCTTGTTGCCAAATTCTTTCATAACATTAGCGACTATGGCTCTCTATATGTTCCTATCTGTTATTTATCAATATCATTTTTACCATTTACCCTTCATTTTTGCCTCAGTTCTGTCATCCATTCGGACACACTCATCAAGTAGATTACTCACTAATTCACCCGTCTTCCCTTGCCTTCAATATATCCTGTGCGTGTCAAATTTTCCAAGCCCTCTTTCTCCCTTATGTATCCCAGAAATTTCAAATGTCTTTTTCTGTTAGGTTCCTCGTTGTTTCTATATTCTTTAAGACTTCTTTCTTCCTCACATATTTTACCCAGGCTCTTCTTAGAATCCGTCAGTAAAACCAATTCTCTGTCAGTTAAAATTTCTTCTTCACTGTCATTTCGGAGATTAAATGCTACATAGCAGTTCAGCATTCCTTTTAGTTTTCTTAACGATACTTTCCTATAGCATAATACTTTCCTTAGTTTTTCGAGGACATATTTCGTCTATTCCTATGCTACTTCGAATTTTTGCCATCAATTACTTTACGCAACTATCTGTTATCACTTGACTTTGACATCCCCAACGTATAGTTCGCACCTTGGGGCGTCTCGTTTGCTAACGACCATACATTATATTACTTTAATTTCCAGGTGAAATAACTGTTCAAAGAAGACTTCAAAGTTAACTAGTAGCGACTTCTCTTGAAATTTACAAAATTTGGCATCGTTGTGTTATCAAATACCTGCATAAAATGCATTTAACTCCTAATGACATTCAGGCAAAAATGGTTGCTATATTAGGGGATGATGCTTCAACTTTATCGACAGTTCAAAAGTGGGGAGATGAATTGAGGAAGAGAAAGGGGAGTCTTGAAGATGACCCGAACTACCAACTATCACTACAAATCGCATCCAGAGATCTCAAAAACTACCGTAACTTCATTCACCCACTGAAATCACCACCTTTCCGCTGGACACAAATATTCCCCCCCTCCTACTTTGTCCTATTTCGCTATTTTGGTCTCCCAAGGAAATGACAAAAACAATAAGAAGTCCAACTGGAAAGGGATCTTTTGTTTTCGCTTGGCAACTCTGCAGTCGGTCTAGTTAACAAAAGACTTGCTTATTTCTGAAGAAAAACCAGATTAGCAAAATACATTTTGTCAACGCGCAAACTGTGTGAATTTAGAACGGAAGAGTAAAGGCAGTGCGAAGATAAAACAATACCAAAATATGTTATTGTTCGATTGGACTCTCCATTCATTCTCGTGCAATGGAAGCACCTCCCACACTCGTCGCTTAAATGTGCCGTATATCCGATTGTTAGTAAACGGGCATCTAGGCGTCGGATAATTGTCAGTGAGCCAGTCCCGGAGATCATTAGTTATGAATTCTATCCTCATTGGGTGCCCTGTACTTGTCCCATTTTGCTCAACTAGCCGATAAAAAATAACAGTTACATTATTCATATGTAAATCAGTCAGTAAAAATAAATCCTACTTAATTTATTGAATAAAAAATCATGTTTATTATCAAATAGAACAGACACATAATTGTAAATAATTTTAAATACACAAAGTATATATATATATATATATATATATATATGTGTGTGTGTGTGTGTGTGTGTGTGTGTGTGTGTGTGTGTGTGTGTGTGTGTGTGTGTGTGTGTGTGTGTGTGTTTTTACGTTTGAGTTTCAGATAGACGATGTGGTTGGAATAAAAGTGGTGTCTGGATTTTTTTTATAACTTTTGGTAATTAAATATTTACTCCTAGAATATTTGCAAGCTAAATTAAGGGATGAAATGAAAGGTCCAATATATTTCAAAGGCGTGGTTGTATTAAAAAGGATGTCTGAATTGTGTTATCATTTTTATTAATTAACTATTTACTCCTCAGATATTCGTAACCTAACTTAACGTGTGAAAAAATTATCCTGATTACTTATCAAAATTGTTGGACGGATGCAGGGTGTCTCGGATGTATTTTTTTATAAACAGAATAATTATACACTCTCTCTCTCTCTCTCTCTCTCTCTCTCTCTCTCTCTCTCTCTCTCTCTCCCCACATGATAAGGTAAAACCCAGTTTTATTTCTTTATGTCCATTTCATTTAGGTAATATATTTTTAGCCAAATTTTCAGTTTAACGCTCCTTTCAAAAATCTCTTCATTTGTTTACACATATAATTACCGTAATTCCCGATGTATAATACGCATTTTTTCTAAAAAAAAATAATAAGCGAAATCAGAGCTGCGTATTATGCAACGCTACAAAAATCTTTACAAAATTGCCGTAAAATAAAATAAGAATTATCAAAAACTAAATTAGAATAATATTGTTCTATGTTTAAAAACAATTTTTAATAAGAGTAAGAAAAGCTGACCGTAATGAAATTGGAGAGGTACAATTTATAGGGTTTGAATACCAAACAAGAGGTGCACGTTATGCATGAGTAGAAACATCTTCCCACACTATCAGCACTGTTTTAGGTGTGTGTATTATGGACGAAGGTGTATTATACATGGGGAATTAAGGTAATTGTAAATGAAGAAACCTTGATACCATTGCACCATAAAGAGTTAAGTTTTAATATTCTTCACTAACCTGGAATTAGAATTTTTAATCTTCGAGGTTTAGAAATCGTGAACTGGCCACAGAACTACAGTCGTTATTCTTCAACGGAATATATTAAACACGTGAATAGTTTTCCAGCAAATACGAGGAGCCTTCATTACAAGTCAAATAAGATCAAACACGGAGTATTCTTGAAATATTTGAGCTGTAGCTGCTCAATCCCCACATTTCAAAGGTGTCTCCGTGACCTTGTGGGTGATGAATTATTTCCCACCATACAACCCTTTTCACGCAGACGAATTTGCACCAAAATTTACATGCACATGCTCCAAAGCGGGAAGGCCAAGACCGACTTTGCATTTCCCAACTCCCATCGATAGTGTAAATAATCGATTTTTTCATGCTTCTACGGCAGTTTTCATGTAGTTTGCGGCCATTTTGTACTGGCCAAAGTGAGAGCTTATAGCTGGCTGCCACGAATAGGCAGGAAGATTCTATTGGCTAGCGTGAGAGCCAACAGCTGGCTGACACGAATGTTAATTAGCATGCAAAAAAATCGATAGCTGCATTCATCACAAGTGGGAAAAATTTAAATCTGCATGACACCTTACTCCAATTGGCTCATTCGCTTGCTTAAACTCAACGTTGATTCTGATTCCGCAGAAATGGGTTGGTTGTGAAAAACTATTTGTTGTTAACATTCTTTTTTCATTCGGTTTTTCCAGTTACGAGTCCTTTTTTAAAGCTGATCGTTTTGTGTTCATTTTGTTTAGTTCTTTTTTCGTAACAGATTTAATGTTTGGTATAGAGCTTAGAAAAATCGCAGTGTGAGATAGGCAAGAAGTAAGGCATGTAGCAACATCAGCACGGCAAAGGGCACTCCTTTAAAGTCATGGAAGGGCAAAAATATTTTAAGTCAAGTGATAGCGATTGCTGTATGAGTCGTACGATTTTTGAATCAAGCACGGGCAACGCCGGGCAATGCTGCTAGTTTATCAATATTTTAAACTTTATGTTTCGTGAATGTATTTGTTTGAGTAGACTTCTCTGTCTTTGAAACTGTAAATTTACGTCTACCGGCCTATACATTCAAAGAATTGAGATCTGTTCTGTTATTTTTTGTAACGTGAAAGCGGGAAATGTAGCGTAAGTTAAGTTTAATTATTTCAGTATCATTCCGCCCGTGACACTTTTTTTTTTCTTTGAAACACCAACAAAAAAAAAATGATCACCGAAAAAAGGTTGTGTTATATAAGCGATCTGGTGTCTTTTGATATTTTTTTGTCATTTCGTATCCGTCTTAAGCCGCTCATGTCGCATAAGATTTCCTCGCTAAGTGTGCATTTGATTATAAACCTATATCTATTTTAATAGCACTGAAAGTGATCTGTGTCGAGGAAAGAGGAGGAAGAGACAGAAATCGAACAGACGAAGTCAATGCGCTGCTTTCGTAAAAAGAAACGATCCACCGCTGATAGATACGTGATCGATTTTTTGTATGATTGATTCTTTTTTTTCTTTCTTTCTTTCTTTTTTTTTTCTTTCTTTCTTTCTTTCTTTCATTCTTTCTTTCTTTCTTATCTCAGGCTTCCCTTTCTTTTTTACTCTTTATTCTTCTCCGGTTTTCAATCACATTATTGTCTTGAAACTCTATACTTTTCGCTATCTCTTCTCGTCATTCTCCTTTTACTCACAGTTATACTCTTTCTTTCTTTCTTTCTTTCTTTCTTTCTTTCTTTCTTTCTTTCTTTTTCTCATTTGCACTTCAGATTTTCTTTATTCTTTCTCCCACTCTCTCTTTCTTTCGTTCGTTTACATTGTCTCGTTTTTTTTTCTCTCTCTTTTTCTCTCATTATTTTCCTTCGGATTTCGCTTGTTTTTTTCCCTTGAAACATAGTTTCTTCCTCTCTGAATACTCTTTCCTCTTTCTCTTTTTCATTCTCCTTCCTTTACTCAGTTACTCTCTCTCTCTCTCTCTCTGCTCTCTCTCTCTCATGTTTGTTCCTTTCTTTTTCTCATTCACTCTTCAGGTTTTCTCGATTCTTTCTTTCTTTTTCATTGTCGCTGGCTTTCTTCTCTTTCTTTTCTTCGCTTTAGTCTGCAGAAATTTATACTATCTTTCTCTCTATATAATCTTTTCTCTCTTTCTCTTTTTTTAACCGTAATCTCCCTCTCTCTCTCTCTATCTCTCTCTATCTCTCTCTCTTATTCTTTTCAATTTCCATTTCTTTTTCTTACTCTTTAAGTGTCCTCTATTCTTATTTCTTTACTTCTTTCTTTTTGCTCCTATTCTTTCTTTCTTTTTCTCGTTGATTTCTCTCGTTTCTTCATGTTTCTCTTCCATATTTTTC
>CAHIKZ030000006.1:922500-930000 GCA_903632075.3 Acanthosepion pharaonis | reverse complement strand
GTCATCCTCTTGATTTAATAATTAGTGAGTTTAATACCCTCCTTTGTTTTACTAACTCTGACTAAGCTTTGATGCTGAAATTATTTAACACATTCGTGAATGACGTTCAACCATTTACAGATGGAATTATCTACAATTTAAATTTATAGACTAATTTATAGACTAAGACTACCATTTATAGATTAAGACTACCATTTATAGACTAAGACTACCATTAGGCATCAACAGTGTAGATAGAGAAAAAAACCATTGAAGTTTTAAGAAAACTTTATACAGTAACAGATTATTATTAATAATAATAATAATAATATTATTTTTTCTTTGATTTCTGTTGTTTACACATTTCTTTCCTGGTCTCAACCTCATGGCCTTATGACTTTTACCACTGATCATTTTTCTAAATAAAAACCTAAAAATCACAGACATTTTACATAGATAAAGCTCTTCGTAATATATGAGCTGGATTTGTGACTATATATTTTTTTTTGTATTTCTTTAAGATGGCATGTGAAAAGCTTTCTTATTTTGATATCCATTCGCTTAATGTCACCTGTGGTCTAATTATGGATGTTGTAACTGCATTGCACCACAGGTACAGCCAATGAATTTATGGGTGATATTCTCTTTTGTCAATTGAACTCAGTATTTACTACCAGACGCCCACGCCTGTAGCATTCTTTTCTTAATTTTTGCTTCATTTTGGTATGCAGTATTCCATCAACTTCGCTGACTCCTGAGTATTTATAGATTTCTTCTTGTTCCAGTTCCTTAATCTTCGTGAAAAAAATCTAGATCTTCTGAGTTTTCCGTAATTCTTCCTTTTGTTGAATGTTACTTTTGCATATTTATCTAATTCGAAATCCATACAGATGCCATCACTGAAACATCTAAAGTATTGAGGATAACTTTCAACTTATCATCGTCTTTGGCAAAGAGTTTGAGATCATTTATGTAGAATAGGGGATTAAGATCTTCCTTTTTTTTACTTTGTGTCCATAGTTATTACTCTTTATTTAATGCGAAAGGAGAATTAAGCACAGAGAGAACAGTTGGGGAGGGTGACTTGGAGTCTTCTTTAAGATTCCTCATTGGATATCCATACAATTCAAAGTGGCATTGGTGTGATTTCGGTATGAATATAACATGGAACTGTTTTCTACAGTTCCATGCTATATTTAAGAAAGTTTGCTATCAGCGAGGAGACTTTACATTTTCAAAGACTAGATGATTCAATAGTGTGATACCCTATCAAAGTTTTACGGTAATATATCTATGCTGTGCTGAGAGTCATTCTGCAATTTTTCAAGATCATTTTATTTATTAGTAGTTGATTTTTGCAACTATATAAACCCTTTTCGGCATCCATTTTGTTCCAGGGAATTAATGTTGTTTTCATCGAGAAAATAGTAAGTACAATCCGTCAGGACAGACGTGATCAATTTATATGTTAGTGACCTATAATTTGGAGATATATAATTTATATGTTAGTGACCTGTTTTTGTTTGGAGATATATAATACATTCAGTGATCCATTCTTGAATTTCATTGAGGTTATTAATTAGCATTGATAATGTTTGTGAAAAGGTTTTATGGATTAATGACGAATAATAGAGCCAAAAGTTGGGTACCTTGACATTTTCTGGTGATTTCCATTTTTGGAATTTCGTTAGAGTTAACCATACATTATTCTTGGTTATATTTTTCCATTCTTGTACAGGTTTTTCCTTCATTCTTTCTTGTTCTCTCTTGATCCACTCTGCATTGGGATTAGATTCCTTTGCGTTGCTCCAAATATTCTCCCAAAGTTTTTCACTACTTCAATAGATGGTGGCTTTTTTGACTTCTGTAACTTCTTTTCCAACTTCCCTGTAAAAATTCTTGAGGTCCGACTGGAATATCTTATTTTGTCGATTTATTATTATTATTATTATTATTATTATTATTATTATTATTATTATATCTTTTGATTTCTGGGGTGTACACATTTCTTTCCGGGTCCCACCAAGAAACCTAAGGTTCAAAATGGCATGATGACATTTTCCACTGACAAAGAAAAAAACACACACAAACATATTTTACATAGATAAAGCCCTTCGTAAGGTGTTTCCAGTACTCGTGGTAACAATTTTTTTGTATTTCTTAAAGACATGGGCTTCCAGGAATCCCTTCAATTCGCCTACTGGAATCTTTTCCAAACAATCCGAGGGCTCCAACTACAACGTGGATTGTTGATGATCCAATGTGCCACATTTTTGAGATATTATTATCATTATTATTATTATTATTATTGTTGTCGTTGTTGTTGCTGTTATTGTTGTTATTATTTAATATATGATAAAACTCTTCAGAATCCAGAGCATGTTCCAAAACATTTGACTTATAGTGTGTATATGTATAGCAAGACGATGAAATAATTTCGAAAAGAAAAAAATGATTATAATATCAATTAATTTATTAATTAAACAAAATAGAAAAATGGTGAAAAAAGTTAAAAATCGAATGTTCAGACCTGTCTCCGTCCTTTCTCGACAAAAAAATAAAATGAAACTATACTCTTTTCTTTTTTGAGAAAAATACGTTTAAAGAGAGTTATGTAGTCTTTTTAGGAGGCTGGTGACCATTATCGTACAGGTGAACCATGAAAAGTGAATACAGTATTATTTCTGAGATAGTCTATATTGTTTTAACCATGTAAGATCATTTATTTTTTATACGATTTACAAACTTTTTCAAATAAATAAATATATGTATATATATATGTGTGTGTGTGTGTGTGTGTGTGTGTAAAAGTAGACATTGATGTCAATACCCAGTTATGACAGTGTTTTTCATGCTTAAATGCAATCGTCAGGCCTAACGGTTACGTTTAAGCATAAAACGGTTGGTCGCAAATGGGTGTTGACCTCTACGTCCACTTTTATATTTTCATACGCTCTATCGCTGATATCAAGCACTTCAAGTCGTAAATATAGCATACCACAAAACGATATATTTATCATATACCGGGTGTAATAGCAAAATTGTGTAAATCGTGTAACAGCAAAATTGTCCAATTGTTAGATTAAGCTTTGAACCGCTGTATCTTAGAATTGATTAAAGATATCTTACTGGAATTTTCTAATGTTTTTATAACACTATTTGGACTCTACTTTGAACAAAAAAAGTGTATTTAGCTCTAAGATGAAATGATATTTCCTCTTCCTGTTGTGACCTCTTGATCTAGTTTTTTTTCTACTGTTCCCTCTTTATTAAACATATTCACCGTTCTCTTGATGGTTCTTGAATGAACTTTAAGATGCAATCCAGACTATGAATGCGTGTACCATTACTGCAGGGGTGAATGATCTTTTTAGTTTCACCATTACTCAGTTGAGAAGACATAGTCGGGCTGATACAACATGATTTTAACCGTTTGTCTTTCTAGCTGACTAAATCAAGGGGTTTTTCAGTGATTTTAACGGCAACAAATGGTGTCAAGATTGCTAAACGTCTTATCTGAACACCTAGAAAAAAGAAACTTTAGTGTTTTTTTTTTGGGAGTGGGGTTAGATATTAAACATTTTGTGGGGTGGATAATTATCACATTCTATTACACGATTTAGACATTTTTACTGTTACACCTATATATATATATATATATATATATATATATATATATATATATATATATATATATATACATATATATATATATATATATATATATATATATATATATATATGTGTGTGTGTGTGTGTGTGTACCCTTATGGTACGTAGCGCCATAAGGTCCCCAAACGACACACACACACACACACACACACACACACACACACACACACACACACACACATCCCTTCAAAAAAATATATATATATATAAATAATGTTGATATGTACCTGTGTGTGTGTTAGGATTAATAATACCCTGAGATGTCCACAAATATGTATTTGATTTTATGTCACTTTCTGAATGGTAATGATGAAATAAGTCCTTTCTATGGAGCAGTGATTCTTAAAGTTGTTGACACCGTCTTCTGGCGGCAGTGAGAAGAAAACTAGTCAACAAGAGGGTGACAATGCCACACCTAAACCATAAGAGACAACCCCCCCACATTCTACCTGAAGTGTATCTTGGCGTCACTTTACAGCGTATCCCATTTATATAACAATCATCATGAGAATTATTAAGATAGACATTTGATATGAAATACTGACACCAAGAAAAACCAATCGAACTTAGACTATATATTTCGTGGGGCGTTAAGATAATGTCTATACAATGGTAAGAGGAGTTATGGTTGTGTTTTAGCAGGCAATCATTTAGTCCTATTAAAGCCCTTAGCGCATTGAGCACTCTACGTTTTAGGTGATTACTCGCTTGTTTTTTTTTTTCTTTGGACTAAAAACTTATGGCACTGAACTATTTTTTTCACCCTGTTTGGATGTTTCTAGTTCTTTCTTTTTTGCAATTTTTTTCCTCGGGTACCGATTTGTTTTGATAGACTTGCAAGTTGTGCTATCCGATATTTTTTACTAACCGATCATTACCATTAGTATAATATATATATATATATATATATATATATATATATATATATATATATATATATATATATATATTTAAGTCAAGTGATAGCGATTGCTGTATGTGTCGTACGATTTTTGAATCAAGCACGGTCAACGCCGGGCCATATATATATATATATATATATATATATATATATATATATATATATATATATATATATATATATATATATATATATATATATGAAGAAATATAGTTTTAAGGTGTGCTATAATTATGGTATAAAGTGCTTAATATCAGAGATAGAACTTATGTAAATATAAAAGTGAACATTGAAGTCAGCACTCAGACTGTTTCATGCAAAACGCAATCATCGGGCCTCGTGTGTTGAATTTTGACTTCCGGTTTTCTAAACATATACTGTCGTTTTTTATTTATATATATATATATATATATATATATATATATATATATATATATATATATATATATATATATATATAGTAAAATGGATAGTGACTCGAAATAAAAATCAAGTAGCCAAATTCGGATTCAGGCCGAGTTGGTTACGTTTCCTTTTGTGTTCTCTTGGGAAATTTATGAATACAGTTATGATTAAAAAGGCTGATAAGGAAGACTGGGTTTTCGTTTCGGCTTGGTTGACTCAAAAAAAGAAAAACACCAAGAATGGATATTTAGAAAGATTCTGGTATAGTGTGCACCATTTCTCTGTTATTCTTTTGAAAAGTGTGGATGGTCTTACACAAACCTTTACCACGATGATCAAACCATCTGTTAGAAGTGTTATCTACAACACATTCTTAAGGTAACGTTCACGCGATAAAAATTACAATCCAAACTATATTTCGGCTTTAAATGACCCACAAATTGTTGATAAGCCGAGAAAACAAATCAATTAATCAATCTATCAATGAATCAATTCTCTTTGTTTCTTATATGTACTTACATTTTGACCCACATATATCCTTCCTGTAACTGTCCTTGCTTTTTCATAATGTCCTCTTCTTTATTTTTGTTCTGGTTTGCTTTGTTTTCCTCTCATCTTTATATAAATATATTTTTATTGTTTTAATTTTTATTTATTTATTTATTTATTTCCTTGTTTTTTTTTTTTTTCACATCTTTTTTTTAAATTTTGCTATTTTTTCTTTTTCTTTCATTTATTTTATCTTGTGTCATGCCTTTCTTTTTTATTTTCTTTCTCTGTTTATTTTTCCCATTTTTTTTCGTTTTTGTTTGACTTTTATTTATTTCCTTCTTTTTTCTTCTTCCCATCTTTTTTTAATATTCCTATTTTTATTTTTATTTTATTTATTTTATCTTTTGTCATGCCTTTTTATTTTCTTTCTCTCTTTTCGTTCATTTTTATCTATTTCTTCGTTTTTTGTTTGCTTTTTATTCTTTCTTTCTTTTTTCTTTCTTTCTTTCTTTCTTTCTTTCTTTCTTTCTTTCTTTCTCTCTCCTGCTCATTATTTCTCTGTTTCTTCTACTTATCATTCGTCCCGCCTTTTTTTCAATCCCCTTTTTTCTCGTTCCCTTTTCTCCTCCTCTTGCTTTCATTTTTTTCTCTTTACCCCTTTCTGCCTTAGTTTTTTCTTTCTTTTTTTCTTTCTTTCTTTCTTTCTTTCTTTCTTTCTTTTTACAACTGCTTCTTTCTGCCACTGCCGTTTTATCCAAAGAGCAAACGTCAAATTGTACATCCGTTCGAATAAATATTCTATCAAATATTCCTGCAGAAATTCTCTCCGGGGTTCCGCCAATATTTTCCTGGGGAAGATTAATGAAATATTGACATTTATTATCTGTTTTTAATGTCATTAACAGCATGAACGCAATAAAAATAAGTTAGTGCTTCTTAACAGAAGCAGTTGTGGTAAAGGTCTGCTAAAGAAGTCGTTGCTCTTACAACAGTGAGATGGATTCATTACTTACTGTCACTAGAATTTTCTTGATTACATCTCACAGTCATATGTTCTGTCTTTGCAAGTGTCATATCAGACCAAATATGAAGTATTGCAGCAAAATCTGGGCTAGTGCTGCTCAATCCCATCATTCCAGACTACGTTTACGCGGCCTTGTGGGTGATGAATTATTTTCAATCCTAAACCCCCTTTCCCGCAGACGAAAGATTGCAAGCTACTCGCTAATCTATTGCTATTTCCATGACAAATGTTATGACCATCTGCGTTTCTTTGTTCCACCAATCCTGATCTTCATTGTCGAGACCCGCAATATCACGTACACAGGGTCGAATTACATTCATTTCGTTCGTATTAAGAAAGAATTTCCCCTTATAGAGCTTATCCCCAAGAACCGTTACTATTTGTGGATCAGATTTCTGAGAGGAACTTTCCACGATCAATACAAACTTAAACTGTGCAATCTATGCTCAACCGTTTTCTATCCTTCATATCCTCCTCATCTACACTCTTACCTCGTCTTCCATTTATGTCCATGCATAACATCATGAAATAACAGTCTACCTTGATTGGCCCTTGGGCCTTATATTAGATAAATATTTGTGTAAGAAAAGCAACTGTCAAGCAAAATTACGACAGCTAGTGACGCTTATCTATAAAAGGCAGGATGTGCGTGTGTGTGCGTGCGCGCGCGCGCGTGTGTGTGTGTGTGTGTGTGTGTGTGTGTAACGAATGCAAGGCCGCAATATTCGACGGATTTGCACCAAAATTTACACGCACATGCTCCAAGTTAGCGGGAAGGACAAGACCGACTTTGTATTTCCCAACTCCCATCGATAGTGGAAATAATCGACTTTTTCATGCGTCTACGGCAGTTTTCATGTAGTTTGCGGCCATTTTCTACTGACCAGAGTAAGAGCCAATAGCTGGCTGCCACGAATAGGCAGGAAGATTCTATTGGCCAGCGTGAGAGCCAACAGCTGACTGACACCAATGTTAACTAGCATGTTAGCATGCAAAGAAAAACGTCCCAAGTGGGAAAAATTTAAAT
>CAHIKZ030000006.1:905000-917500 GCA_903632075.3 Acanthosepion pharaonis | reverse complement strand
TATATATATATATATATATATATATATATATATATATAGCGGTACTTATTGGAAAGTGCTCAATATCAGTGATAGAGCAAACATATTTAGTTGGATGAATGTGAGCTTCTGACTCTGGGTTTCCCGCTATTTGCGATCGTTAGACAAACATATATATATCTATATATATGTGTGTGTGTGTGTGTGTCCTACAGAAGGAAAGAAAGCGAGAAGAAATTGAAAGAAGAGGGAATATACGTGTTTGTTAGCAAAATGGACAGCCCTGTATGCAAATTACTAATCAAACACGTACAAACAACTATCTGGGAAATGTTTTCACAGACGACATTAAATACGTCACTGAAATCCGAAGAAGCAATGGGATAGCGAAAGATATCTTCCAAAAATTAAACAATTAAGAAACAAAAAACATATCGTTAGAAACAAAGCAAAAAGTACTGAACCATGATGTAATGCCAGACCTCCTATATGGCAGTGAATGATAGACAATCTCATCAAAGATGAGACTTGAAGCAACAGAAACCTCACGTTCTTTCTCTTTTAGCATCTCTCTTTTCTTTACCGCTTTCATTTTCTTATTCTCTTCTCAATCTTTCTCTATCCATTTTTCTTTCTTTCTTCTTTTCTTTTTACACTTTCACGTTTTTTCTTTGCCGATTACATTTTCTCATATTCTTTCAGTCTCTCTCTCTCTCTTTCCCTCTGTCTTTTTGTCTCTCTCTTTCTAAATTCCACGTCTCATTTTATTCTATTATTATCTATCTATCTATCTATCTCTTTTTACCCTTTTACTTCCAGATTTTCCAGCCATTTTGCCGCTTTCATTCTCTTGTTCTCTTCTCTTTATCTCCCTTCATCTATCTATCTATCTATCTATCTATCTCTTCTCTTCTCTTCTATTCTATTCCCGCTCGCTCTTTCTTTCCTCTCCCTTCTTTATTCGCTTTTATTTCTCTTTTTCGTTTCATCCGCAGTCCTTCTTTTCTTTCACTTTCACATATTTTCCTCTCTTTTTTGTCTCGTGCTTCCATTTATTCATTTTCATCATTTAGTAGTGATATTAACGCTGAGCTGATAAAACATTGACGTTAGAAAACCATCAAAGTGATAACAGCCAGAAGATTCGCGAAAAAAAGGTGGCCTAACGAGTGGACTCAGTCATTTGTAATACCCCTGCCAAAGGTAGGAACGCTCAGGCAGAGTCGAATTTATAGGGCAATAAACCTGATCAGTCATCCTAGTAAAGTCCTGCTCCGTAGCATTTTGAATCGTTTGAAATCCAAGACTGAAGAACTGCTATCAGACGATCAAGCAGGTTTTAGAACCGGACGAAGTACGTGGAACAGGTTTTCAGTTGTTGGATCCTCGTAGAGAAACGCCTGCAACATCAGAAGGACGTGTTAGACAACTTTGTTGATTCAAGAAAGAATTTGATCTATGGCATAACGGTCTTTGGAAAATTCTCAGGTAATTTAATGTAGATAACGGAATTATATAAGTCATCCAAACCCTATATAAAGATGCCACCAGCACAGTTCTTCTGGGAAAACAAATGGGAGGATTCTTCTGCACAACTTTCGGCGTGGGATAGGGATACGTACTTTCACCCACATTGTTCAATCTATTTTTAGATAGAATCATGTAAGAAACCTGGAACGACTCTGATCCTTCAAACTCCATGTGTGGCAGATCCGTCTGCAACCTACGTTTTGCAGACGACATTGAATTTATAGCAGGTAATAACAGTGAGCTCCAAGACTTGACCAACAAACGAGAAAGAGAATGAGCATATAGAATGGAGGTCAGCTCCGAGAAATCCAAAGTAATGGTGAATAGCACAAACAGTAACCCCTGTGTCAACATTATCCTGAATGGGAATTCACTGTAGGAAGTGTCCAGTTTTAAATACTTAGGAACAATCTTGCCAAAAGATGGTACCTGCAACTCGGAAATCCGTACGCAGATTGCCGAAGCCATAGTAGGATGGCCAAATTAGCAAGTATGGAGGAGCAAAATTATCTTTCAGACAAAATACATACTGTACAAATCGTTGGTTGTCTCCATTTTTCTATGTAGAAACGGGAAACGTGGACACTGTTGGTATATACAGAAGGAAGGATTCAAGTGTTTGAAAGCAAATGCATAAGAAAACTCCTTGGCATCTTCTCTTGGGAACATAAGCCCAATGAGTTTGTGCGGAAAAATGTTTGAAGTTTTGTGGGCCACAAGGAACCTCTTCTCACCACAGAGAAATATGGCATGGTTTGGAAACATGACAAGGCGTGATAGCCTGTGCAAGACCTTCATGCAAGGCACCGTTGAAGATGGACATAGGAGAGGACGCCAACGTAAAAACTGGTTGGACAATGTCAAAAAATGGACAGGTATGACTATCCCCGATTTACTGAGGGCTGCCGTTGATAGACCGTTGGGGGAGGAGATTTAGTGTGGCTTCTGCATTCGGATCCGACCTATGTTTTTTGTTATATTCCGTGCTAAGGGAATAAATACTTAACACTATGTGGATAATAGAAGAAAGGTTTATTGTACACAACAAGTACAATATGAAATACGGTACAGTTATACACACAGGTCAATCTAGTAGTAAGTGCCACTAGTTGGAAGGTCAGACGTGCTTGTGTCTTCTCACTCTTCTTTCAGTTTCTCGTAGACGGTTGAATTTATAGGTACTTACTACCTATAGTGTAATCATTCATGGGGGTGACTAGTTATTCCATTACATCAGTTATTGATGTAATGGAATAACCTGGCACCCCCATGAGTGACTACACTATAGGTAGTAAGTACCTATAAAGTCAACGGATTACGTTAACGCTGCTGGGATTTTTTGAGTACTATTCGACCTTCCAAACAGCAGCACTCACTGCTGGTTTTACAATAACCTTTATTTAGTTATCCACCATGTTGTTCCAGTGATATTCCCATAAGCACGGAATATAACATTCTTTTTTATAAATCTTATAATTAACACCATATTTTTGTTTTAATCTTTTAGAATTAATTTCGGATTTTATGGCAGGTAACGAATGATTAAATACGTGTTGTTTTCTGGGGGATTTTTTTTTTTCACATATCGCTCGATATAGAAAAAGAAATACCATTATTTTACCAAGATAATTATCGTTGAAATCTTAATTTTCAAAAATTGAAAGCAAAAATGGAGCTGTCGCAAACTCGTGGCAAGCCTTCAACAACTCAGTCTAAACGGAATTTAATAGAAGAAAATTGATATGACTTTACTTTGCGTCCCACTAATGACATATACACATTTTCCCAATAGATTTTGTTTATTCTGAAATGTTTAAGGCCGACCTGCATATAAACCTGGTTTCCTACGTTTCTTGACGGATTTTCAGTCGCCAACGAATCTCTCAGTTTAAATACTGACTTATGTTCGTTTCTGCCGAACCTATTTGCCTAAATTCAGAGTTGCTAAATTTTGTAAATGAAGTACAAAACTAGGCTGATTTCACAACCAATAAAGAGGTAAACTAAAAAAAAAGGCATTTCTAAGATTTTCTTAACATGGTGCAGAAGATAACCTTGGAAACTTTTGCACTAACCTCATAGCTAGAATTGTATCTAAGTCTGTGTTACCTAATCGGATATTGTCACTCTTCAGTCTTTACTTCATTTTCTTTATCCTCTCTCTCTCTCTCTCTCTCTCTCTCTCGCTCTATTCTTTCTCTTTCTCTATCTATCTTTGTTTGAAATAACCGTTCAAGTTCTTATCTGACGTTAGCTCATTATTATCGTTTTTCCTTTTTTTTTTATTTATCTGATTTAAATCATTTATGAAGAAAGAAAGCTTGACAATGAAAAAGTAGAAGAAAGAAAATAGACAAGAAGAATGGAGATACGAAGAAAATAGGAGGAGGAAGAGTATGAAGAAAGAAAGAAAGAAAGAAAGAGATGGACAAGGAGAAAGAAGAAATATTAAAAAGAAGGAGGAGAAAGAAAAAGAACCATAATAAGAAAAGAAGAAGGGTGTCAGAAGAAGAAGAAGAAGAAGAAAAGAGGGACGTCGAAGAAAGAAGGAAAACTGAGAAGGTGGAGAAAGTAGAAGCAGAAGGAAAAATAGGAAGGCGGAAGAGAAGAAGAATGAAAAAGAAAGAAAGAAGAAGAAGAAAAAGAAGAAATTATAATAATGAAAGGCAAAACAAGAAGCGGTAATTAAATTGTAAAAGTGAAAAATAAAAAAAGAAGTATAGAAAAATGAAAACAAATCATTAACAAAAAAAATAATAATTGTTATTATTTTTTTCTTTTTCATTCTGCACTGGTAACAGATTAAGTGTTCAATATTTTTTTTATGGCTAAACATGTTTAAAACTCGTTAAATCTCTGTATATAACATTCAAAGCCGGCGGCTATGAAGCCGAGTAAGACGCTAAATGGAGAAGAACGGACTCGTTTTCTGCTTACAGTGTGCGCGCTGTTAACCACAACGATAATTAAGCGAAAACGACACGAGAAAAACGGAGTCAAGAAAAAAAAAGTAACAAAATTGTTTGCTAATTCAATATCGATATCCTGAGAATAACACGCCAATAACTGCATAATTAGAGAAAAAGTCTTTGCGTACGACAATCATTGATATGCATTATACAGACGAGAAGAGGAAAGAAAAAAGATGGCAGAAAATAAAGGGTAATGGGATGAGTATTGCGAGGAAGTGGCAAATATATCTGACTATATATTGCGCTTTATACATTTCAATGTCTCGAAGGCAGATGTAATTTATTCATGCCTTTATTATTAATATGAATATAGCATTTTCCTCTTTAACATGACTCTTGGTCTTATCTTCATTATCATATTATAATATAATTTTTCTTGTTCCTTAGTTAGAACGTTATTTGCTCTCAGTACTTCATAAATGGCTGACTAATACCAATGTTAAAAATCTCATTCGCTCTTCTCTTTATTATGACGAAAGAAACGCAAAATTTAACAGTTAATTGTGGCTTCTATTCAAGCAAACTCTCAGCCAGTTATATGCCATGCGTGATACACGCTTAGGCGATCATGTATCTTTTGATATATGACTGATGAGGCAGTCTATTTCTCGCAGTAGGTTGCCATTTCTTAATGAGGTAGACCAGTTGTCATCCAAGGCTATAGGTTGAGGGTGGTGGGGAAAAGGTTTCATACCTTTCCCAAGGGTATTAGCAAGTAAGTGAATGTAATGGATTCGACTGGAATTCGAACTCGGCTCTACATAATAGTAATATTAGATCGTGAGGAAAGACGGAAATGACATATCAGAGACGCTGTTTGGTTTCAGTGAAAGAAAGAAAGAAAGAAAGAAAGAAAGAAAGAAAAGATAGAGAATCCGATAACAGCCGTGTGTGTTTAACGTCTGCTTCAGTGAAATGAAAAACTTTTCCTTCGTTTTTTTCATTTTTACACATATTTTTTTTTTCATTTTTTTTTTTTTAAGGATTTCACCCCAAGAGAGACGGGAAGCCCCTAGCACGCAAGGGGTTACAGAGAGTTGGAGCGAGAGCAAAGAGGAGTAATAGAAGAAAGGATGAAGAGAAAGATAGGGGATAGATCAAGGCATCTGGAGATGCCGATTGACATTACATTTGAATAGTTGGAGATTATAGCTATCAGGGAAACAGGAAAAGGGGAGGGATTTTCGCAGGCAAGAGGTGAGAGAGATGAAGCTATTGGAGTAGAAGAGACGGGTACATTTAATAGTTTCGACAGTGAAAGTGTGAGAGCGAGATGCCAGCCTAGTTGAACGCTTAAATTCATAAAGTCTGGGAACTAGCGAAAGCAGCTCATCGGAGCAGTTACGGCGAAAGTATTTGTAAAAAATACAGAGGGAGGCTACGGCACGTCAGTGAGAGAGAAACTGCAGAGGAAATGCCAGATTTGTACATACATTTAAAAATAATGACCTGCGTTCATATTTATGATTGTTATTGCAATATTCTGTTAAAGTTGTCAAGCTCAAATATTTAACGATGCAATAGGGGAATTTCCACGGCTATTATATAAATGTGGAACTCGCTCCCAAGGAGGTTATTCAGTCATTGACTTAACAATTGTGATTCGACAGAAAATTAAAATAGCAAAACTATGAACTTTTCGCAATATTAGATCCGACCATAAACCTCCTCCAGTCACGATGAATTGTTGATCGCTCAATGTGGCTCTATGCTTTGAACAAGTGCGACTCAGAGATATGATCTATTGCTAAAAATGCTGAGAAAATGGTCGGCTCATTCTTGTGCTCAAGGAATTACCTTTACAATGATTGATCTTTACAAGACTCAAATTAAACCAAAAATGGAGTATTGATGTCATATCTGAGCTGGAACATGTCAGTCTTCACTATCCAGATTTGATAAAGTTCAAAATCGTTTACGCATCCTTGTGGTGAAAACATATACTTCTTTCTTTTAACCTCGACAGAGAATCATGTTCCGCTTGCCATCAGCATGACTGATGCTAACCTCCAGGACAGCAACACATTATGCCTGCTTGACTTCACGCTTTTCATTGTCTACGGCAAGGTAAGTTGGTTCACTGTGAATGTCGTCAGAATCCATCTGGCACATTTATAAGTCTACCATTCGTCCGTACATTGAAAACTTTTGCCATATCTGGTCTGCTACCCTTGATGTACATTTACAAATTCTTGACAAAATCCCCCCCCCAAAAAGGATTAATGTAATCGATCCTGACCAAGTATCTCGGCTTCAGTCACTTTCTCACCGACAATGACGTGGCTTCCCTCTGTTTTACCTACAATCTTTTTTCGTGGAAACTGCTTTGATGAGCATTTTTCCTCGGTGCCCCGACTATATAAATTTAAGCGCGCTTCTAGATGGGAAACTAGGTGCCACAGTTTTATTGTAGAAATAGCTAAATTCAACCGCCACTTCTACTCCAAAAGTTTCTTTTCTCGCACTTCCTACATGTGGAACGCCCTTCCGTTTACTTGCTTCCTTGATAACTACAATCTTCATAAATTTAAATGCAACGTCAATCACCATTTTCTGTTTTCTTGAACCCTGTTTATTTTGTGTCCTTTCCTTAATCCTTCCCATTTTGATTCTTCCCATTCTCTTTCACTTTCACTCCCCCTAACCCAACCCATGTGATCTAGTGGCATTACCGCCTTGCTTGGGGTGAAATGATTAAAAATAATACTCTACTCTTTCCAACAGATGAAATGATGCAAGCCCTTCGCTACTGTGTCGCAGTTTTCATGACAAATGTTCAGATGTACGCCATTCTTTAGTTCCACCAGTTCAAACATTTTACATCTTGGGCACGACATGCTGCTCCCGCAGAGTCGAATCACCATCATTTCCTTCTTATTCCAAATCTTCACTTAGAGAGCTTTTTTCGGTACAAGCACTAAGATCTTGACCTCTCCAACTTAAAGATCATATGTTGTCTTCTTTATTCTCATAACGTTCATTTTCTTAAACCTTCTCTGTCATTTACATCGCAGTCCTCATTCGTTATGACCATTTTAAAATTAAAATTCTTTCTCTCGTGATTAGTATTGGGTGAATTTTAGTGTAAAAATATTCCTGCTTGTTTATCTACTCATTCTTATCATATATGAAGTTTCCTAACCAGCGTTAAAAATTTAAAATCGCCCTGCGCTTTACATGATGAAAGAAGCACAACTTTTCATTATGAATATGGCTTCTATTCAAAAAACCCTACATAATGGCAATAGTAATATTTGCCGTTTCTTAATAAGGAAACATTCGGCATTCATTAACTGAGAAGTTCGTACCATTGTCTTTTGAAATTTATCAAATTGTTCTATTAAAATATTTTTCCAGGAAACTATGTTTCTCGTGTATAACAGCTGTTATCCCATTTTCCAGTATAAAGGAGGCTTCCTTCCTAAGCTTTTCTTGAAGTGGTGTGGAATGGCATCATCTTGATTATGTCATTATTTTCTCTTTGAGTTACATGTGATATCCATTTTAGCTGTTGCCGCTGTTGAATGTCTTCAAGTGATTTGATTTACTCTTTCTGGCACAGTTATTTTTTTTTTTTTGTTTCTGATGCTGTAGGAAACAGGAAACAGGCTTCACTCGCTCAGGGGCAATTTAACCATTGATCATTAATCTTAGAAAATGGCTTTATACAGCTAACAATTTGGATATTTCTAAACGAGTTTTGCGCCATTGGAAAGTTTCCATCTGACGTGTTTACTTAAGATCATGACTCGATCACGACTTTGCGGTGTTGAGCGAAACTAGCTCTAGCGAGGCAAATTCTATGTTCAAATTTCCGTATCTCCTATAACTAATTTGTTATAACTGATCCGTACACCGAGTTATTTAAAATGTTTAGTATTTACTAATTCCACATACTGAAATTTTATGATGGATTTAGAGTAGGTTCCATCACTGCTTTCATTTCAATTCCTGTTTGTAGTTTCTGTTTTGGAACGGTTTATTTTGAGTTCTATTTCTTGAAACATTTATTTAAGCATTTCACCCCAAGCAAGACGTGAGTGCCACTAGCACGCAAGGGGTTACAGAGATTGGGAGCGAGAGTAAAAAGGCGTGATAGAGGAAAGGATGAAGAGAAGGGCGGAGAATAGATCAAGGCATCTGAAGATGTCGATTGATATTACATTTGAATAGTTGGAGATTATAGCTATCAGGGAAACATGTAATAGGAAAGGAATTCCACAGGCGAGAGGTGCGAGACATGAAGTTGTTGGAGCAGAAGAGGCGGTTACATTTAACTGTTTCGACAGTGAAAGTGTGGGATCGAGATGCCAGCCTAGTTGCACGTTTAAATTCATACAATCTGGGAACTAGCGAAAGTAGCTCGTCGGAGCAGTTATCGTGAAGGTATTTGTAGAAAAGACAGAAGGAGGCGACGACACGTCTGTGAGAGAGCGACTGTAGACGAGATGCCTGACTAAGGCCAATCACATTGCATATCCGTCTCTGGATTTTGTCGAGGACCTTATGACGAACAGCGAGGGTTCCAGACCATATATGGCAGCAGTGTTCCATGCAAGGGCGAATGGTTTATTTGATAAAGGATGTTGATTTTTTTGTTTAAGATCATTCTTATCCCAACATTGAATAACCATTTCATCAGCATAGCCCACAACTTGTAATCAGTTCATTGGCATCGGCAGAGAAAGCAGCATCCTTGTCTTATATTGGTAGATTTGTTTGGGATGTGATATGATAGGCTTAAATGATCTATAACTATCTCTTCATGTGTGTGTTTGTAAATACGCAGGACATAGTCTAAGATAGGGTTAAATAGACTGGGACCTGCATTTCATCCTTGTCATGCACCTGATGAGGTTTCAAATGTCATGTGATGCTGTTCTTGAATTTAAACAAATAGATTCAGTTAGTGATACAGGAATGAATCTGATGTATTTATCTACTTACCCTCTTCGGCGATATGTTTTATAGGGCTTTAGAAAGTCCCGAAGCAATGATGTAGAAATAGAAACATTTCGATCGCGTTCTCAGTTCTAAAATTTATTAACCTTTAATTTATTAATCTTAACCTGTTCAAGTCTAGGCTTAACAGATATCTTCCCCACATAACCTCATAATATGTGCTTCTGGTTCGGTTTAGCCTCTACTTCGAGTGTCTCTCGGGCCTTGTATAACGTGAAAATTATTGTAAAAAAAATCTGCTATTTATTTATGCAAGCTCGTTAGGAAAGTTACACGATGCTTTCCTCTGCTTTTCTTACTTTTATTATAACCTGTGTCAAATTATCGAAAGCCCTATTCTCTCATTATGTGTCCTAGAATTTTCAACTGTCACCTTCTGATTGTAAATATAAGTGTCTTTATTGTTTCCATTTACCTTAAAATTTCATTGTTGTTCAATGTTCTGTATATGGTATTCATTTTTCTGCAGCCCCACCTCTCTGTTACGTCGGGTCATGACGTCATCAATGAGTTAATTGTCCGGTATTCACTGCCATATTGATGTCAAATACCAGTTAAGCACTCGTTTCTTTGTTTCTGTTGTGGGGCTCTCCCCTTTTTACATAAGATGGACTCGTCCAAAGTATACTTATACTGATAGAGAGAATACCTGCCGTTGAGAAACGTCTCGATACAGTGCTTGAATGTTAGCGACGTCTGTCGAACTCTCTGCTTTGCCAGAGAGGAACCCGGACGAAGCATTGCCGAAGGGCAAGGTTTCGTCTGGGGAAGTAGACAGGCCCTGAACCCGTCTAGGCAGGTTCAAAGGGGATATTTTTGGCCGAGCCTACGGGCTCGAAGAAACCCACTTTAAACTCGGCCTAGTGCCACATATATTCCTCGTGGGTGGGATATTAAATACCGAGATACGTCGCGATACAGTCTCGACGTCTGTCGAACTCTCTGCTTTGCCAGAGAGGAACCCGGACGAAGCTTTACCGAAGGGCAAGGTTTCGTCCGGGGAGGTAGACAGGCCCTGAACCCGTCTAGGCGGGTTCAAAGGGTATATTTTTAGCCGAGCCTACGATCTCGGAGAAACCCACTTTAAACTCGGCCTTGTGCCACATATATTCCTCGTGGGTGGGATATTAAATAACGAGATACGTTGAGATACGTTGAGACAGGTTGAGAGATACGGAGACAGACACAGGTTGTTCTCAGAGAGTTATACGAGAGTCCAGAGAGAGAGAGAGAGAGAGATGATTACGGCTTTACTTACAGAGACTTGTACATATATTTTCTACTAACCCGCATTCCTGGACTACTAATCTTTACTTCAAGTCTGTATTCTTACGTTTAATACACTTATTTTTCTATCTCAATTATTGGTGTTGTTTATTTATTTGTGCAGGATTCCATTCACGGAATCCATAACAGTTTCTAAGGACATTTTCCGCCGTGTTTTCCATCTTCTGTTAAAGCAACTCTCAGTTATTTAAACCTATTACTATGTTTTATTTTTATGTCTTGCTGACAACTATATTTTCTATCCTTTTCTAAAA
Source organism: Acanthosepion pharaonis (assembly GCA_903632075.3). NCBI lineage: Eukaryota > Metazoa > Mollusca > Cephalopoda > Sepiida > Sepiidae > Acanthosepion > Acanthosepion pharaonis. The sequence continues at coordinate 906,516 of CAHIKZ030000006.1, read as the reverse complement.
TTATGTGTAGTTTAAAGACTTTCAACTTTAGAAGAAGCTAAAACGAATAGCACATGTAACTCGAAGAGACAATAATGACATAATCAAGATGTTGACGGTGCACACTACTTACAACAAAATGTTAGGAAGGAAGCACCCGTCAATACTGGAAGGATCAATAACAGAACCTGGGCTAGAGAAACCTACATCCTTGTGTAAATTAAATGAAACAAAACGTGACCCAGTGCACATGTTAGTACTTAGTATGTCCATTCCACGAAGTCGTTCCTTGCAGATTGACCACATATTCTCGATTGGATTTAATTCAGGAGAGTTTCCGGGCCAGCCTATAGTACTTTGATTTGCTCACTGTTATGGCTCGCCAAGTGCGTTCATTCAGCGTTATATTTTTCGTACGCTTCCTTCGAGTAACATTCATCGCAGACAATGGGTCGAGACAATAATGTCTGGGCGTGATAAAAATTTGATGCGATCAAAGATGATGTAATATTTTTCAAGGGCAAACAAATTTCATCATACATCCCGAAAATATATTCATATTACTGCACACGACCGCAAATGGCCTAATCTGTGGAAAAAAAAAATTACACCCTGCCATTCCAGTGGGTCTAAAACTGACCCTATGGTGAAAGAAAGGAAAATAAAACGGTTGTTTCAATTAATTTGTATAAGGGTGTATTCCCCTGAGAAATTATTTCAATAGAAAGATTTTATAAATATAAACCTAACATAGCAGTAGATTCTCGGTCAATGAATATTGAATGTTTCCTTATAAGGAAACAGTTAATATTTGCCATTACCATTACAATTCTTATCGTTTGTTTTTTTTTACTATATTGCTCAGAATCTGTATTTTCTTTTCTGTGTCTGCCATCAAGAAAACACGAAGATTTGTATTTTAAAGTATAGTTTGAATGGAATTAGTCTAAGTAAAATAACAAGTAGTCCTCGTTAACTGGGTAAATATTAGCTTACCAAAACTTAGCATATTAAACCAAGAGATATTTATTGAATATTTTAGAGGAAAAGGTTGGGGTTTTGAGGCCATCAAATTCAGTAGTTTATTTGTTTTCTCTTTCGAGAGATAATAAATTGGTACATAATAAATTGAAATTTAGTTTTCGTTAAATTGCGATAGTTTACAATTATTAAACCAACAGAAATCACACAAAAGTAATATTTGTGATATACCAACACAGGTATGGATCATTAAATACAACCCATCATTTCGCTACGCTTTACAAGTAAGACAACGAAAAGGATGGATGCAATGAAATGAACTTTTAAAAAGATTACCTGGAGCTTTATTCTTTGCAAGACGAAGAGAAAGACACACGTATATTTGCAAAATTATCTTGAAAAAAAAGAAAGAAAAAGAAAATGGGAATAAAAATGAAAAATATGTCAATATCTGTCTATATTTCTGAGATGAGGTATTATGTGCATTATTTACATTATTCGGACTATTGTTCTCATCTTTGTCGCCATATTTATTACAACGTTTCGGCCGTTGTAC
>CAHIKZ030000006.1:900000-902500 GCA_903632075.3 Acanthosepion pharaonis | reverse complement strand
AATACTCTACAACACATTCTTAAAATACATTGACAAGAATCATTTACAAGTTGTTTTCGTTTAAATGTCACATCCAAATACGTGTGAATATTTGCCTTCCTCTTCGTAGATCTATACGCTTATATAAATCAAATTACGAATTGCGACATGTCAGTGAAATGATTCTCGTTCCATTTCTAGAGAGACGAAAAGCGGGGGAAAAAAAAACCAGCGATAGATTTGTGGATCTTCTGAGGAGTTGTATTTCACCGAGACAACCATCATTCTCGTTTCTGTGAAATGTCAATAACTCCAAACATGGCTCGGAATCCTGTTCACGCCATCAAAAGTTGTCGCCTCATTTCGGTTGACGCAACGCTATGTGATTTCATTTGAATCGATATCGACAAAGAACTGAATAAACACATATGATGAGTTTTTGGCAATCTGCATATTATTCCATCTCTTATCTACCTATCTCTCTCTCTCTCTCTCTATATATATATATATATATATATATATATATATATATATATATATATATATATATAAATATACGCATTTCATTAAATGCGACAGACGAGGTGCTTTTATTTAGTGTTTATACAATTTCCCATGCGATCTAATAATTTTTTTATTATTTTTCCATTTTCAAGGATTAAATATTTTATCTGTTAAATAAGAAAAATTAAAACATTATATAAATACATACATGCAACAAACTATGTCTTATTTAACAGTTAAAATGTTTAATCTTTGAAAATGGCTAAATGTATAGCCGAAAGCGCTGGGATAAAAGTAACGAAAATCTTGGTAATCCGTATGGATAATCCCAAGGAGGATGGAAGTCAAAGCGAATAATTTAATTTAAAGAAAAAACAGACCACTTTTAGGCTCTATTAGTTATAATTTATTTCACCAGAAATTTTAGTTTTCTCTGGATCTTCAGACTTTACTTTCAATATATATATATATATATATATATATATATATATATATATATATATATATATATATATCGTTCTGGGTATGACAATAAGCTACATCAGGCAGCAAGGCCTCTGATCGGGAGATTGAGGGTTTTGAGGAGCGTGGAACCACCTCAACTGCTGTTCTTTCTAGTTTCACTACACTAACCTAGTTAGGGTCCCAGCTATGGGCAAATAGTAAATCTCCAATTTTGATAAATTGAGCAACAACAGAGTTCATGATCTACAAAATATATATTTTATAAAAACATATCCTTATTCAGAAAGTATATAATTATGTACAAAATATCTGTAGTTTAAATCATAAAATTACGTGCAAAATATTTAGATCTCACCATTAAATAACCCATGGAGGTTGATGTGCTCTGAAACAAAATCAACCTACCAAAATTTCATATTACCAACACTATATATTTAAAACAAAGTGACCAGCAATACATTTTATCTGTAGTTGATGGCATACATTCACAATATATTTAGTTGAAGCCATAAAATTGTGTTCAAAATAATTCTGTTTCGGCGTTAAATAACCTATAGAGTTGTTGATATGCCACTAAACAATATCAATCAATCAGCATTAATTTGCAGTGTAACACTCGTACTCAGTTCGCATTAAAATTTCCAGAATATTTACATGTTAAAGTTTGGATTCATTCACGTCGCGGGCAGCGATTACGGGCGTTGTTTGTATACATTCGATACAGAATAGCTATCAGTGTAGGTATCATTGCACAAATTGAGCGCGTCTACGTAAATAGTTCTCGTGCGCAGTAATTGCGAGAAATTTGGACAAGAAAGATCAGTTCCGAGCTTAGCCTTCCGTAGTCTTCCGCGTTTAGCATTCCGTAGCGAATTTATGCAAACAACGTGAGTAATGGCGGCCACCAACGACGCGATTGAATCCCAAATTTCACTGTCGATAACTCCAAAACGGTTGATTTTATCAACTTTATCAAGCCAGATTCGAATGGAGCATCTAGAATTACACATAAATATATTTTGGAAAGTTTTAATGCGAATTGAGTGCGGGTTTTACACTGCAAATTAATCCATAAAAGGTTAATGTCAGAGTTGAATCAGACCAGGAAGCAGTGGTATTAAAAAGTGCTCAATACACGCGTAAATAAATAAAATAAAAGTAACAATAACATGTAGAACTTTCAACTTTAAAAATCAGGAGGTCAGTTGAATTCGCTACCTTGGTTTCAACCTTACAGTATCCTCAGATGATTTTTATCAAATTACCTCTAAACGCTTTATTTATTTATTTTTTTTTTAAATAATGAACTCTATATTATTTTTTAAATAAATAAACAAACACACGACGTTAGGTATAATAGAGAATAATAATAATAATATTATTAATAATAATAATAATAATAATATGGTGTTAATTGAAATGTACATTACTTTTTTGTCCAGTCTTATATATATATATATATATATATATATATATATATATATATATATTTTGTTTTGTCTCCTGATGGACTTCATCAAGACAAATGTAAGGATCATATTTTTCAACAAAT
>CAHIKZ030000006.1:832500-895000 GCA_903632075.3 Acanthosepion pharaonis | reverse complement strand
AGTGTGGCCTATATAATTAATTACGAATTTTGATTGATCAGGGAAACATTTCCTTAATAGGCATATATATATATATATATATATATATATATATATATATATATATATATATTATAATGATTTAAAAAATATGATTTCGTCGTGGCACAGAAATTACTATGAAACTGACTCAAGTCATGAAGTTTAATTTCAATATTAAACATAAAATTTGAACACTGTTTCCTTCAAAGCGATGTTTAGAACCTAACGTTTAGGTTCTAAACATCGCTTGAGAATGAAAAATAATGGAATCTAATGTTTAGGTTCTAAACATCGCTTGAGAATGAAAAATAATAGAACCTAATGTTTAGGTTCTAAACATCGCTTGAGAATGAAACTGTGCTCCAGATTGTAAGTTTAATATTGAAATTAAACCTTATGACGTGAATCAGTTTCGAAACATAAGAGTGTCGCGATAGAATCATATTTTTTTTTTTTAAATACTTATAATTTAAACTCTACTTCTGTATCGAGCACTGTTTTTTTTAAAATAAAAACATAAATACTAAAGAACTTTGGATCCTTAATCTAACCGTTCTTTCGTATTATATCAATATATACACACTGCGATTATTGTATAAGTAGTAATGAAATTCTAATGGTATTTATAAGACTAGATGGTTGATCAGCGGGAGTCTCTTTACGTAAAATCTATAGTGATCAATTTGTTTTAACTGGTTAATATATGGCAAAGATTTTTAATCCGACATTAGTAAGGACGACATCGACCTTTTAAACGTCAGTCCATTGCTGTGATCTTTAAGCTAAGTAAGTAAGTCGTTAAAGGAAAAATACGGCAGTGAAGACAGCAAGGGTGTAATAGGATGATTTGGAAAAGTTCAAGAAAGAATTTACAATGAGACAGTGATAGAAAGTGGCGATAATATTTTAGTCTTTATTTGAGTGTCTTTTTAGCGAGATACATTCAAGAAACAGCATTAAAATTATCAAAACAGCACCAGAAATTTGTCGATCTATTCATGAACAGGAAAACAAAGAAAAGCGCTTGATGTGAATGCGCGCGAATTCTCAAGAAGCATTTTTACTATTATCATGCAAAAGAAGAAACTCTACGACCTTTTGGTGCTCGGAAAATTCAGTGAAGTTTTGATAAATCGTTTTTTCGTAGAAGATCCCAAAAAAAAATCTTCTGTTATTGCTTGTTCGCGTCAATCAGGCAAATATATGTGACATATGTATTTGAATAAAAAAATATATATCTGTGAGTGTGTATGTGCGTGTGTGCGCGCGCATGTGGTTTTTACTGCACGTCATATATCGATGAGCGCGTGTGTTTGTGTGTGTAGTTGTATATATACAGCAGTGCAAGGAAAACAATATGCAGGAGAGAAAGAGAATACGCTGTCATATTTAAACAAATGACTATTTTTTTCCTATGCTCGCACACGTTCCTGTGAAAAACAATTTAATGAAAAAATGCACGTATTCATATAATGTACATTTATATTTATATATATATATATATATATATATATATATATATATATATATATGATAATATTAGTGGTCAATATACATATATACATACATATATATATACATATATATATATATATATATATATATATAAATTCCAAGAGGAGAGAATCCAGGTAGAAATCAATATTCAGGACAGAGTAAAAAATATAATAAAAACGGCTCAAACACTAATATTCCATTGTTATAATTTATTACATTGAATCGTAATCAGGATCTAATCCATTTTTGTTATATATATATATATATATATATATATATATATATATATATTTTTTTATCTTTCTATCTATCTGGCTTATACCCATGTCACTGAGAGAAACAGTGTTAATGTATACATAGACATATAGATAGATATGAACAAACTGCATATATATATATATATATATATATATATAGAGAGAGAGAGAGAGAGAGAGACAGAGACAGACAGACAGACAGACAGACAGACAGAGAAAGAGATAGATATGAACAGACGTAGATAGATAGATAGATAGAAACAGACTTAGATAGATAGATAGATAGATAGATAGATAGATAGATAGATAGATAGATAGATATGAACAAACTGAGACAGATAGAGCGATAGTTAGAGAGAGAGATATGAACAGCCTGAGATAGATAGATAGATAGATAGATAGATAGATAGATATGTATTAATTAATATGAGACTGACTTTCCAAAAATTCGTCAAATATACGTGCACACACACCCACACCCCCACACCCACACAATCTTCAAACACACACACACACACACACACACACACACACACACACACACATATATATATATACATACATATATGCATTGATGTGGGTGTGTATAACCCTATGTAGATAATCAGTGAGGCTTAGAAATACTTGTAAGAGAAACATTCAGAATACAATATCTGATGCCTTCTTCACTCAAACATTCTTGCATGCCTTCAGATAAACAGATACATTTGCGCACGCGTAAATCCGAGAATAGTGTATTTATAAAAATTCCAATGTTTCATACACCAGACTTTGGCTCTTTTCGTTGTTGTCTATTCATTCGTTTTATTTCGCGTTTCGTTTCTTATTTTAATTTCTGGCATTTTTCTTTGTTGATTGCTTATTTGCTTTTCTTTGCAGGGTCGAGAGAGAAGGGAGGTTTTTCGCAGGATTTCGCCGCCAACACCCAACCCCAGCTTTCGCTAATTTGATTTGATTTCGGTTACTTTCTTTCTTTCTTATTTGTTATGGTTTTGATTTTGTAACTGGCAACAAAGAGGAAGTCGCGTCAATTCCTCAAATTACGGTCCTATTCAAAACTGTTGTGTAGTTTCTGAATTGATTAATAAAGATCAAATCAAAGCGGCCTTTTGAAAATGGTAAGTTACTTTAGTGAAGTACAAGAGAGCTCTAATGAAATCGATGCATGATCAGCAGGACTCCAAGGAGTTGGCAAGTCGGTGACGGTTGCAAGTATGACGTAGCGTAAAAATGGCGGGCGATTTAACTCTTTTCATTTATTTATGTTTTTGGTTCTTAGCTTTATATATATATATATATATATATATATATATATATATATATATATATATATATATATATATATAGTGTTTTATTGCATTTCATTTATGTTTTTATGAGGCACCACGTCTCTGGCCGCTTTTGGCGAACTCTGGTTATTGAATAAAGATGAGGAATAAAGACGGAAGAATGGTTGGATCGAAAGGAAGAAAAATGAAAAAAGGAAGAAACAAATAAGAAATAAAGGAAACCCAACAAGCAAGAATATGAGTTGGAAAGCAAATGTTGAATTGCCAAATGAACGAGTGGCAATGAATAATAAGAAGAAGGGTGAAGTTAAGAGGATAATGGAAGAAACAAAGTATGGCGGAGATATATTGAGGAAGAAAGTAAATGTCAAGTAGGAAGAAAGAAAGGAAGGGAGAAGCAAATAGAGAAAATGTCGAAAGAAAGAAAGTACATGAGAAGCAATTCGGATAAACAATTAAATCGAAAGAAAGGAAGTAGGAAAGAAAAAAATGAGAAACAAATAGGATAAACATTAAAATTGAAAGAAAGAAAGAAGACGCAAATATGATGAACATTTAAAGTGGAAAAAAGAATGAAAGAAAGAGAGGAAGAAAGAAAGATAGAAACAAAAGAAAGAAAGAAAGAAACAAAGAAAAAGAAAGAAAGAAAAAAGACGCAAATGGGATAGACATTTAATGGGAAAGAAAGAAAGAAAGAAAGAAAGAAAGAAAGAAAGAAAGAAAGAAAGAAAAATATGAGACACAAATAGGATAAACACTTAAAGTGAAAGAAAGAAAAAATGAATTGAAAGCCAAACAGAATAAACAATTAAATAGAAAGAAAGAAAGAAGACGCAAATAAGATCGACATTTAATGTGAAAGAAAGAAAGAAAGAAAGAAAGAAAGAAGAAAAAAGGTAATTCCTGGCAATTAGGAAATAAGAAAAAATGAGAAGCCAAAAGGATAAACATTTAGAATGACAAAAGAAAGAAAGAAAGAAAGAAAGCAAGAAAGAAAGAAAGAAACTGACAATTAAACACTGTACGTAGAGCGGAGCAATGTCGATGACAAAGGGATACCGATGAATAAAAAATATGACAAATAGTCGAAAAATGCAAGAAAGAAAATTCAGAAAAATAACAAACCGAAAATATGTGTAGTGAAATAAATCTCCAATAGCGTCTACAGAAAACATGGGCGCTTCACATATTTCAAGGTTCGAAATTCGTTAACTGAGAGACTTACAAGGCTAAAGAAAATTATTCATTGTTATTGATAGAGGCAGGATATGGAATCAGGCAATAAAACTAGTTACAAACGGCGCATTTGAGATCCGACGAACAACTACCGTAAACAGGGCCTGAAAGGGTCGAAAAGTAGAATAATTTGATACAATAATACATGAAGAAATCAGATTGGCTCTCGGTTGGCTTGAGGGCAATAACGCTTGACTTTTCCAAAAGACATTATTTGCACTATTTATAAACTCAGTACAAAAGAAGTAAATTTAATATGCAACCATTTACTGAGGCAATAGATAGATAGATAGATAGATAGATAGATAGATAGATAGATAGATAGATAGATAGATAGATTGCAATAACTAGATCGAGATAGATAGATAGATAGATAGATAGATAGATAGATAGATAGATAGATATGAAAAGACTGCAATAGATAGAAAGTAAACCATTACTGAGGCAATAGATAGATATAGATAGATAGATAGATAGATAGATAGATAGATAGATCGGAATAGACTGCAATAACTAGATCGAAATAGAGATAGATAGATAGATATAGATATGAACAGACTAGAATAGATAGATAGATAGATAGATAGATAGATAGATAGATAGATAGATAGATCGAATAGACTGCAATAACTAGATCGAAATAGATAGATAGATAGATAGATAGATAGATAGATAGATAGATAGATAGAATAGACTGCAATAACTAGATAGATAGATAGATAGATAGATAGATAGATAGATCGGAATAGACTAATAACTAGATCTAGATAGATAGATATAGATAGATAGATAGATAGATAGATAGATAGATAGATAGATATGAACAGACTGAATAGATAGATAGATAGATAGATATAGATAGATAGATCGAATAGACTGCAATATCTAGATAGATAGATAGATAGATAGATAGATAGATAGATAGATATGAACAGACTGCAATAACTAGATAGATAGATAGATAGATAGATAGATAGATAGATAGATAGATAGATAGATAGATGAACAGACTGCAATAGATAGATGGATAGATAGATAGATAGAACAGACTGACTGCAATAACTAGATCTAGATAGATAGATAGATAGATAGATAGATAGATAGATAGATAGATAGATAGATATGAACAGACTGCAATAGATAGATAGATAAGATAGATAGATAGATCGGAATAGACTGCAATAACTAGATCGAAATAGATAGATAGATAGATAGATAGATAGATAGATAGATAGATAGATAGATAGATATGAACAGACTGCAATAGATAGATGGATAGATAGATTAATTAATTAAATCAAGCAGAATTATTAAATAAGGAACTAGTATGGAATCATGATTAATTTATCATTTTCCGCTATTTATTCAACTTTATCAGAAATTCTTAGACCGGAATGAGTCGGATTTATATATCAGTTCTGATAATGTTTTGTTTTTATAGCATGTATAGACCTCAGGCGTTAGTGTTTATGTCAGTATCAATTTTCAAAGTTTTCTTTCCATAAGTTTTTTGGTGGTTGTGGTTTTATCTCACGGCGTCAATGTGTATGTTTAATTTTTTTAAATGGTTGCTAACAATAAGTGGGCATTATTAGGCTTAATTATCTGCAAATATATTTATATTTTTATTTTATATATATATATATATATATATATATATATATATATATATATATATATATATATATATGTGTGTGTGTGTGTGTGTGTGTGTGTGTGAAAAATATATAGAAAATAGGAAAGAACTCGTTAGGTAAATAATCCAAAGTTCTTTTAGTATTTTTGTTATTATTTTTTAAAATAGTGCTCAATACAAAAGTAGAGCATAAATATAATTATTTATTTAAAATATGATTCCAACACGCTACATAAGAGTTCTCATGTTTCAAAACAAGAGCCGAAAACTTCAATATAATTATTTGAATTAAATTGAATTAAAGTTCTAAGCTCTTATGTAGCGTGTTGAATCATATTTTTTAATTAAATAATATATATATATATATATATATATATATATATATATATGTGTGTGTGTGTGTGTGTGTGTGTGTGTGTGTGTGTGTGTATGTATGTATAAGCGTCCGCACTAAAACTAACAGCACAATTTAGTTTTAGTGCGCACGCTTTTACCATCCTTAGCAAGTCCCACTCAAATTACCACCTAAAAGTGTTGGAGGCCATCTATATTCTATCTTTAAAGCCTTCTCTTTGTAAATAGAAGGACTTTATATTAGGCCTCCAAATAATTACCATTACAATTTTTTTCCCACCAATAAACTTCGTCCATTGTTCATTTTATTATCATGAGTGGTAATAATAAAACTAATTTTTGTCTATTCATGGCAGTAATAAAATTTTGTACCACCAAATATATAAATATATATATATATATATATATATATAATATTTTTAAATTATAAGGATGTTTGGGATCTAATGTTTTACTGACACATGCTTTACTAAATACCTCTGAGCTGAGGGGAGAAGACAGTATTAGCCCGTAGGTGTAATGGAACTCGGCACTTCGATTTACAATTACAAGACCCGCTCATCCACGCTTACAGAACCTGATATTCCTAAATTGTCATCCATCTAGGCACTGACCAGGCTTGACGTTGCTTAAATTCATTGATCATACGACAAACGCTATTTCAACGTGATATGGTCATAAGCCAGATAGATAGATAGAAAGATAAACAGTGCGATATATATACCAGGTGTATATATTTTTCAAAATTGTTCAAATTGTCTAACAGCAAAATTGTCCAATTCTTAGATTAAGTTTTGAACCGCTATATCTTAGAAATGATTAAAGATATCTTACTGGTCTTCTTCGATGTTTTTTATAAAACTATTGGACTCTATTCTGAACAATGAGAATATATTTAGCTCTCAGTTGAAATGAAGATCCCTGTTGCTTTTCTGGCCTCCTGATCCAGCTTTCGTCTCTACCGTTCCATCTTCTTTAAACATTCACTGTTCTCTTGGTGCTTTTCGGATGGACTTTGAAGACGGACGCCAGAGTATGAATGTTACGACCATAACTGTAGGCCTGAATGTTCTTTTTCCTCTCACTATTGCTCAGTTAGGAAGACATAGTGGGGCTGACACAAAACGATTTTATCCTGTTCTCTTTCTAGCTGAATAACTGAAAGTTTTTTCAGTGACTCTTACAACAAATGTTGTCAAGATCTCTAAACGACATATCTGAAAACCTGGAAAAAAATCTCAATACGTTCAGTGGTTTTTTAGATATTAAACATTTTTTGGGATGGACAATTATCGCTAGCTGTTACACGATTTGGACAATTTTGCTGTTACACACGATATATATATATATATATATATATATATATATATATATATATATATATATATATATATATATATATTTCATCTATCTATCTAGCTAGCTATCTGTGACAGCTGTCAAAAAACTTACACAGAATTTATCCAATTTAATGTTTCAGTCAGAGGTTAGGGGAGGTTGGAAGGGAAGAGGTTTTATAAAATTAAACCCGGATATTAACCTTATGACATTAAATTATGACATAGATAGATAGATAGATAGATAGATAGATAGATAGATAGATAGATATGTAAATAACAACGATAGTGAACACAATCAAAAATAACATAAATATTTTCTACAAAACAAATGCGCATCAGCTACAAACAAGAAATACCATAAAGAAATACATTACCCCAATTGACCCGAACTAAAATTCAAATTACGTATCTACTACAAAAAAACTTTAAACAGATAACCTTATCCTCAAAAATAGCATCACACCAACAAAGTCAAAATTACAACGAACGAACATTATCTGATTTCAAATGCCCCTTAAGTAACTGTGTTCCTGATCAAACCGAATTTATAAATAATTATATCAGTCGCACGACTACATGTCTATCCAGACGCCTTAAGTTATACCTATTCGACCACAGCTCTATTAGAACCCATTTAAACACACACACACACACACACACACAAACTTACGACACTCCATCCGAAACTAGTAGAAAATACAAACATAATAACCTCATCCACATGTAAAAAAAGATTAAAAATAATGGAAGCCTTAATAATAAAAAAGAAAAAGTGAACACTCACTAATATTAACTACGAACACGGCCACAATGTGCTGTGTTCGGAAAATAAAACATTTCTATAACTCTAGAAACATACACACAATTTATACACCCAATTAAAAAATCAAAAATAAAATAATCCTTGATAATGCCTAAAAAATATAGCCGGAAGCACTCGGAATTTTTAGAACATTTAGGCAGTTTCTACACTCTCTGTGTCCGACACAAGAAAATTTAAATTACAATCTTTATCGTAGTACCTAGTCTGTCGTCTTTAATGAAACATGTTTTATATATATATATATATATATATATATATGTGTGTGTGTGTGTGTGTGTGTGTGTGTGTGTGTGTGTGTGTGTGTGTGTGTGTGTGTGTGTGTGTGTGTGTGTGTGTGTGTAATGTTTTAAAAATGAATGCTGGACAGAACACAACCGCGGCCTCCTCAGGTGTTTTGTTCAGCAAATCAACAACATGGCGCTCAACAACTTAAGCATTTTCGTTCGGAACCGGAAATAGTGGAAGGAAGTGTAAAAAATAAATGAATAAATCTTTTAACTTTATCGGAGTTCAAATAACCCCAAGCTGAACTTCTTAACGTATCTACACTTGGTCATGATCTCTGACCTCCCGTTCAGTAATTCAGTGCTCTCCTTATACGTTGCTATAGATATTTTTTCTTCCTGGCATGTCGTTCATTTGCTGAACAATCCACCCAAGGAGACCAGTGTGGTCGAAACCGCAGTTATGTTCTTGTCAGTATTCATATTTTTATAAACATTAAACAGATCTGTAAGTCTGGTCTTCCAACTTCATATTGAGCACTTTTAATGCGCGCGATCTTAAATATTTCAGCTTTTATTTACTTTTAATTACTTTTATTTATAGAAATAATCATACATAGAATCAATCAGCAATATTAATGCGATTAATGGCGAAATCACTTCGCTAGTAGAACATAATGTATGCATTAAAATACTGTTAATTTCGCCATTAATCTCATATAAAATATATGCTGCCTAATATATATATATATATATATATATATATATATATATATATATATATATATCGTCTCCTCCTAAATCAGTGGAACGGCAAGGTAACATCTGCTTTTTGCGGGTTTTTTGGGGATTTGGAGGATTTTTTTTCACTGATAGCAGTTGGTTTTAAGGTCAACAGATGAATATGAGACAGAGTTCCGAATTTCAGCATGTATTTCCTGGTATTTACATTTAGATAAAACATATCACCTTTTGTATCAGATCCCCCCATTTTTAGGTGAGCAAAAGTAACGAAACAAATAGTCTTAAATTAAACAACATTTAATATTGAGAAACAGAATTATCGATTGTATATGAATCACTGAGGCCAACAACAAGCGGCAACAGTCTTTTTCATGCTTGGACGCTTATGCTCAGGCCAGAATTTTGTTTCATGCTTAAACGCAATCCTCAGACCTGACGATGGCGCTGAAGTATAAAATACACAGTCGACGCTTCATGTTTCCCACAACATCCACTTTTCGATTTACATACGCTCTATCTCTGATACTGAGAAATTTAATCCATAAATGTAGTATACCTTAAAACTATATTTATATATATATATATATATATATATATATATATAAAATATGGAAAGAAAAAAAAAGAAAGACTGAGAGACAAAGTGAGGGAGATTGATGAACGAGAATAGATAGATCTAAAAACCTGAGATAAAATATTCTCACTGAGTCTGTATTAAAAACGCTTTTTGATTTTGGGGATTTTAAGAATCTTTCCGGTTTAATTTATAATTTACAATAATTTGTGCTATTAAGTAATTAAATTGACAATATTCTCTATCCTATTAGAATGATAACACAGTTCTTAATTAAAAAGATTAAAAATTATCATTTATCGTGCTATATTCGACATTTAGCTGCGGCTTAATTTTCCTCTTTTGTCTTTCTGGTTATGTTTGAACAAATATTTGATTTATTTGATTCATTTTTTTTTGTTTTGTTTTAACCTAATAATGACATGTATCCTTTCAGAAGTGGTTACCGTGCTTCTCAAGAACACCTGATAGCCATTGTTTTCGACTCATTGGTTCTACAGAAGGATGTTGAGGATGCTATGGACCAAACATGTGAGCGAGGTTTTAGAGAAAATGGAAACAAAAATGAAACTTATACTTAACATCAGGAAGCGACAGTTGAGGTTTCTAGGCAACTTAATGAGGAGGGAGATCTTGATACTCTTAGGACAGATTGAAGGCAAGAGAGACAAAAGAAAACAGCCTGTGGCATAATTAAGAAGCTACAGAAGGTAGTGACGGAGAGTGAGAAGAGACTAAGCATAAACTATATGAAAACAGAATGCTTGGTCATCAGTAGGAGGATGAGTTCGAAATGCGATATGCAGGTCGGGAACACTAGAATCAAGCAGACGCGAAAGTTTAAATATCTGTGAAGCGTTTTGACACAGGAAGGTAAGTGCGATACTGAGATCCGTAGATGTATTGGAATGGCCAAAGACACATTCCAAAAGCTGGGCAGAGTATTGCGAGACAGAAGGATTTCTTTGATAACAAAGAAAAGAATACTGAACTGTTACGTGACATCTGTCCTTCTTTACGACAGCGAACGTTGGACGATTTCCTCAAAGATGAAAAAGAGACTCGAGGCGACAGAGACGTGGTTCTACAGAAGGATGTTAAGGATATCATGAACCGAGCGTGTGAGCAACGATGAGGTCTTAGAGAGGTTGCAAACAAGGAGAAGGCTTGTATTTAACATCAAAAAGAGGCAGCTGAAGTTTCTGGGACACATAATGAGGAAGGAGGGCCTGGGGAATCTGATACTCAGGGGTCGAATAGAGGGAAAGAGAGACAAGAGCAAGCAGCGCGTGACATACCTTGCGAGCTTGAGCAGGTGGATAACAGAACGTGGTCTGGGGGAGGAAGTAGAGGGAAGGAACTTGTTGAGAGCTGCAAGGGATAGAGGAAGGTGGAGAGCCATGATCGGCTACGTCCTGAAAAAACATAGCGCATAAAACGAAAGAAAGAGTAAATGGATGGCGCGACAGAGTTTAGCAGAAATAACAGAAAGAGAAAGTTTATTTAAAGGGACTGATAATTATGAAGAGCCATGATCGCCTACGTCCTGAGAGGATTCAAAACATAGTGAAGAACACAATTTTCAGGGTTAATATTTCGTTTCGTTTTAAAACATTTCGCAGCCATTTTTGACGTTGTCTCTGCGGCTTGTCTCTTTAGGACGTTGGCAATCATGGCTCATCACAATTTCCTGTCCTTTGTAGATCTTAGTAAAGATTTTTTGCTGTTTTCTCTTAATACTTGCCACAAGCTCGTTAAACAGGTTTTGTTCTAAGTTCCTCTCTTTCTTTTTCCTTATGTTTCCTTTTCTCTATCACTCCATTTCGTTTCCTTCTCCGTCTCTTCTTTCTTTTATTTCTTTTTTTCTCTTTTTCTACTCTTCCTCTTTAACACGTTCTTCCTTTGTCTTTTCCTTTTTCCTCCATTCTAATTTTTATTTTTTATTTTTATTTTATTCTAATTCATTTCTCCATCTATCGTGGTCGGCTTTATCTCGTATCGAAGAATATAATACTTCTTTCCTGATTGCTTCCTTTACGATGATGGCGATGATGACGACGTAAACCATGTAAGAGCTGATGGCATTGACTGCATAGTAATATTGATGGAGGACGAGGTCAATGTTGTTGAGCCTTTCTCTTTTGTCGTTTGACTTCATCGTTTTCTCTGTGAAGTTTCTGGTTCTGAAGATGGAACAACGGCAGTTGGTACGGTCTTGTGTTTGTGTTTGTGTTACAAACGATTTAGGCTCAAGTCCAGTGGCTTTTACTATTGCTTTGAGTTAGTCCTTGTATCTTCGAAGAGGGCAATCTTTGCCCTGAAATGAGCTCAATAAATAAAACTTGAGGTAGAACCCTGACCCTTCTTGCAAAATGTCCTGACCATCGAAGACGACGTTTAATGATCAGGGATTCGATGCTTTGACTGTTGGCTCTTTCCAGAACTCCGATCACAGTAATTTGATATTTAAGATTAAACGAAGCCTTTGCTGGAGAAAGCGCTCTAATTTCTGGATGTCACGACGAAATAGAGTCCAGGTTTCGCAACCATATAGTCAAGTTGAAATGACAACAGTATTATAGACCTTAATTTTTGTTGTTAAGCCCAGATCTTTGCTCTTGACGCGTTTAAGGTAATCCGTCTAAGTTTACGGTCAAAACACACTGGTCTCGTCCGATAACCGGAGCTAAGGAATGTCGAGCCAAGTCAGTATTTAGATGGTTTTGGAACAAGGGTTACTGTAAGCAAAAAGAATTCGAAATCTGTTTGGGCTTTAAATAAGCCATAAAGGGTTAATTAGCAAAATAAATTAAAAAAAAATACAAATCAATCAATTCTCTACCTAAAAATATTTACAGTGTGCGATGGATAAATTGTCGTCTGAATGACGCACAAAAAAAAAAAAAAAAAAAATCTCATTTTAACTAATATATTTACTAAAATTACACAATAATATCAAAATAATAAAGACTAAATTTATTCAATAAAATCGCCATTGGCTTCAACCACGATCTTCAGACAACTTCGGAATCTCCTGCAACTCTTCTAGACGGTCTCCTTGTTTAGGTTGGTGAATGCTGCCATAATCCTTGCCTTCAGTTCCTCTTTGATGTTACATGGAATTTTGTTAGTCTCTCGCTCAGCTGCGTCCTACACATAATAACTAAGGGGGTTGCAGCCTAGGGAGTTAGGTGGCCAGATGTAAGGAGTGATATGGTCACAGAAATTGTCTGACAGCATTGACTCGGTTCTCTTGTTTGTGTGACATGGTGCAGAGTCCTGTTGACAGAGATAGGGTCTTTCAGCAGCCACTCTCTTGACACAGGACAGTACTACCTCCTCAAGGTACTTGATTTAGACCTCCTGTTACGTTTTTTGGGGGTATATGTAACTATTGAGCCAATCCAAATGACTTAACTTCCTTTATAGTCTACCAATAGAAGGTTAACCAATCAGAAGCCGCAGAACATTGTATCCGTCGTGTATAAAGGCGGCCATTTTTGTTTACCCTACCGGAAAACCAGTGCCAACTTGACAGGCGAACATGATAGAAGGAAGAACTACGCTCTGCTACTTTGCTACGATATCCACTGCGAACCTGAACTGCCCTTTCCTACTGTCTCCGAAACATTCACTGCCAACCTCTGGATTCTATACTCGAAGACGACCGTCAAAATGTCTAACACCTCCATGTTGAGTCTGAGGCCCTGTGGGAAGATGAATGGAAGCATAACGTCACCATAACTAGTGATCACCCCAAACACCATGATGTTGACTGGATTTATCATCAAACTCTTTCCGAATCCTCTGCACTATACTAATATTGACACCCAAATACTCTCAAATGTTCGTATTGGAGCTTCCGGTGCGAATGCCAAGCAGTACAGCATGCCGTTCCAAATTTCTGGCGCAATGAATTGCGTTCTTTTTCTCATAGACGCTGCCCAGCTGAACCTGTCGGCAAAATCAAAAACACACAACGCGCATTCACGAAACTAAAAATATAAAATGGCGACATTTTATCCATTATTCGATCCCTGTGTCTGGTAATACCGAAAAATGACATAATCTGTTTCAGTAGAAGAAACGGGCAAGCGACACAGAAGTGTATAAACCTGGTGAGATTTTACAGATATAAAATATCACCGGGGCAGTTCGATGTGGTGTAATGGGCCTAGCAAGAAAGCTTTCTCGTTTGATCAATTACGACTAAGTAGTGAGTTCGATCCTCACTTGGTACTCTATACTTTCGTCCTTGTGCCACATCTAATCTACGCTTAATAAATCACTATATAAGAAAGAGAATTATCTATCTCCGTACATTTAATAAAGGGCTCGCTTCACACGTCAGAAGTTACCAAGTAAAAAGGTAAGCACTGAGAGAAGCCGGAGAGAACAGCGGCCGTAACTTTGTGAGTGGGACATGCAAGATGGATGTGCTGGTTCAAAATATCAAAGTATGGCGTTATTAGAGATGTTGCTAAAATTCCAAGGATCGTTATGGTTTGATTAAAAATTATAATTACAGAACGTTAGCAAAATTTATCTATCTGTCTGCCATGTCCTTTCAATATTTAGCCACCCTCGTGTGTGCGTGGCTAAATATTTTCTACCCGAAATCTTATCGGCTAGACGGTCAAACTCTCTGCATCTGAGCAGAGAGGAGTTAGCTCGTAGACGGCCCGGGATAACTCGTAGTCGAGAAAAGTTAACTCGTAGAAGACATGAGATAGCTCGTAGTGGTCAGGAGATAACTCGTAGTCGACACCATAGAACTCATAGTTGGCACGAGATAACTCGTAGTCGATAGCAGTTAACTCGTAGACGGCGCGAGATAACTGGTAGTTGGCATTAGATAACACGTAAACGACACGAGATAACTCGTAGTCGGCACGCAATAACTCGTATTCAACAATGATAACTCATAGACGGCGAGAGATAAATCGTAGACGTCTAGAGATAAATCGTAGTCACAGTTATAATAAAAAAAATCCCAACGACAAGTTATCTAGCAGCCAATACGTTAAAACTTGCAAATTGGTTATTTGAAACTTTGAACGAAATTACAGCACAAACTATTTTCTCTTTTATTAAACATGATAATAAATGACATTAGACAATAAGCGAACGTATTATAAGATAATAACGGAATATCGCTGTTGTAAGTAGGGGAGATCAGGCTACTAATACATAGCAGTTTTTTTCTTCATTCAAGTTAACTATGAATATTTTTACTTTAAATGATATAAAAAGCAAAGTACACAGAATTCAGTTTACAGATTAAAGAGGGTCTTGGATTACACTTGCAGAAAATATAATCAGTTGAACTACAAAATTAATTAATATCCTGTCATCTATAAGTAAGCTACATTCAAAAGACTGTAATATATTGAGCGTTATCTATGCACGATTTAGTTCCGCTTATTATCCTTAGAAATGACTTCCTTATTTTCTCATACTCTTTATTTGTTTAGTATCTACTGAAATCGTATCAAAGCTGCAGTAAAAACATTTTATACATGAGAACAGGAAAACTGCAGTTAAATGAATAAAACTTGTATATATTTTTCGACTAAAATAAAATTAAAATTTCGATTAATCCAATCAAGCTCGAGGTCAAATTTATGCTACAGATAGAACACTTCTACACACGACCTTCTTGTCGCGTTTGACAAATTTCAATTCGAAAACAACTATTCTTATCTCTGCTAAGAAAACCGTAACGAATTTAATCGATGCTGACCAGACATCTCGACTTCAGTCACTGTCCCGCCGTCGAGACGTGATTAACTTCTGTCTTTTCTAAAATTTTATGTTGGTCATTTTGCTATAAAATCTATTGTTGGTAATTCTATTGTAAAATTTATTGTTAGTCATTTTGCTATAAAATGTATTGTTGGTAGTTCTACTGCAAAATGGTATTGTTAGTCATTTTGTTATAAAATGTATTGTTGGTAATTCTACTGTAAAATGTATTGTTAGTCATTTTGTTATAAAATGTATTGTTGGTAATTGTACTAATGTTAGTCATTTTGCTTTAAAATAGCATTGTTTTTTTTCATTTTGCTATAAATATGTTGGTTATTTTACTATAAATATATATTTTTATACTTTGTTAGTGTTTTTGGAGCTACGATTTGTGCATAGCTGGGGCCCTCACAGGGAACAGCAGTAATTAAAAGTTCCTCAAATCCTCCAATCTCACGACCAGAGGTGTTGCTGTCGGATGTAGTTCATCGTTCTATCCAGGACTAGAGATCGATCCTCACTGGGTGCCTATTTCTTGCAATTTTGTACCAACCTCAGTCAAGTTTTCTAAATAACAACATTAAAGGCGGACATGTTACGGTTGACGCCTATTCAGCTGATAAAATCCAGAAATCCCATCGAAACATTCCCGCTTATATCCTGTCTTTTCTACGCGGTTTGAGGCGGTCGATAATCGTTCTGTTTAGTTGTCAGCTTTCCTTTGCATATTCCATCCAATGTCCTGAAAAAGTGAAATTGCTATTAAACAGAAAACAGGTGAGTCACGCTGTGTCTACGAAAGAGGTCGTAACTATTATGATGATCGACCAACGTATTTAAGATCCCACCAGAATTATCTCGTGTTTTGTACCATGAGGAAAAAGAAAATTTATTTTTTTTTTAGCAAAACAGAAAATCACAAAGTTTGCAAGTAGTCATTAAGATCAATTAACCTCTAAAACAATTACCTTCCGTTTACAGTATATCTTGATAGCCTCGTTCTCGTTTAACTGCTAACTTAAGTAAATGTCTTTATAAATTATAGGACGACAATATTTTGTTGGAATTAAATTAAAAGATATAACTGATTCTAGGTGTGCCATGTCTGCAGAGATTAAAATAAGACAACTGCATCTGATACAGAGAAGTAAGTCAGACTAAGCTCCCCTAAAAAGATAACACTTTTTGAGTGGGCTCTTGTAAACTCAAGTATAAACATGACTTATGTCGACCTTTTTTAATCTAGTGCAAACCGAACCCATCTCTATCGTTTTGACTCTCATGTAAATCGGACTTGTGTGTACTTCTTTGACTCTCACGTAAATCAGACATATGTCTACCTTTTTCTCTTATGTAAATCGGACTCATGTCTACCTTTTTGTCTCTAGTTTAAATCGGACTGATGTTTGCCTTTTTCTCTTTGTGCAAATTGGACCTATGTCTGCCTTTTTCTCTTTATGTAAATTGGACCTATGTCTACCTTTTTACTCTAATGCAAATCGGGCCTATGTCTACACATTTGATACTAATGTAAATCGAACCAATGTCTACCTTGCTCTCTCATGTAAATTGGAACTATGTTAGCTTTTTGGCTCCAATGTAAATCGGACATAGGTCTACTTTTTTCCCTTATGTAAATTGGACCTAGGTCTACTTTTTTGGCTCAAATATAAATGGGTCTAGTGTAAACTGGACAAGCCTCTACCAGTTTCTGTTTGGTGTAAACTGGACTTGTGTTTTTACTTTTTATCTCTCGTGCAAACTGGACATGTCTCTACCTTTTCGATTCTTGTGTAAAAGGAACTAGTGTCTAATTTCTTACTCTAGTGTAAAATGAACTTATGTCTACCTCTTTTACTTTATTGCAAACCGAGCCTATATCTACAGTCTTGTCTTCATTGCAAACAGGACTCCGGTCTATACTTTCGACTCAAAACGTAAACTTTATTGTAAACTGAACTTGTATCTATCTTTTTGATTCTCATGAATTTGTTTGTTTTCAAGTGAAAATTTGAATTATGTCTACCTTTTAGACTGTAGAGCAAACGCCAACTGTATCTACGATTTTATTGTTTTTTTGTAATTTGTGTCCAATAATACTTATGCTGAATGTTAAATAACCCAATCATTGTCGATATGTCGTTAAATTAATTAACCTCACCTAACCATGATTCTAGATAGATTAAATTAGTAGAAACTGAGTATTTTACTCACATTGCCAAACGCAATTAATGTCTCTGGGTGACTGTTATGATTCGGGAAAACGTCTAAGCGGTTGGCTATTCATTTTCAGCTATAGTTTCTCTCATTGTTATATGCCAAATTGCAATTATATAGGCGAAACAATAAAGTGAATTCTTTTCGTTAACTTTAATAAACATAATGACAGTCTTGTATTAACAATTAATTTTCTGCCCATCCAAGAACGATTCAGTTGTTCTTTAATGTCTTAATGTTACTCAGCGCTTATTTAATCTTCGAAGTTCTGACCCAACAGATTTAAAATCTCTTGCAATTTCAAGGTGGCGGGGCAAAGGTTGGAGAAGGCGGTTAACTACTAACTAAACTCCTGGTTATTCAGTTCGTAGGAGTTGTCAACACAATTAAGCAAAATAAAGAAGTGACAAAAATATAAATTAAATAAACGGAAGAAAAAAAACAGAGGAAAAGTAAAAGACACAAACGCGTTGAAAGTGGAAGAATAAAAAGTTCCAAAATGTCCCACTTGTATTAAGTAATATTTTATTTAGAAAAAATATTAAGGATATAATTAAAAAAAAAAACAGTTGTTACTTTTTTTATTAAGCGTTTCACCCCAAGCAAGGCGGGAAGCCACTATGACGCAAGGGGTTACAGAAGATTTGGAGCAAGATCAGATAGGAGTGATAGAAGAAAGGATGAGGAGAAGGGTAGTGGATAGATCAAGGCAACTGGAGATGTCGATTGACATTACATTTGAATAGTTGGAGATTATAGCTCTCAGAGAAACTGAAATAGGAAGGGAGTTCCACAGGCGAGAGGTGCGAGACATGAAGCTATTGGAGTAGAATAGACGGCCACATTTAGTAGTTTCGACAGTGAAAGGGTGAGAGCGGGATGCCAGCCTCGTACGGCGCTTGAACTTATGAAGTCTGAGAACCAGCGAATGCAGCTCCTCGGAGCAATTGCCATTAAAGTATTTGTAAAAAAGACAGAGAGAGGCGACGGCACGTCTGTGAGAGAGCGACTGTAGACGAGATGCCAGAACAGGGCCAATTATATTGCATATCCGCCTCTGGAGCCTATCAAGAACCCCAAGGCAAACAGGAGGGGCTCCAGACCATATATGGCAGCAATACTCCATGCAAGGGTAAATTGTTGATTTGTAGATCTGAAGGATCGATGCCGGGGTGAAAAATTTCCTGGCGCGGCACACGGAGCCAACCTTCCTTGCGGTGGAAGCGAGTCTGTAATCAGAGAGTCTGCAATAAGTGAGTATGTGAATATTTATGGTAAGCAAATAATATATACCGGTTGTAACAGCAAAAATGTCCAAGTCGTGTAATTATCCATCTGATGAAATATTTAATATCTAAAAAAAAAAAAAAAACACAATGTCCGTCCTACTTTACGGCTCAAAAAACTGGCGGGTAACTAAGACCAACACGAACAAACTTCAGACATTTACCAACGGATGTCTCAGAAACATCCTCAATATCACGTGGCCGGAAGTCGTCTCTAACGACCAACTGTGGGACAGAACCAGACAAGCCCCAATCGAGATTGGCATCAAGAAAAGAAAATGGAGGTGGATCGAACACACACACTCCGCAAGCCTGCTTCTAACGTCACCAGGAAGGCCCTTGACTGGAATCCACAAAGCAAGCGAAAAGTGGGTCGACCAAAAGAGACTTAGCGCAGAAGTGTTGACGCCGAGGTGAAGGCAGCCGGCACGACATGGGCCGAACTGAAGAGGATCGCCCGGAACCACGTCCGTTTGAAAGGTGTTGTTGCGGCCCTATGTTCCTCAAGGAATCAACAGCCATAGTAGTAGATATATACGTAGCGAATATATATGTTTCTGTATACATGTCGAAGTGTGAGTCCCTCTATAGAAAGTGGATCGTTATTTAAACCCCAGAAATAACCCGCTTTTTAGATAATGATATTCTCGTAGTTGCATGAGTAGGAGGAATCTTTTGATTTTTCATTATAGTCCCTGATAAGACAAGCCATTAAATAACTCAATGGAAATATTATTATCAATAACCAAACTAGAGCCTTTCGCGTTCAATTGTTCATGCATTTCATATGCGTATGCTGAAGTCATTCAGGAGAGGAGATTCGTGCCGCCAGGTCGGAATATCTCGAAGAAGCAGCTTAAGATGTGCCACGTTGAGAATTCAGTGGAATCAACCGTAGCACTACACTTTCAAAATAAAAACACAACTGCTCTCAGATTTAAAAAAAAAAAACTCGCCTCAAAACCTCAGCAGGTTTTCTTAAATCATGTATCTTCATGTATTCTCATCCTCCTCCTGTAGAACCACATTTCTGTTGCTTCAAGTCTCTTCTCCATCTGTGAGGAGATTGTCCAATATTCGCTGACATATAGGAGGATTGATATTACGTAACAGGTTAGCAGTCTTGCTGCCAGATATAGTTTATCGTCATACCTAGGACTGATACCAATCTGATCCATTCATAGAATTACATTTTTGAAATGGTCCCCTTCTATCTATATTTCGTTTGCTTAGTAATACTGTCCCTTTTGTCTTCAATCTTTCCTGTGAGTATCAGATTTACCAAGCCCTCTTTCCTCATTAATTTGAACTGTCTGATTTACTGTCGGTAGGACCTAAAATACACCGATTCCTCGTCCCATCAGAAAGGCAAGGTTCCTCAAAAATAATCAAATACATGCTTCTTTTTTATGTGCCGTGTCCCCACAGGACGTAGAGAGTCATGGCTCTCTACAATTGCCTGTCCTTCAATCAATCTCACTTTTCTTCGTTGTTTTCCTCTGTTGCTCTTGCCCCCAATCTGTCCTGTGAGTATCATATTTTCCAAGTCTTCCTTCCTTATAACGTGACGCAAAAATTTCAATTGCCTCTTCCTGATGTTAAGTATTAGTTTTCTTTTGGCTTCCATTTTTTTCTAAAACTGCTCACATATTCGGTCTATGGTATTCCCAGTATCATTCTGTAGAACCACATTTCTCTTGTTTTAAACCTTTTTATTTTTAAGGCGATTGTCTAGCATTCACAGCAATATATGGGGGATACATATCACGTAATAACTGACTGCTCTTTTCTTTGTTTCTAATAAATCCGTAGGCTCAAATACAAACGACCTATCTTTACCTATTCCCGAACAAAATGCTTATAAACTCAAATTAAAATATAAAGAAATGCTCATTAAATAAAACAAAAAGTGTTGATATATCGTAAAATCAAGCAACCTAAACCAGCACCTTCGCTAATATGGTTCGTTGGATTCTCACAGGCCGTCTCACACCTCATACTTCCTGTCCCTTGAGTGAACATGTCTTTCCACAACATCCTGTCTCTTGTAGCGCTAAGCAACGTCTGGCGCTTTAACATCCATCTTTGTCGCTGCTCAATTCACGCAAACTGATCCAAGTTGCTCGCTGTTTTTCTGTAACCTTCTTTACCGCAATACGTCCTGTGAGTATTAATTCTTCTAAGCCGTCCTTCCTCATTATGTGGCCCAGTAATTTCAGCTCTCTTTCTGATATTACGTACGAGCGTGTTTCTTGTTCACATTTTTCTTAGAACTTCCTCATTGCTCACATATCCTATCAATGATATTCTCAACTTCCATCTGCAGAACATCTTTGTCGCTTCGAGTCTCTTACTGAACAGTAGAGACTCTTCCGGCATTCACTGACAATATAGGAGGATAATTATGACATAGCAGTTCTTCCTTTTTCTTTCTTTCTTTGTAACCGAAATATTTCTGTCTTAGTACTTTACTAAGTCTCTGGAAAGCCCCATTTTCTATTCAGATGAGCCTATAAATCAGAGTGTCGTCTGTTAATACCCAACCCAGATAACTTCATCAACGATCTTCCTGACGTCATAGGTTCTCAACTAGGCATCTACGCGGACGACCCTACTATTTACCCCTGCCTCAAAAACAAATCTAGTGTCGCTGACAAAACTAACCTGGCCGTTTTTCTCGAAAAGGATCTCCAATCGGAGGAATTGGCTGGTTAACTTTATTGCCTCAAAAAAACAAAACTGTTCTCTATTACTCACTACAGAGAACCATCCCTGCCCACCCCCATTAGAATGTCTGACGCTCAACTCCAAGAGAGCTCCTCTTTGCGACTACTCAGTCTCACATTGACGGCTGACCTGAGATGGAACAAATACATTGAGTCAATAGCGTCGTCCATCGCAAGAAAAGTTGGGTCCTTGTGCCATGCCAGGAAATTTTTCTCGCCGGAGTTGATCCTTAAAATCTACAAATCAACCATTCGCCCTTGCATGGAGTTTTGCTGCCATATATGGTCTGGAGCCCCTTCTGTTTGTCTCAAGGTTCTTTATAAAATCCAGAGACGGATATGCAGTGTAATTGACCCTGATCTGGCATCTCTTCTGCAGTCGCTCTCTCACAGACGTGCCGTAGCCCCCCTCTGTCTTTTTTACAAATACTTTCACGGTAACTGCTCCGATGAGTTGCTTTCGCCGGTTCCCAGACTTCATGAATTTAAGCGTTCTACTAGGCTGGCATCTCGCTCTCCCTCTTTCACTGTCGAAACAGTTAAATGTAGCCGTCTCTTCTACTCCAATAGCTTCATGTCTCATACTTCTCGCCTGTGGAACTCCCTCTCCTTTTCCTGTTTAGCTGATAGACATAATCTCCAACTATTCAAATCTAATGTCAATCGACGTTTCCAGATGCATTGATCTATCCCCTATCTTTCTCTTCAGCGTTTCCTCTATCATTCCTATTTTCTCTCGCTCCAAATCTCTGTAACCCCTTACGTGCTAGTGGCTTCCCGCCTTGCTTGGGGTAAAACGCTTAAAAAAAATTAAATTCTTGTACATAGTTCATTCCGATGTCTATGTTCAAAGATAAAAGCTCACTCTCTTATTAATAACTATACATACTTTCTTCTTATAGTTAATAGTTAAATTATTTCTCACAGTTAATGTCAAGTTTCTTCTCAGTTTTCTTACCTACCATTTTTAGGAGGGGTTTTGTTGCAGTTTTCTTTCTTGGTCAGTTACCAGCCGTATCTTCTGGGCGGCCAAGATAAATCCTTGTAGGCCTTCTAATTCTTTTCGGTTAATTCCGCTGAATAGCATTATCAATCCAGTGATAAAATACAGCCTTACGTTCTCCTTTTGTGTACATTCATATCGTTACTGCATACAGGTGGTTAGTTTACAGTAAATATTATCTTAAGAGCTTCACACAACAGCCGAGCTTACCAAATAGTTCAAATAGGTTTACGTGTCGTAGCTTATCAAATTGTTTTTTGCGAAATATAGGTTAAAAGCAATGCCAATTGCTATCTTCTGTCTTAATATTTTTAATACATTACTTTTATAATTTCTTTCTCCACAATAATGTTTTCTCAGTTTCTTCAATTCTAAGTAATCTGCTGCGTCTTAGTGGCTTTATAGCCTTACTTTAGGTAAAATGAATTTAAAAAAAATGAGTAAATAATAAAAAAAGTTAAGATTTATGTATTAAAGTATTGAAAATAGAGCATACTTAGATGCATAAGTACAGGAATATACAAACCATTTATACACACACACACACACACACACACACACATATATATATATATATATATATATATATTATGATATATATTTTTTCATATGGACAAAACAATTTACTCACTACAAAATGCAATTTCGTTTCGGTGCTTTTTACTTGCATCGACTGGTGAGAACAAAATGGTTATGAACAATTCTGTTTGTAAGCAGGCCGCACATGGAACTATTCGTTCTCATTACATTCGGATATATATATATATATATATATATATATATATATATATATATATATATATATATATATATATATATGATAGTTAGTGGCTTGTATTGAGGAGTCGGAGAGTCGAGCACTTTTTCCAATCGAGTTCATTACATCTAGTTCATTTACGAGTAAATACCCTTGGAAAAGGTATTTGAAATTGATCTCTTCTCTCCCACAAGCTATGTTTTGAAACCATAGGTCTGACCAAACGAAACCGAATTTTATTAGTCTCACGAAATATATAATATATAAAAATATTACCATGGGTTTCTGAAGTCTCCGATTTATTATATATATATATATATATATATATATATATATATATAATATATATAAGCAGGTGTAACAAAATTGTCCATCTCACAAAATGTTTAATATCAACTAAACTAATTGATTTTCTCCTTTCCCGGTTTTCACATAAAGTGACTTGATACCTGTTTTCGTAAGAATCACTGAAAAATCCTTTGAGTTATTCAGCTAGAAAGAGAACAGGTTAAAATCTTCTTGAGTCGACGCCACTATGCCTTCCCACCTGAGCAATGATGAGAGGGAAAAGATCACTCAGCTTTTCAGTAATGGTACCAACATACATACTCTGGCTTCCATCTTCCAATTAACAACAGTCAAGAGAACGGTGAATAAGTTTAAAAATGAAGGAACAGCAGAGAAGAAAACTGGATCAGGAGGTCACAACAGGAAGAGGGATCCTCGTTTCAGTTTAGAGCTAACTACAATCTTATTGTTCAGAGTAGAGTCCAACAGTGTTATAAAATCCTCGGAGAATTCCAGTAAGATATCTTTAATCATTTCTAAGATACAACAGTTCAAAGCTTAATCTAACAATTGGAAAATTTAGTTGTTGCTCCCGGCATATATATATTGTTGAGGGTTTCTCCCCTTTTTACACAAATGGACTCACCCAGGGTATACATATACTACTGCTAGTGAATACCCGGGAGAAGAACGAGAACGAGCGACGAACGGGCAAGAACGTAACAAGCAAGCGTCACAGTGAGCAAGCACGTAGACTTAGTAAGAAGTCATACAGTGATACGTCGATACCAAAGACTATATATATATATATTTTGCTACTAACCCGCATTCCTAGAAAACTACTAACCTGCATTACCAGTTTGTATTATTAAATTAATACATTTATTTCCCTATATTCCTTCTTGGCGTTTGTTATTTATTGGTACCGGATTTCATATTTACATATATATATATTTACACACACACATATATATATATATATATATATATATATATATAACGATTAACCTGGACTGATGGTCATTCATTTTTTGAGGGTGAAACCTGAGTTGCCTCGGTTTTTTTTTTATTCTTCATTTATCTTTCGTTTTATAGTTTATACGTTGTATTGAACACTTTTAACTGCAACTTTGTCATAGTTGTAATTTAACAACTATGATTGTGTTTCAATATATATATATATATATATATATATATATATATATATATATATATACATAATATATAACATAGAAGTCAACACTTAGAGGCGACAGTCTGTTTCATGCTAGATACAATCGTTTCGAAAAAAAACCCGAATTTTTGATTTGCCAAAATCAAATCAATCCCGAGGGAAAAAAAGGTTTTTAAAAAAGAAAGAGCTAGAAACATGAAAGTCTGTCGAAAAAAATCGCACAGATACAGGTTTAAAGCCCAAAGAAAAAAACCCGACACGAGTAAACAACAAACTAAAAAAAGCTCAATACAACCGTAGAGCAGACCTAGATAAACCTAGTGAGCCAGACAAACCTACCCAGGTTTCACTTAAAGCGGATCGTCATATATATATATATATATATATATATATATATATATATATATATATATATAAAGTATATAATTGGTATACACGGAATGAATTCCAATAACCAACAATTACTATTCTTAAAAAGAGTGCTCAATACAAAGTAGAGCAGATATAATTATTTTTTTTAAAAAATTTATAACATAAGTATGTTATAAAATCACTACAAAAATAGCCATTTTGTTTCAACACACTCTGTGTCTTATCAAGTGATGGTGTTGAAAAGAAAATAAATGGTTTTTGAAGTTTCAGATTAATTAACGATCCTACACTAGGGGGGCATTGTTACAAAAGCTAGAATAACCAATCAAAAACGAAGTAAAGAAAGATTCAAAAGCTTGACAACAAAATCCTGCTATTATAGCTATTTAGATCTTTAAATACGTGTAATATTAAAAATAATTTTTACTAACTAATAATTATAAATTTATATGATAAAATTTAATATTAAAATTAAAAACTGGCAATTTTTAAAAACCAAATTTAATCACTATTAAGTTTAAAAACTACAAAATTATTGAGAAAAGAAAAAAATGTTTATTACAAGGATGAACAGTGGACCAAAAAGTCTTCCAACAACAATTTTGACATTTCCATGGGTTCCTTGGATTCTGCTGAAGCTTCGGACTTGGTTGGATTATTTCTTTTATATAATTTAAGTGCCTTCGATTGTCTAGATTCAGATAGTGTAGGATTATATAGAGATGATGGATTATTAGTTGTTAAAAACTCAACTAAAATTAAGGTAGACCGTATTAGGAAAATGATCTATAGGGTATTTTTAGGATTTAGGTCTTAGGACAATAGTTACTACTAATGTTAGACAAGTAGATTTTCTAGATGTCACCTAGATCTTGCTAACAATATTTTCCAACCATATGTGAAAGTTAATTCCAACCCATTATACGTGCATCCTAATTCCAACCATCCCCCTTCGGTTATCAAACATATACCCACTTCCATTGAATTTAGAATTAGCGCTAACTCTTATAATAAGGAGGTTTTCAATAAACATAGTGATTTTTATAATTCTGCACTAAAAAAATAGTGGATACAAAAATACCACTATTCAATATAAAAAACCCTGTTAATTGCAACCATAATAAGAAAAGAAGATCTAGAAAAGGTTATTTGGTTCACTCCCCTTTCAATGTTATGGTCAAAACTAAGTTAGGGGCGTATATTTATTAACCTAATCAAAAAACATTTCCCCAACCCTGAAACTAACCCACTTAGTAAAATATTTAATCCTAATACCCTTAAATTAAGCTATAGTTGTGCTGATAACCTAGAGCAGATAATTAAAAAACATAACAACATAGTCTTTAACAAGTATAGAATTCAAAAGGCTTGACTAATCAACAGGTTACTAACTGCAATACTAATTATAAGAATACAAATAACAACTTATGTAATTGTAGGAATCCGAATAATTGTCCACTACAAAATAACTGTGGGATTACTTCTATTTTCTATCTTGGTACTATTTCAACAATTGAAAATCCAAATATAAAGAAGTTTTACATTGGTTCTACTATGAAAACATTCAAGGAACGCTGGCGGGGGCATATGCAATCCTTTAATCACAGTGAATATAGGTACATGACTTCATTATCCAATTATCCAAGTATTTTTGGAATCTAAAAGATAAGAACAAAACACCTACGATTAAATGGAGTTTGGTTACGAAAGCTCGTACATGTAACTCCCTATATACCCCATGTTACCTATGCCTTAATGAAAAATTTGAAATTATTAGATTTAAAAACAAGGCTGATCTCTTAAATCAAAGATATGAACTGATAGTAAATTGTAAACACCGTTATAAATTTAACTTAGTGTAGGGTCGTATACTTTAAATGATAATGATATGTCGCTGTATTTTTAATAGATTAGTATTTTATTGCATAATGGTCATACTTACGATATAAGTGTGTATTGTTTACCTGCATAGTGTTATCAGTGTTGGTGTAAATATATATATATTTATTTATGTGTTGGTTAGAGTATTTGCACTGAGGAATGTGTAGGTTGGTGTATAAATGTATTTATGGGTTTTTTTGTTTTTTTTTTTTTTTTACATGTGAGGGTGTATGTGTATTTATGTATGTATGTATATATATGTGAGTGTGTGTGTATATATGTATATATATATTATGTGGGAAGGTAAGGTAGATTATGAGAGAAAAAGGTTAATAATTATTACTGTATATGTGTATGTGTGTGCCTATATATGTATGTGTGTATGGGTGTGTGTATATATGTATGTATTTGTGTGTGTATGTGTGTATATGTATGTATGTATGTATGTATGTAGATATATATATATATATATATATTTGTATATATATATGTATATATATATATATATGTGTGTGTGTGTATATGGTTGGATATATATATATATATGTATATATGCATATATATATGTATGTGTGTATATGTATGTATGTGTGTGTGTGTGTATGTGTATGAGTATGTACAGGTATGTATATGATTAAATCACGACAGTATAATGGTTGGCCAGCATGGTTCACTAGATTGGGTGCGACTGAGTAATGAGTTCGTTCCTCACTGGATGCCCTTGATTTCAGCTTTGTGCCACGATATATTTGTATATATATATGTATGTGTGTGTGTGTATGTGTGTATATATATATATGCGTGTGTGCATATATATATATGTGTATATATATCTGTATGTCCTTTTTATTGTGTATGTGTATTTATATTTAAGTATATTTCTGTTTGTATGAATGTGTTTATATATTTGTATGTTAGACTATATGTATATTGCTGTGTGTTGGTGTTTGAAGGTATATTTATGTATCTATATGTTAGTTCGTTTATATATGTATTTGGTTGAAAGTTGTTGTATTTTTATGTATGCATGTATATATGGGGTGGTTGTTATTGCAGGTAGATATATTTATGTATATATATATATGTTTATTTGTAGATATGTATGTATGTGTGTATATATATTTATGTATGTTTGTGTATGTATATATATAGGTGTGTGTGTTGGAACCTATTATGTATGAGTTTGTGTGTATGTGTAGGTATGGAAACTTTGGTATATCATGACTGTTTTTATATCTAAGTATGTGTTCATAAAAGTCTATGTGTGTATATATGTGTGTGTATTTAGGTTTATATGTATATGTACGTACATATGTACTTGTTATCATAGATATGTATATGTACGTATATGTTTATGTTTATATATTTATTTGTGTGTATTTCTTTACGTATATGTATGTATGAATATATATATATATTTTTTTTTTTTTTTTTATGTGTGTTAATTTGTTTTTGCGGCCGTGTATATATATATATATATATATGTATATATTTGTGGATTTCTTTATCCTGTTTTTCTTTGCCAAATATATAATGAAACTATTATCAACTTATATGATTAATAATATATATATATTTTTATTGATATTTATTGTTTTAGAGTTTTCGTTTTAATATATTAAATAATATTATTTTAAACATTTTTATCTTTATATATTTGCTCCCTTAAGTTATAATTCAATAAGTGGTTAGCATTTATTTAAGTCTGAAATATTTACTGGTTGTGATTTCTCAATGTCTATGCCATTGTGGATGTATGTTTGTGTATATATCGGTGTCTATGTGTATGTAGAGTGTATTCACATTTAACTGTGTGTGTGTATAAGTGTTAGTTTCCACGTCTCCTTTTTTCGTAAAGGGCTGTGGAGTTGTTCATGTATTCCCCCCACCTCTTCCTTTTTTTTTTTTTTTTTTTTTAGTGTGTGTGTATATTTGTGTGTGTGTGTGTGTGTATGTATCTAATTATGTCTGGATGCGTATGTATTATAATCTGATTGTGTTTTTGTTGTGTCACGCGTGAGTTTAAGACCATATTCACAAACTTTAAAATATAAACGGAAAAGAAAAAAATATATACATGTATTATCAGATGACCGGACGAATTGTAGCTTTTTGTCTTGTCAGACGTAATTTCAATGAAGAAATGAATTGAATAAACATTTTTTTTTTTCTCAATAATTTTGTAGTTTTAAACTTAATAGTGATTAAATTTGGTTTTTAAAATTGCCAGTTTTTAATTTTAATATTAAATTTTATCATATAAATTTATAATTATTAGTTAGTAAAAAATTATTTTTAATATTACACGTATTTAAAGATCTAAATATCTATAATAGCAGGATTTTGTTGTCAAGCTTTTGAATCTTTCTTTACTTCGTTTTTGATTGGTTATTCTAGCTTTTGTAACAATGCTCCCCCTAGTGTAGGATCGTTAATTAATCTGAAACTTTTAAAACCATTTATTTTATTTTCAACACCATCACTTGATAAGACACAGAGTGTGTTGAAACAAAATGGCTATTTTTGTAGTGATTTTATAACATACTTATGTTATAAATTTTTTATAAAAATAATTAATATATATATATATATATATATATATATATATATATATTATGGGATGTGCTTTTTGTCGCCCTTTCTTATATCTATTTCGTTCGGAAAAAAGTTGGGCTGAAAACAGTTTTACCCATTGACATTAAACACGCTCGATACATCTTTCTTCAGCAATTCTAAATGAACGCGTTGTCTTACAGGAAAATAAGTAGTTACGAAGTCTTCCCGCACTAGTTTCTTCATACTTTTTCCCTTTCCTCTTTACTTTTCCTAACTTGAGACCTAAGTAACTAAATAAACACGCTGACTGATAATTGCTACTCGATATCTACGCATGTGAAATTTGAGAGAATGAATGACGATAGAGGGCGAAACGGGTCTTGGCGGTCAAACTGTCGACTCGCCATTTTGTTTTTAAGCATTTATTAAACTGTGTGTACCGAAACACACTCCGACGCCGACCGCAACTGAAGCAATTTTCTTCTATTGTGTTTAATTGTTATGACAGCTATTACGCAATGGATAAACGCAGAGTAAATAAACAGATTTGGTAACTTTTCTTTTCTGTTGTTTGTTAAATGGCTATTCGTAAGTTTAAAGCGTAATGCTTATTTTAACAATTATTCAGTCTTGTGTAGTTTCACGTCTGCTTTCTTTCGTTCGTTTCGACTTAACATCAAAGAGAAAGGAAAAATAAATTTTCTTAACAACGTTCAAAGCACTCGAATGATTGTAAGCTCGTTAACTTTCGCTCGGCAACCGTCAATTTTCAATGCGTGCCATTATACATAGATATTATGTGAGAGGCGCCCTAACAGCGAACATTAAAAGAGATATTCGTACAGTTCGAACCTCAATAGGGACTTCACGATCAAGACTACCATTTTCAAGGCAGAACAAAAAAAAATCTGTTAGTGAATAAACGCAGTGCAATTGTCTAACTTCTTTCAAACTGATGTCGGATTAAAACTTGCATAGGAAATTTACTTGTTAGATACATATATATATATATATATATATATATATATATATATATATATATATATATATATATATATATATATAGTTATAAGTGTGTATGTGTGTTAGAATGTGGTATATTTATGAGAAACAGAGCGTTTATTAATAGTGACTATCAGTTTAAAGCTTCTGTTTGACCTTCAGATTAACCAGGTCTGAAGATGGCATTGTTTTTTTTTTTACTAGTTCTCTGGTAGATTTGGTATAACTTTATATATGTATAATGTATAAAAAATAAATATATATATATAAATAAATAAATATATATATATATATATATATATATATATATATATGGGGAAAGTACAGATGTGTTCACTGATTTCTCGTAGTGAGACAATGTGTATGTATGGAGGGGATACACATATATACACGCATGCTGACAAAAGCACACGAAAATGGAAATAGAACACACAGGGGTCATTAAAAGATAAGCATGCCGATAACTACTCCATCATTTCTCGAACCAGGCTTAATTGTTTTATAACCCTTCATGCAGAACTTTTCACTGCCAGTTCAAGAAAGACGTTTGGATCACTAACACAAAAAAGAGAATGATTCATATCGAGAATATTTAACATCGAAAAACATAAAGAACAAATTAATTAATTTTAATAATATGTGGAAATATGATGACGGTCGCGAGATCGGAAACACGTGTAGCAAAATTATGGAAAATAAACGTTAATATTTTTTTAAATCCACATTACTACCAAAAACGTTTGCGGTTTCTCTCTTCTTTTTAATATACACACTTTTCTCTCCTTGGAACTACTATTACCTCTTCCTTGCATATATATATATATATATATATATATATATATATAAAAAAAAGTTTTTCACTTAGCTGATTGATGTTAATTTCAGCATCTCGACACCAGATATTTTTGTGCACGTTGTATTTTCTGGTGGAGATCATATTAGCAAAAAACTTGACAAAACTTGAAAAGTTTTGATCAGTGTAAAACCGTTAGGTCGGTTTATTATTAGTAGTAGGGGAAGTGGGAGAGTGAGATTGTAAACAAAGATGAAGAGAGTTTAGATTGCGGGGTGTGGAAGACGCCTCGCGTGTGGTCTGTGTAGCCATAAATTGTTCGTCTAAGTTGTCTATTTCAGAGCGATGGGCCTTAGTTAGAATACCGTGTCAATTTCAGCCACGGGCTGTAGTTAGGGTAAAATCTTACGAGACAAAAACATGTGGAGGAACAAAGGAAAATATACTAATAAAATATAATTAAATTAAATTAAATTAAATGAAAAAGAAGGAACAAACAAAAGGATAAATCTTTTGAGCAAAAATTTGGAAATGCATTGTTAAAAAATGGGGGGTGCAGAAAAAATAATAATAAAAGTTAAACAGAGGGGAAAAGCGTATACATATATAGATGCGCTGTGTACATAAGTGTTCATAACAATGTGTAAATATACACAAGCTACCATGCAAACTTATGAATCTGAATACACGTCAAGATATAAATACATAATACACGATTAATATGTATCTAAACTAACTTTGCACACTCCTTACATCATATGAAGGAAATATAGTTGCAAAGCCAAAGATGATATAAATGACGATGTCTGGAAAATAGTTCTCTGTTCTCAGTGTACATGGCAATATTTCCATTACTAAATAGCACGTCAAGAAGGAAATCATAGGTGGTAGAATATAAAAAATATAGTAGATAGGAGATGACTGTTAAAATTTGGATTTAAAATGTGAGTGAAGGACCTACTCATTCAAGGAGTGGTGTTGCTGATAATGGGTTTACTTGTGGAAACTATACCCTCTTTCTTCTAATTATATATATATATATATATATATATATATATATATATATATATATATATATATATATATTTTATTTATTATACATTATACATATATAAATTTATACCAAATATACCAGAGAACTAGTAAAAAAAAAGCAATGCCATCTTCAGACCTGGTTAATCTGAAGGTCAATCAGAAGCTTTAAACTGATAGTCAGTATTAATAAACGCTCTGTTTCCTCATAAATATACCACGTTCTAATACACATACTAGTTAAACCTAGAGAGTCAGACAAACCTACCAAGTCCTTCCCTGACGATCCGCTTAGGTGAAACCTTGGTAGGTTTGTCTGGGTCTCTAGGTTTAACTATATATATATATATATATATATATATATATATATGATACTAAATTTTATTTAAATGTCAGTACAAATTGTTATTTTCTAATATTTTCAGTAAAGGAATGCTTTCTTATTCAAATTGATATTTAAAAGTTTGGAATATGGAAAACAAATAAATTCCATTCAACCATTATATGAAATTCGACTCAAAAACATGTTCAAAATTATTCATATTCATATATTATAGAATGAAAATAAATTCTGCAATAAGGGATCTCAGTTTTCTTCTTTAACTTAGAGATTTCTTCTTTTCATTTCAAACAAATGTAAATAAAGTTGCTATAGCGTTACATTAACCCGCACTTTGAAACTGGAATTAAATAGAGAATAG
The DNA here is from genome assembly GCA_903632075.3 of Acanthosepion pharaonis. Taxonomy (NCBI): domain Eukaryota; kingdom Metazoa; phylum Mollusca; class Cephalopoda; order Sepiida; family Sepiidae; genus Acanthosepion; species Acanthosepion pharaonis. Next base: position 861,469 of record CAHIKZ030000006.1, on the reverse strand, counting down.
TATTTGCAACCTTCGTCATGTTTCAATTCTAATATTACATCGTGAATAATGGTTATTATAAACTGTTCTGGTGTCCTCCCTCTAATGACGCTATAGTGGACTCTTCCACTTAATATAAAGTTACTAGGAAAAGTAGGCCTTAGTGGGGGGGACAGTGATAGGACTGTTCTACTGAGGTTGTTTGCAGCTCCTGTTGAACTCTCCGCTTTTGGTAGAGAGGAACCCGGATGAGGCTGTGTCGAAGGGCAGAGTTTCGCCCGGAGTGGTAGACAGACCCGAACCCGTTTATACGGGTTCTACGGGGATATTTTGGCCGAGGCTACGGGTTCGGATGAACTACGTCAAACTCGGCCTTGTGCCACATGTAACCACGTTGCTATTAAATATCGGAACAGTGATAGGACTGAAACGCTGGAGAACTGACACACACTCCCAAGTCGTGTAACACTCTTCTGTTATATTTACTGTCCAATATACTATTTATCTTCAGCCTTTTTTTTTATTCTTCACCATTTACTTGGTCACAACATAAACCGTGTACAAAAGACATGTTGGCTTGATTCTTTACTGACGTATACGACTTAAAGAATCAAGCCACCACTACGAAATTCTAGATAACTTACATAAATCAGTCCATGTTAGATTATCTACCAAATCCATCAATAAGGAAATGCTTGATGATATTAAAATTAAATATATAGAGGCTTTAGAACTAAGCAATCATAAAGTAAATTTAGAGTATTTAGAAAAAGCAAATAAGGTTAAAAAAAAAAAACAACAGAAAAACCATAAGTGTTTAATCCACTTTTTAATCGTAAGGTGGGGCAGTTACTAAATAGCGTCGGTGAGTCAGTCGATGTCGGATGTCAGTCGAATACTAAAGTATCAGCGACCACAACTAGATTACTCTGCGTTATACTTATTATATCAAGTTCCTAACGTTTTGTACGTCGGACCTATTTTAGGGCCGACTTAATACAAATACAAGCCTCCACTGTGAAACCACTCCACAACATATATTTCCAACAAAATCAACGACTTTTTTCTAAAAATAAATGCAACTGCCGAAATAATATGATCTGTTCCTTAAACGGTCAATGAATGATTGATAATATTGTATACTGTGCCAACATACATTCCGGTAACGATGTTAAATATTATTTTATTATTTAATATTACTTTGGTTCCACTGAAAATACTTGGAAATTTCGTATCATCAACGAATGTCCTTAGGTATAGAAACAGCACTGCTCTCTTTAAATATTTCTGGCAACTAAAGAATGATGGTAGTTTCACTTTTATCAAATGGGATAGCATAATCTTATGAGAAAGGAAATAGATGTAACTTATATCTTGTTGAAAACTTCGTTATCTAAAACACTTAAATAATTCGAGTTTATTAAACAAGAGGAATCAATTGATGGTTATATACAGGTATAGAAATAAATATCTGCTTAAATACGTTGATCCAGATTAATTTTTAATGTAAATTATGATTTCTTTTAATGTAAATTACTGTTTATTTTTAACGTAAATTACTGTTTGTTTGTTTTTTGTTTTGTTTTGTTTTTTGTTGTTGTTTTTAAATACGAACAAGTAAACTCCCTTTAATTAAAAAGTGCGAATGAAGAAGCTGTTGGAATAGAAATGGCGGTTACATTTAACTGTTTCAACAGTAAAAGGGTGGGACCGAAATGCCAACCTAGTAGCACGCTTACATTCATGCAGTCAGGGCACCATGGAAAATAGCTTGTCAGAGCAGTTGCTATGGAAATATTTGTACAAACGATAGTGGGAAGCCACATCACGTCTGTGAGAAATTGACTGAACTCGAGATGCCAAGTCAGGGCTGACTAGATCGCAGATCCTTCTTTAGAATTTGTCGAGAACCTCGAGATGAACACGAGGACATCAGACCAAATATGGCAACAGTATTCACTGCATGGATGAATGGTAGATTTTTACATGTGTAGGATGGACGAGAAAAACCTTCTGACACGAGACAGAGAACCAACTTTCCTTGCGGTAGATGCAGCTATTAATTCAATGGAGTTGTTCCACCACAGATCAGTGAAAAATGAGAAACCAAGAAGGATATATATATATATATATATATATATATATATATATATATATATATATATATATATAGAGAGAGAGAGAGAGAGAGAGAGATAAAGATATATATATATATATATATGTGTGTGTGTGTGTGTGTGTGTGTGTGTGTGTGTGTGTGTGTGTGTGTGTGTGTGTGAGTGTGTAGGCACGGTGGAGTAATGGATAGCAGCTTGGATTTAAGAATTGCAGAGCCGAGTTCGAATTCTAGTCGAATCCATTATATTCACTTACGTGCTAATACCCTTGGGAAATGTATGAATCCTCTTTCTCTCCCTCCAGCTATGGGTAAAATAGCAGGACAGACTGGGTTCTATAGCCTTTGATGGCAACTGTTCTAAGAGAAGGACAACTCTGAATTCAAAACCTGCGGAGGGTCGTTTGGTCGTTTGGGGACCTTGTGGCATTCGGTGCACCAGGTCTCTGTATTCGTCCCTTCAAAAAGTGTGGATGGTCCTGCACGAGGCCTTCACTACTATAATCAAATCTCATGTGCCGGTGTCGGGCTGTCAGTTTCCTGGAAAATGATCTGCTTGACCCTCATACGTCGAATCTCGACTATATATGTGTGTGTGTGTGTGTGTGTGTGTGTGTGTGTGTGTGTGTGTGTGTGTGTGTGTGTGTGATGCTATGGATGAATTGTTGTCTAAATTACGCAAAAATGAAAGTAGCACTGACATTTCATTTAACAGATATATTTACCAAACTTATACAAAAATACCTTGAAAAAACTTAAGAGTAAATTTATTCAATAAAATCGCCATTGGCTTCAACCGCGGCCTCAAGATGACTTCGGAATCTCCTGCAACTCTTCGGGATTGTCTCCTTGTTTAAATAGGTGAATGCTACCATATTCCTTGCTTTTAATTCATCTTTGGTGTCACAAGGAGTTTTGTTAGTCTCTCGCTCAACTGCGCCCCACACATATCAAGGGGGTTGCAGTCTGGGGAGTTAGGTGGCCAGATGTAAGGGGTTATATGGTCGCAGAAATTGTCTAACAGCCATAACTGGGTTCTCCTGCTTATGTGGCATGATTCAGAGTGACTTTTCCGAGCTGTCGTACCTTCGTCATCATCATTAGACTCATCCAACTCTTTTTGAATACTCTGCACTGTTCTCAGATTGACACCCAAAAACAACGAAATGTTAGTATTAGAGCTTTCGATGCGAATGCCAAGCAGTACAACATGCCGTTTTCCAATTTTTGCCGGAGTTAATTGCGTTATGGCGCTCCTTTTCTCACAGATATTACTCAACTAATCCTACTATACCCCAATTGTTCGCCAAAGAATTTCTGCTAAAAACCGCTAGATGGTGCGGCCATTGCAATATCTAAGAACAGGGCGAAAATGCCTCAACCTGTTTCTCCTTTACCCACAGAACTTCTTAGAGAAAAGACGTGTTTTATTCATCTCGTGGGGGTGCGTTTTGGCCTCAGCGAGCCTCGTGGCCAATTCGAACAAAACACAGAATAATATAAACAAACTTAAAAAATAATTTAATGAATGACAACCTAAATTTGATTAACAACAGACATCTAATAATCCTACCAGAGTTTTTTTGTCAATTTTCATTAATGGCCTTCCCGATGACATCTGCTTTCAACTTGCTATCTATCCTGACGACACGGCCATTTACTCTTGTCTCGGCATTAAGTCTAATCAGTTTGACAATGTCATAATAAAGATTGATCTCAAAAAGGACCTTGAATTTTTTTCAGGCAAAAAATGGCATCTCATTTTTAACGCTTCCAAAACAGAATTATTAATCATCTGAGCGACCTCTTTCTGCCTTCCATCAGTACGGCTGATGCTAACCTCCAGACGAGTGGCTGACATGGAGTGGAAAGACTATTTTAAATCCTTTCCTATGCCAGCTGCTATGAAACTTAGTAGCGGTAAACATTTTTTCTCTCCTTAATGTATCTTGCATATCTATAAGTTTACCATTCGCCCTTGCTTATAATATTGCTGCCACATAAGGTCTGGAGATCCTGCTTTATATCTAGAGATCCAAAGAAAAATCAGTAATATTATTTGTCCTGATCTGGCAGCTTGGCTTCACTCAATTTCCAATAGCTGTAAAGATGGCGCCCTTTGCCTTTTCTACGAATACTTTCATCGTAATTGTTCGGATGAGGACTTTACTTGACTGGTGACAAGGTTTCATCAATTTACAGTTGAGCTGGTTAAATCTAACCGTAAGTTCTATGCTACTTGTTTCTTTTCTTGCACTTCTTGCTTGTGGAAATCTCTTCCGGCTCCATTCTTTCAAGTCAACTTTACGGGTAAGAAGGTAAACTACATCCGACCAAAAGATTAGAGGCTTTGAGGAGGGTAAAGCCATATTTTAATTGCTGTTGTTCTCAGGTTCACCCCGACGCGTTGTAATCTGTTAGGGTCCCAACTATGGGTAAAATAGTGACCCCCCCCCAAAAAAAAAAAAAACGACAGTATATTTTTATAATAAAATGTCCAGTAATACATTTTTATAGCAAAATGACAATGCAACACTAAAAAAACAATAAGAATACATTTTTTTAGTAAAATTACCAACAATTCTTTTTTATGACCAACAAATTATGTATCTAAAAAAACATACCTTTGCCCTGTAAGTATAAAATGTATATGTACAAAATATCTCCAGCTGAAGTATGTCTATATTTCTGAGATGAGGTATTATGTACATTATTTACATTATTCGGACGATTGTCCTCATCTTTGTCGCCATATTTATCACAACGTTTCGGCCGTTGTACGCTCCGGCCTTCTTCAGGTGGTTGGAATTTCGAACTGAACCCTTTATTTCGCTCACTGGGGTAGACTGTTCTAGTTCCACGTGCCATGTTTGATGGATGTCAGTTATCAGTTATCTCCTGCTAATTTCCCTCTGAAAGTTCTCCACTGCCTTAACCGGGTATTGAACTCACACTCTTTTGGGTCCTGTCACTGGATCTAACCAACGCCTTTATCCACTGTGCCATGTGTCCTTGACGACACTTCACAGATATCTCTCCCGAGTAAGACCCCCCATAGAGGAGAACATGACTAAAGACTGTATGTACGCTATCTCATGCAGCTGCGGAAAGGAATATAAAGGAAAGACAGGCCTCCCCCTCAAGGTAAGGCTTCAAGAACACCAGAAAGCTGTAACGAGAGGGGAAGTAGAAAAATCAGGTGTGGCTGACCACATATCGAGAAAGAAGGGAGATCACCGCTCTCTGTGGGATCATGTTGAGATCATAGACAAGGAAAACCATTGGAATATTCGTAAACTTAAGGAATCAGCATATATGCTAGGCCACAAAAATCTCCTGAGCTGAACAAGCATAGAAATAAATACAATATGGGAAACAGTAATAAGGAGTTCCAGAGAAAAGGCGATAATAACAACAATGTTGCAATATGAGCTCTGGTAAAAACATACAATGATATCAGCAAAAATTGCAATATGAGCACTGGTAAAAATGGTTGCTGAAGACATTACGTTTATAATACCCAGAAATTCATACCCAGATGTCGTCAAGGCTTCACTGTCTTACTTCGGGTGTACATGCTTAAAAAATCACCATCACATATAGAGTGAGGCAGAAATGGTTAAGTTAACTGGAAGATCCTTTAAGGAAACTCAGACATTGGCAGGCAACCGAGATATGTGGATGGAGATCATCAAGTAGTCAGCTGCACAGAGACCCTAAGACCACAATAGGAAGATTGATAGATTAAGATAGATAGATAGATAGATAGATAGATAGATAGATAGATAGATAGATAGATGAGGAAAAACTAAGAAAAATAGATAATTTGCCCAGACACACAGACTCACTGAAATAGATAGATAGATAGATAGATAGATAGATAGATAGATAGATAGCATAGGAAGATTGATAAATTAAGATAGATAGATAGATAGATAGATAGATAGATAGATAGATAGATAGATAAGGAAAAACTAAGGAAAATAGATAATTTGCCCAGACACACAGACTCACTGAAATAGATAGATAGATAGATAGATAGATAGATAGATAGATAGATATAACAGACAGACAGACGCAATAGATAAGATAAGATAGATAGATAGATAGATAGATAGATAGATTTTTGTTTCTCCATACCAACTCTAGTTTGTAGAAATACCAACATTTCCACTCTCTCTATGACCAAATATTTCTCAACAACCAATTCTTTGATCGTTATTATAAAAAGCCCGGGGAAAAACAAAAGGAAATTGAAGTCAAGAAATTCTAACTTGAATATCGAAATAAGATGACAATTTGGCGCTACAAATTTGTAAGAATAGGCGATCGATCAAGGAAGTAGGGACCCAATAGCAAATAACAAGACATAACAAACGGCGAAACTTGGCTTTCAATTACGGTTTCTTTAATTTATAGGCGAATAAGGCCCATGTAACTAAACTGGAAAATAATAAGCTTGTTGACATGTGGAGAGATCTGTACCCGGTGATCTCGTCCAAGGTACTGTTTTCTGTCAATTGCTTACTTGTTAATGACATATACGATTAAAGAAGAAGATAAAAGACACACCAAAAAAAAAAAAAACAAAGAAAAAATAATATGAAGAGAGAAGGTTATTAAGTGCAGGCCGATTTACTCTACACTTTTATTTCTGTCCGTAATTTTGGGAAGAAACTTTACTCAGAAAGAAACTGTTCTGGAATTGAATCAAAAGGAACCTTTGAGAATGTGTGTGTGTGTGTGTGTGTGTGTGTAAAGATATGAGAAAATAGATTTGGAGAGATTAAAACAGATTTAGAGTTAGATTTGAAAATACTAAAATATATATAGATAAATAGATAGATTTAAAGATAATATATATAGATAGATTGGAAGAGTTTAAAATAGATAGATAGATAGATAGATAGATAGATAGATAGATAGATTTGACGAGACTAAGATAAATCTAAGATAAATTTGAAGAGACTAAAATAGATTTCAATAGACTAAGATAGATAGATAGATAGTTAGATAGATAGATAGATTTGAATAAACTAAGATAGATAGATAGATACATACATACATACATACATACATATATCGATACATACATACATACATACATATATCGATTTGACTATCTAACATGGATCTAGACAGATAAATTTGAAGAGACTAAAATAGATTTCAATAGACTAAGATAGATATTGGGCAGATTGGGATAGATAGATAGATAGATAGATAGATAGATAGATAGATAGATTTGAAAAGATTAGAACAGATAGATTTGAATAAACTAAGATACTATATAATGGTTGCTATTTATCCTCGTTTCGTAGACAGATAAAGTTTCCGCTGAGAAGACCCAGGACTGATCCCACAATTCCTATGTCACCAAACTGACGACCCACGTCTTCAATCCGCTAGACTATTGCTCCATGGGACACTCTTTAGTCCAGTAAGAAAAAAACAGAAGATTCAGTGAGTACACACATGTCTGACAATCTAGTAGTACTCATCGGCAGTAAGGTTAGGTTTAAGTCTCCAAGTTCTCCGCTCAGTATACCCTAGTGGTTTAAAACGTTGGTTTAAAGGCAGAAAAAATCATTGTTACCTACAAAACATTGTTAATGCAATATTCACTCACAAAAGAAAGACTTTATTCTCCCATTGTAAAATAATCTACAAAAGGTTGATAAGTAGTAAAACTAAATCAATCATTGCAGTAAAACAAATTGGTTGGTTGATTTCGTTTAGCGGCATATCAAACTTTATGGGTTATTTAATGCCGAAAACAAATATTTTGAAGGCAATTTTATAGCTTCAAATAATTATATACTATAAATAGGTATTTTTGTAATTTTATTATGAATAGGTATTGTGGGTATATATTTTTTATATAAAAATCTATTTTTATACTTTCATATATTGGTTTTGTTTGGGAGTTGGCTATCTGCCCGTAGCTGGGACCCTAACAGTTGCTACCACCCTTAGGTTACGCTGAAACTGGGAACGGAAGCAATTAAGTGGTGGTTCCACGTTCCTCAAGACCTCCAATCTCGCAATTAGAAGTATTGCTGATAGAAGTTTATCATCATAGCCAGGACTGCAGTAAGACAAATCAAATTATTCAAATAAATTAAATTCAAGACTAATCTTACTCTCTCGTCAAATTTTTTCACCTCTGTACATTCCACGCCCATGAAAAAAAATTCCTATATCTATTCCAAACCTCATTTATTTATTCAAAACACGACAGTACTTTTAAGATAAGCTGAGTTGTCTTGAGTTACAAATGTGAAAGAATTAAATTTAAAATTTAATATAAGCGTTCTTTCAAAAATAGACCACTTTTCAACTTTTCGTTCAATCTAGCAACGTAGGGTGTTTTTATATACTTCGGAAAAAAGAATCAGTTCTGGTCAGAGTAACTTATGTACATCTCTATCCTGTCCTTGTTGTCATTTAGGTCGCATTGTCTGACTGTTTCCAATAAGGAGCCAGCCATCTGCTATAGCTTTATCAATAACAGTTACTGCTGAGAAATCAGTTTTTCATGTACTACTTCGCTTAACACGTTATTCTTTGTGATATTGTTACGATTTTCTTACGACCAATAACAATATTTATATATTGTAAATTAAAAATAAATTTCAGTAACTATAATATATACATTCATACACACATACGTATATATAGGCACAAACAAACACACACCCATCCACACACAAAAAAACATCCCCCATATATATATATATATATATATATATATATATATATATATATATATATATATATAAGTTACGAAGAACTTGGTAAACCGAATGGGTAATTCCAAGGGGTGAAATCCTGAGAGACAATGTGAATCCAGAGCTAATATTTCTGAAAAACAGACCACTTTAAGGTTTAATTACAATAATTTATTTCACCAAAATCCTTTTGGTGAAATAAATTATCATATTAAAATATATATATATTTTCGACCAGTTCAACCATGTTTCAAAAATAGAAGCTAAAAGCCCCTAATTTTATTTTTTGCAAATAAATTAAAAGCATTAGTTCTATTTCATCTTCAAGCAATTTTGGAGTAACTTTTAAAATTTACCGGGTTTTAAATACACAGCTAAAATCACGTTTCCATGGTTTACAGAATATTCTAAAATTGAACACACAGGTGTCTAGATTTTCCCTTATGACAGTATCATTGTATCAGTTATTAGCTACATTTTGGTAAGGGGTGAGGATGTATTTTACACTGAAACCTGACGTCGGTTGAATGGATGTCGTCTGAATTTTTAAAAAAAAAAAAAAAAAAAAAAAAAAAATTGTTAACGGTAAAAAATTTTCAACGTCATCTTTTAAAATTAAAGATTTTTTTACAATACTTTTTTATTTAACTACGATTTGAAATATTTTCCTTTTTAATTTTTTATTTTACTATATTCTTTTTTAAGAACAGTTAAATGTATTAGAATCCATTATATTATGTAGGATTATTTTAACATTAAGTTTAAGTATGTATATGAGGTTACATTTTTTTTTTTTTTTTTTTTTTTTTTATATGACTATGACAGCAGAAATGGTTAAATTTCACTGATTCAGTAAACTTTTCTTTTTTTATATAAACCTATTATTATAATATTTCACATGTAAGTACTGAGGACATGGGTCATTCAAAACTTATATGTTATGGTATTCATATTAATTTTATTTTACTATAAATGCGTGTAGTATTAAAAAGAAATTTAGGTTAGAATTCATTCAATTTAACTACAATTTTAATTACAAATTCAAAATTACAACTTTAAAATTTTAAAATATTTTTCATTGTTTAGTTTTAATAGACTATATTACTTTAAACAGAAGGAAAATTACTCAATTAAAGTGATTATTTTCCATATCCAAAGTTTCTTTCTTTAAATTTAAATATTATTTAAAATATTAATGGCACTTACTACAAAACTAGCTAAGTCATTTCTCAGATTTAGTAAACTTTATTTATTTATTAATTAATTAATTTATTTATTTCAAATATATGTAACCTAATTAATAAAGTTTCATATGTATGTATAAATAACATGTTAATTTTTATTTTACTACAATTTTAATTTCAATTTTAAAATTTTAAAATTATAACTTTAAAATTTTAAAATATTTTCATTGTTAGTTTTAATTTAGACTATATTACTTTATAACAGAAGGATAATTACTCATAGTAAGTATAAAAAATTTTCCTATCAAAGTATATATAAATTACAATTTTAAACTTTTAATTTAGATATTATTTAAGGGAAAAATTACAGTTAGTACTAAATTAAAAAAAAAGTAGACTTCCTAGATATAACTTTTAGATCTAAATAAAAATACATACACACCTTAAACACCAATCCTTTATATATACATCCTAAATCAAATCACCTCCCATCTATAATTAAACATATACCGTTATCTATAAGTAAACGAATTAGTACAAATTCAGCTAATAACAAGATTTTTTTGATGAGCATATCAATGGCTATAATAAGGCTCTAAAAGATAGTGGCTACAAAACCCCCAAAACTAGCGTATATAAAAAAATGAAAATGGAAAACATAGAAAAAACAGATGTAGAAAAATTATTTGATATACTCCCCCATATAACCAAATGGTAAAGAACAGATTACGACATAAATTCCTCACATTAATAGTCAAGCATTTCCCTTGTGAAAATAAACTAAGTACTATTTTCAATAAAAACACACTAAAATTAAGTTATAGCTGTACAAAGAACTTAGAAAAAATCATTAAGAACCATAATGCTAATATCTTAAATAAACACTTATACAAAACCAAAAAAATTTAGACAATAGAAAAATTAAGATAAAAACTGATGTAAATAAACAAAAACTATGTAATTGTCAAACCCTCAAAATTGCACACTACAAAATAAATGTTGCACTGAATCATTAGTATACCAATGCAATATCTCTTCGATTGAAAATCCTGATAACATAAAAATATATATAGGTTGCACTAGCCATGAATTCAAAAAAAGATTCAACCAACATCAAACTTCATTTAGAATAAATAAATATAAAAATCAAACATCTCTCTCAAAATATTTCTGGCATCTAAAAGAATCAAATAAAACACCTACAGTAAAATGGAAGTTAATAAGAAGAGCTAGAATTTGTAGATCATTAAACGACCCTTGTCCTCTATTATACAAGAGAAACTATATATTACTAAGTTTATAAAAATAAAAATTTACTGAATCAGAGAAATGAAATAGCTATTATATGCCGTCATTGTCAAAATTTTCCTTAAATAATATATAAAAAAAAAAAAAAAAAAAAAAAAATTTATTGAATGGCAGGAAAAATGTTTTAAACTGTTATTTAAAATTGTGGTTAAAACGTATTAAAACATAAACACCGTTTAAAAAATTGTAGTTAAATAAAATGTATCCTAACCAAACACCTCTATAATAAATGTACTACAAACACTTGAATGAATCAATAAAACACCTCCTGAAAAATGAAATTATAACTAAAGCTAGATGATGTAAGGTAATGTATGACCCATTGTTCTTTGTACATACATATGAAACTTTATTACTCAGGTTACATATATTTAAAATAAATAATTTAATTAATTAATACATAAAGTTTACTAAATCTGAGAAATGACTTAGATAGTTTTTGTAGTCTGTGCCATTTATATTAAAATATTTAAATATAATAGTTTAAAAATTGTAATTTACATATACTTTGTTATGGAAAATAATTATACTTACTATGAGTAATTATCCTTCTGTTATAAAGTAATATAGTCAATTAAAACTAACCATGAAAATATTTTAAAATTTTAATGTGGTAATTTTAAAATTGTAATTAAAATTGTAGTTAAATAAAATGAATTCTAACCTGTTCTTGGTACATACATATGAAACTTTACTACTTAGGTTACATATATTTAAAATAAATAAATAAATTAAGTAATAAATAAAGTTTACTAAATCCGAGAAATGACTTGGCTAATTTTGTAGTAAGTTCCATTAATATTACTAAAATAATATTTTAAAATATAAAGGTTTAAAAATTGTAATTTACATATACTTGGATATTGAAAAATAATTTTACTTACTATGAGTAATATTCCTTCTGTTATAAAGTAATATAGTCTAATATAACTAACAATGAAAATATTTCAAAAGTTTAAAAGTTTGTAATTTTAAAATTGAAACTAAAATTAAAGTTAAATTGAATGAATTCTAACCTAAGTTTCTTTTAAATAATACTACACGCACTAAAAAGAATCCCAAAAAAAAAACAAATATAGTAAAATAAAATTAATATGAAATGCCATAAGATGTAAGCTTTTGAATGACCCATGTCCTTTGTACTTACATGAGAAACATTATATCACTAGGTTTATATATATATAAAAAAAAAAAAAAAAAAAAAAAAATGTAACCTCATATACATACTTAAACTTGAATTAATACATAAAGTTTACTAATTCTGAGAAATGACTTAGATAGTTTTGTAGTCTGGGCCATTAATATTACTTAAATAATATCTAAATTAAAAGTTTAAAAATTGTAATTTACATATACTTTGATATGAAAAATTTTTTTTTACTTACTATGAGTAATTATCCTTCTGTTATAAAGTAATATAGTCTAAATTAAAACTAACAATGAAAATATTTTAAAATTTTAAAGTTATAATTTTAAAATTTTAAAATTGAAATTAAAATTGTAGTAAAATAAAATGAATTCTAACATGTTATTTATACATACATATGAAACTTTATTAATTAGGTTACATATATTTGAAATAAATAAATTAATTAATTAATAAATAAATAAAGTTTACTAAATCTGAGAAATGACTTAGCTAGTTTTGTAGTAAGTGCCATTAATATTACTTAAATAATATTTAAATTTAAAATAAAAAAAAAAAAAAAAAAAAAAAAAAAAAAAATTTACATATACTTTGATATGGAAAAATAATCTTACTTAATATGAGTAATTTTCCTTCTGTTATAAAGTAATATAGTCTATTAAAACTAAACAATGAAAATATTTTAAAATTTTAAAGTTGTAATTTTGAATTTGTAATTAAAATTGTAGTTAAATTGAATGAATTCTAACCTAAATTTCTTTTAAATAATACTACACGCATTAAAAAAGAATCCAAAAAAACACCTATAGTAAAATAAAATTAATATGAAATACCATAACATGTAAGCTTTTGAATGACCCATGTCCTCAGTACTTACATGTGAAATATTATAATAATAGGTTTATATATAAAAAGAAAAGTTTACTGAATCAGTGAAATTAAGTAACCATTTCTGCTGTCATAGTCATATATAAAAAAAAAAAAAAAAAAAAAAATGTAACCTCATATACATACTTAAACTTAATGTTAAAATAATCCTACATAATATAATGGATTCTAATACATTTAACTGTTCTTAAAAAGAATATAGTAAAATAAAATTAAAAAGGAAAATATTTCAAATCGTAGTTAAATAAAAAGTATTGTAAAAAAAAATCTTTAATTTTAAAAGATGACGTTGAAAATTTTTACCGTTAACAATTTTTTTTTTTTTTTTTTAAAAATTCAGACGACATCCATTCAACCGACGTCAGGTTTCAGTGTAAAATACATCCTCACCCCTGAAAATGTAGCTAATAACTGATACAATGATACTGTCATAAGGAAAATCTAGACACCCCTGTTCAATTTGAGTAGAATATTCTGTAACCATGGAAACGTGATTTTAGCTGTTTAAAACCCGGTAAATTTTAAAAGTTACTCCAAAATTCGCTTGAAGATGAAATAGAACTAATGCTTTTAATTTATTTGCAAAAATAAAATTAGGGGCTTTTTAGCTTCTATTTTTGAAACATGGTTGAACTGTGTAGCGAAAATAACCATATTTTAAATCAATTAATTTATAATATTAATGCTCTGTAAATTTACATTGAGCACTATTTTGTAAAAATAAAATATCTATAAGAACACCGGATTTTATATCTTACTGTTCTTTCTTTTTATTTATATACATATATATATATATATATATATTTTAGCGTACAGTGAGTGCTGGTGACCATGAAGCAGTGCTCGATGTAAAATAACAAAGACTTGAAACGATAAAGTTTCGATCTTCGTCTGTGAAGAGATTGTCCAGCATACTGTTTGTATATATGTATGTATGTATGTATATTGATAATGTGATGAGAAATCCTTGGTTCGCATGCCAAAAACTTACGCCACTGGATAAATGTGTAATAAAAAATAGAGATAATAGAGAGATGAACAAAATAAGATAGATAGATAGATAGATAGATAGATAGATAGATAGATAGATAACAAACAGAACGGAGGATAGTTAACTAGCTAAGATAGATAGATAGATAGATAGATAGATAGATAGATAGATGCTATTTACATAGATACATAACGAGCAGTCTGTAGTAGATATCTATCTATCTATCTATATATATATATATATATATATATATATATATATATATATATATATATATATATATATATATATATATATATATGGACAAATAACAAGCAGAATGAAGTATAAATGTAGATAGATAGATAGATAGATAGATAGATAGATAGATAGATAGATAACAAACATAGCGAAGGATAGATAACTAGCTAAGATAAATAGATATATAGATAGATAGATAGATGCTATTTACATAGATACATAACGAACAGGATGTAGTAGATATCTATATATATATATATATATATATATATATATATATATAGAGAGAGAGAGAGAGAGAGAGAGAGAGAGAGAGACAAATAACAAACAGAATGAAGTATAAATGTAGATAGATAGATAGATAGATAGATAGATAGATAGATAGATAGATAGATAGATATGAATAAACAACGATAAGTCCAAGGTCATTGCCTGAAAATCTATCTGTGTTTCTGTTGTATATCATGTCATAATTCTAGTATAGTTTAGTAATGCAATCATTGCATCTTTCAATTATACAATTATTGTCTTAGTTGTTGAAACCTTTCTGTTAATGTGTGCAATCATATTTTGAACATCCGCTATTAAATGAGACGGTAGTAAATAGGTTAAAGAAAAATCGTTTTGTACTTTCCTTTCAGGTGACAACAATTAGCGAAGATTTCGTCACTTCTCTATTCGAAAGCGTTAAAGAACAAAATTTATTTGGACCGAACGACCTTTCCTTCACCAAACCATGTCCCTGATATAAGTAAATAATTCTTCTGTTTGCGCATAGTGTCTCTCTCACACACAAACACACACACACATGCGCACATTCTTTTTATTTCTCCTTCTCACACACACACTCTCTCCTTCCCTCTCTCTCCTTCCCTCTCCTCTTCTCTCTCTCTTATCGTTTTCTCTCACACACAATTTCTCTTTCTCTCTCTCTCTCACTCTGTCACTCCTTCTCTCTATTTCTCTCTCTCCTTCTTTTCTCTCTCACTCTCACCCTCTTTCTCTCTTTCTCTCTCTCACTTTTCATCTCTCTCTCTATTTTTCTCTTGCTTATTCTCACTCTCCTTCTCTCTCTGTGTCTTTCTCTTCCACACTTACCCCCTTTCTCTGTCTCTCTTCCTTTTTCGCTCTCATTTTCTCTCTTTCTTTCTCTTTCTCTCTCTCTCTCTTTCTCTTTCTCTCTCAAGGCCCGTAACCATAAAAAGGTTTTCTTTGTACTGACGTTTCAATAAACTACGCACTGAAATTAGTGACAGTGAAAATTAGTGGGCAGCTTCAGTCGATTTGTACCAGCCAGCCAACCAGCCAGCCTCAGCCACCGATGACTCAGATCCACTTTATTCCGCCATGAATAACACAGCGTCAACACCACCTGGAATCGGATTAAAAAGTTCTGCTGTCGCAATTTACTGACACTGCTTTGTTAAATGGATCTATTGGCAGCGGTCACCGGTCCGCGATGGAAACTGACCGGTTTTATCCCGTTTTATCAACACACCTGCTTCAGAGTTCGAATCTAGACCAGAAGATACTTTTGAGATAGATAAATAGATTTTTTTACTAATTTCCCCTTACAGTAGGCCCAAGATCCACTCAATGTAGAGGGCTACATACTGAAAGATGTTGTTGTCTGAGCGGTAAGAGTATTAGGTAAAAGGCGCAGTTTTTTAGGATATGTCGCAAAGATAAAGGTTATCTCTGGACTTGAAGAGGTTAAGATTGTTCTGGTTGGGAAAGTATCCTCTTGGGAGTCAGTTTCACTAAGTAGCCGTTGGTGGCAAGAAGATCTTCCTTCTGACGAAGGAAGTGGATCTTGCCTCAGTATACGTGGCATAGCAGTCCTAACTGTGACGGTTAGTGGAATAAAGGAATGCACCTCCTAGAATGCACCTAGAATATTTTCCTTTTAAATAGTGATAGAACGGCGAGTAGCTTGCAACTTTTCGTCTGTGGGAAAGAGATGGTAGGGTGGAAAGTAATTCCTCGTCCACAAGGGCTTCATAGACGCTTTGTAAGGCTACCAAGACTGGAAAGTGATGAGAGGGCAGCTCCAGCCCAGATAAAGCAATAGTACTTCATTTTCGGTCTGTTCTGGCCCATGTAAAAGCAGAGCATAGCAGAAGTAGTCCGGTATTTACTAGTGTCTATATATACGAGTTCCACTTCAGGTTTGAGTGAGTCTCAATAGGCGTTCAAGGTAAGTGGCCTCCTTTAGAGAGCACCTGTTCATTGCGATAGATGAAAATACAGGGTCTACTCAGGGATTATGGAATGTTACTAGTTTGGTTTTTTTAATGTATTGAATATGACTGACTAATTTTCCCTCATTCTGCTGTTAGAGCTAGATCAGAGGAGAGATCAGCTGCCAGATTCTAATAATCTACGTTTTTTGGAGGTGCATCCACATACCCCTGTATCATCTGCATAGATATTCACTAAAGATGGGATCATGCTTTTAGGCAGATCTTTAATATAAAGCAGAATGTGAGTAGAACCGAGAAATTAGGCTTGATGGATGCCTGTAATGATCTTATGGGATTCACATGATTGGCCATTAACAGTGATCTTCATGGAGCCCTCTGTTACGAAATACTTGATAATTGTGAAAACTCTTCCAGGGATTCCATAGCTTTGGAACTTGTGTAGCAACCTCCTACGCCAAACCTTGTCAATGCCGATATATCTAAGGCAATCGACCTCTCGATGTATTTATTGTCTAATGACTCGCTAGTGATAGAATATCAGCAGTAGACTGGGCAGTTCGAAATCCGTATTGTTTGTCGCTCAGGAGGTTGTCCCTATTGAGGAATCACCAACATTCTCATTGATGATAGCCTTCAAGTGTTTACTGATGACACAAACAAGAATGGTGAGGCCATACTGAGACAAGCGTTAAAAATTTTGCCAAAATCGGGGTTAACTCAGGGTTAATGTTCTTCAGGGCAACCGCTGGGATTCTGTCTGGAACGATAGCCTTTTTATAATCTAGGATTCTGATAAGATTGGAATCATTCCGGGTCACGTCAGAAATACATATGTTCCGATAAATAAATAGTTAATTTGCATAATTTTCCAAGAACGGTAAAAGACTCAACTGGATCTTGGAATATAAACGCTTATCTATTAAATAGATAACGTATTACGTATTAACGTATTAAATAATGTACCTATTCCCTGTGTTCTTAAAGACAATAGATAGATAGATAGATAGATAGATAGATAGATAGATAGATAGATATTGCAAAGAATAAACTGAATTTATATATAAAAAACATTTGTATCACGTACACACATACACACACACACACACATATGTGTGTGTGTGTGTGTGTGTGTGTGTGTGTGTGTGTAATGGACTCTCCCGTCGGTTTCGACGTATGAGGATCTGACAGCTTAGTTGATTCAGTTATGAAATTTTGTGCGATAATCTTAAGTGGCATTTAAGACCCGCTAGTGATTTACAAAGGAAGCCACATATGGAGCAAGTTTTAGGATTGTGAGATGAGATCACTCTTAGATTGGCTGACTTTTTAGATCTTGCTCTCGCTTCTTGAAGATGATTCAGACAAGCAGATTGAAAACTGCTGAGTCCACTAAAATACGTTGATCTCCATTCTATCCGCTCCAAGGCTAAGCTCTCAAGAGTGTTATGTGGTATATTGACTGCTGACAAGTTGCTTTTCACCTTGTCTTTGTATCTTAGCCATGGGCATCCTACATTTCCTGGAGCCCTGATCTAACTGGCTGTACATTAGGATCTTGGGTATCCTGTCATCAGACATTTTCAAGACATAATATATGTATAAATAATAACAATGGTAACAATCAGCACTAAATAATAAAGTAATCTATAATAAATAGTTGGTAATAAAAGCTAAGAACACTATAAAATAGCTATATAACTGCATTCGGGACCACAATTACTTTTACTCCCTAGAATAATCTGAAACTTAACCGTTAACTGCCACCCAATAACAGAATAATACAGGTGACCTATCCATAATGCACCATTGACCAGCATATAGAAATAGTTGCACCAAAACACAGCACACATAGCCCGAAGATTGTGCTTATACATGGAACAGGATGTCGCGGCTGAGTGTTAACCTCAATGTCAATTTATATATATATATATATATATATATATATATATATATATAAAGTGTTATGGGACCTTACCCATAATAACATAATGGACTAGTCCATACGTAATAAATACTGCGCCTCAAGAGAAAGCAGGGAGTTCAGTCTGAAGTCTGGAGTGAGGTCTGTCAGAAGTCCGTCTGTCAGTCAGAGCGAGTCAGTCAGTCGAGCCAAGAGTTGAGTCAGAGGCAGTCCGAAACAGAGTCGCGTTCAGACAATTATTACAAGAATAGTGATACTGGTCGAGACTACATTGTTCTCTTTACTAAACCTGATTGTTCGTACTAACACTTTCTATTTCTCTGTTATTATTCATGTTTGTAATATATCTGTGTTATTCCATACCTGTGTTCCAGTTCTTCTTTATTGGTTCTACCTTGGACCATCACCGTGGTACAAGAACCTGGACCATAACAAAAAGTGAACATAGAAGTCAACACTTAGAGGCGATACTCTGTTTCATCAATCGTCAGGCCACCATATCTATCTCTCTCTCTCTCTCTCTCTCTCTCTCTCTCTCTACATATATATATATATATATATATATATTTGGTTGGATAGATGTGATATGTTAGCTCTATCTCTGATATTGAGCGCTTTCTAATAAGTGCCGCGCATATAATATATAAATAATTATACATATATATATTTATTTATATTTATATACACTTTTCACACACATATATATATATATATATATATATATATATATATATATATATATATATATATATAAGTAGACATTGAGGTTAACCCTCAGCGGCAACAGACTGTTCATGCATGGGCGCAAGCTTCGAGCTATGTGTGTTGTGTTTTTCAAACTCCTTGATAAACACTTCCCCAAAATTACCCCAAATTTTCAACAAATAGCACCGTGAGGATAAGTTACAGTATGACCAGCAACTTAGAAAATACAATTAAGAGAACATCAAGAATTTTAATAAAGATGGTGTGCAAGATAATAATATAACTGATCAGATGGTCAATTGTAGAAATAAAAATAAGTGTCCACTGAACGGAGTATGCAAAACAGAGGATTTAGTCTACAAGACAGAGGTGGAGAATGAAAAAGGGCAAAAATTATGTGAATTTTGGGTGTACAGAAAGCAGCTTTAAGAAAAGGTATTATAACCATTGCTCAGCATTTAATTTCGAAAGTTACAAACATCGCACGAAACTTGCTAGACACGTGTGGGAGTTAAAAGAAAAAAATGAAAAAGCCCAAATATTTTGAAGCATTCACCAACTTAGACAATGGGACCGTCCAGAAGAGATGCAGGAGATTCCGATGTCGTCTAGAGACCGTGGTTGAAACTAATGGCGATTTTATTGAATAAATTTACTCATTAGTATTTCAAGATAATTTTGTGTAATTTTTAAATATGTCTGTCAAAATAAGATGTCAGTGTTATTTTCGTTTTTGAGTAATTTAGACGACAATTTATCCATCGCACCCTATGTGTGTGTGTGTGTGTGTGTGTGTGTGTGTGTGTAAGATAGACTGAGAAACAAACACACGAATGACCAAACGAAAAAGTAGGTTAGATGATTAGAAATAAAATAACTGTTGAATACATATATATTAAACAAATTTAGATAGATAGATAGATAGATAGAAAAAGAAAAGAGAGGAATAAATATGGCAGTTGACTGCTAAAAAGTGATATAAAGAACGCGGCTGTGTAAACTGTGTCTTCTTTGCAAATAGTGACCAAAAAATACCAACGATTAACCAGGCCTGTTTTTTGTAGTTCAGTATCAACCTTTCTGGGATTTTCGCTTTGTTTTATTCTGTTTCATATTTGATTTTCCTTCTTTTCATTCATTTGTTGCTTTTATTTTTACAGTTCAGAAAATCTTGAAAAGGAGTAAAAATGAATTCTAAAAAAAAAACAAAAAATAAGTAAAAAGGAATAAAGTCTTTAATAAACAAGTAGTACTTCGGAATAAGTGACTAGTTTCTCCATAAATCTATTATATGATATCTGAAAGTCAAACAGTCATTAATAAGATATGAAAATAAAATTATGGTGTTCATCGGGTGCCATATTACATGTTTTCATTTACAAATGAGACATATCACAGCCGATATTTTCGTTTCGTGGTTTGTATCGTGTATTGATATCGATAACTGAGTTGGGATGTGCAACATGAGAATGAAATAAGTTTGACTATTTTATTTCATTTTATCTTATTTTTACAATAGATAGATAGATAGATAGATAGATAGATAGATAGATAGATATGTGACACTCTTGTGACATGGGTATTATGAAATTAGGATTAAAGGGTTCATGTAGAAACTCCATACAGGAATTGCAGAATTGGAAGGGTTAAAAACTTTAAAATCGTTATGGTGAAACGATTAATTGAAATATGAAACGAAGAAAATAAAGAAAAATGTTTTCCCCTTCTGATAAGCAGAAACGCCGAATGGAATATTGAGTCCAAAATATGGTTTGGTAAAAATATAAAATAATACATGCAAGGAAAATTCTTGCCATCTGAAGTGAATTTCAAAGCGCAAAAAGTTCACAGTTTTGAATAGTTAACTGTTTTGGTATTTGAAGGTCTTTGACGACCGGGGAGCGAATTTAGATAAAGCCGAAACATTTCGCAAAGCAGTGTTTTGTAAACATGCAACTGGCAGGAAATTATGTGGGTTGTATTGAGAAATCGAAAAAAGAGAGAATTCATTGGAATTTGACAAAGAGAATTCTTTGCTGATTTGAAATACTTTTTTAAAGGCAAAAATTTGTTAACGAAATAATTCAATTATGACACGGCTGATTGTAAAAAAAAATCAATGTGGAGACAAAGTTTATTGTTTTGAAATAGATGACCGCTTTTTTAAGGGTCGATGTCGTGTCTCCAGGGTTGGAGAAAGTAATTAATTGATGAATAATTAATGAGTTTTGAGGTGCGGTAGGAGATGGGCGAAATACATATAAACTACAGGCTAAGTTGAAGCCAGCAGTAAGAACGAAGGATGCAGATGAGATCTAACAACAGCAAATGATACTACACTTTCATTTTGAAGCCAGCCTTTTTGCGTCGTCTAAAGTATACTCTGGTGAATGACTTTACATCAATATCCTGTTGGTTACGCTAAAAATGTAAATTTGACCTCTTTGAGACCCGACCACCATTTTATCGGTGGTAGAGAAAAATGACTTAATGCCCAGCCACCGGTTGAATGGTGGTAGAGAAAAATGACGTAATGCCCAGCCGCCGGTTGAACAGTGGTATAAGAAAATGACTTAATGCCCAGCTGCCGGTTGTACGGTGGCTACACACTTATAACTATGTTTATATCTACTGTGAAACATTACATGCCACTTATTTGCGAATTTTGACTCAGGAGATCAAGCAGGAAGGTTAAAATTGTTCAGGAACCATGGCTCAAATTGTTAATGACCAAGAAAATCTTCTATAATTGACCTCCGTTATGTTAATAAAAAAATATTTATTAATTATAACAGATTTATTATAGGAGAAAAGGAAATTGAATATAGAATAGGCTGCGCCGGATGTAGTTTCGCCTCCAACACGCAATTTGTTATAAAAGCCAAAACTTGAACTTCAAAACACTAGCCGTGCACTTAAATAACCCCGTCTGATCGAGATTTTCATCAGGATGTAATAAGGATACCAAACTGATTCAGAAATATCTAAACTGTCAGTTGTATGCAACCGCTTTGTAAGATCAATGGTTAAAATGTCTTTGAGTAAAGCCTGATTGTCTTGGCAAAGATCACCCACCTTTGAACATTGTGAACTAGCGCTACAGAATGACAAAGAACTGTACCAAATAACAGAAACCACATCACTTGAGAACTATCACCAAAAATACCTGTAACTCGAAGAGAAAATAATGTTATAATCAAGATGTTGATATTCCACCCTACTTCAAATAAAAGCTTAAGAAGGAAAACCCCATCGGTACTTGAAAGAGCGGTAACGGCTACTGGACATGAGAAAATTATTTTCATGAAAACATTGTTTTAATGGAAAGATTTTATGAATTTCAACCGACAGTAGTGCTACTGGACTCTTGGTCAAAGAATACTGAATGTTTTCTTATAAGGAAACGGTTAATATTTTTATTACCATTTACTGATAAAGTCCGTTTACCTTCTTTTTTTTAGCATTTTTAAATGCAAATTTCGGTAAGTTAGTCTACAGCTTTTTAATACTAAAATTCACCTAATAAAAGTTTCAGTAGGCACTCAAGGTATCGAATTACTGCTAAAGATTAAACTAATGATTGTGGTGTGTGACATGAATTAAAGAGGGAGATGATAGAATGTGATTATGACGATAAGGCTGATAGATAAAAAATGGCTTTGGCTTGAAGAAATTAAGATTGCATCCGCGCAGGAGTCTGTTCCCTAAAGAGGCAGTTCTTGAGAAAAGGTCTGTGAGGAAATGTCTTCTTACATTTGGAACACGGTGAAAATGGTTCAGCTTCTTAAAGTCGCATGGCGCGCCTTAGTTGTAAAGGTCTGAACTGGTGGAACTAAAGAATGGAGTTCCGCTGAATATTTGTCATGGAAATAACAAAAGAGTAGCTATGAGCTTGAAACGTTTATTAGTAAGAGGTTACTGAATGGACAAGAAATCTCCTCTCGCATGATCGCGTAAATAATAGTCAAGAGCCCTGACAGGTTTTGTTGAAAATATTATGTGTAGGAAAACATTTATACCTTAAAGTATGTCAATCATTTAAAAACGATACTGACACATAATCAATATGTAATGAGCGGGCAAGAAATGCAACTGGTGTGGTTAATATTTCGATGTTTATTCAAACCAACACTGTGCAAAGAATCATGTTTGTTAATTTATTGCCTAGTAAGCTAATGCGGGCTTCGGAGGTTCGATCCTCACTAGGGTCAACTAAATTCTTTCGTGCCGGGAAAAATAATATTTACTAAATGCTCGTAGCGGCTTCTGCAGAATAATGGTTGCGAAGATTGTGTTCGCAGAGTATCGTCATGAGATCCACCCTTCATTCCTTTCAGTTTTTGCTCCATAAATTTTATTTCATCATGCTACAAATAACTGATTGTTTTAGTATCTACACACAGACACACAGACACATACACACAGACACACACACACACACACATATATATATATATATATATATATATATATATATATATATATATATATATATATATATATATATACAAGTATAGGATTGATGTATACGGAATAAATTCCAATAACCAAAAAATATTATTCTTAAAAAGAGTGCTCAATACAGAGTAGAGGATATATAATTATTTATTCGAAAATTATAACAGAAATATGTTATAAAATCACTACAAAAATAGCTATTTTATTTCAAAACTTCTGGTGTCTTATCAAGTGATGGTGTTGAATCAGTGATTTTATAACATATTTATGTAATTTTATATATTATATATATATATATATATATATATATATATATATATATATATATATATATATATATATATAATATATATATATATATATATATATATATATATATATATATATATATATATATATATATTTTATATATATATATATATATATATATATATATATATATATATATATATATATATATATCATTATCCATATAAATATTTTTTTTTTGCGTTTTCCCCCAAGCAAGGCGGGAAGCCACTAGGACGCAAGGGGTTACAGAAAATTTTTTAGCAAGATCAGATAGGAGTAATAGAAGAAAGGATGAGGAGAAGGCTAGTGGATAGATCAAGGCAACTGGAGATGTCGATTGACATTACATTTGAATATATATATATATATATTAAAGACATTTTTTTTATTATAAACAGAGCATTTACTTAAATACTTGTATCTATAAAAAGAATGTTAAACATAAAAAAAAAAAAAAATGTCTTTAATAAATTGTCGGACTTTGTCCAATTCTTAATGTATATATATATATATATATATATATATATATATATATATATATATATATATATATATATATATATCGTTATCCCATATATATATATATATATATATATATATATATATATATATGGGATAACGATATATAAATTTTATATAAAGTTTCATATATCAAGAACAGATTTGAAAGAAAAGATGTATGACAAACTCACATCAACGCAACTATGTTAGCACTTTCACTGATATTGAGCGCTTTCCAATAAGTACCGCGCTTATATAATATATAAATAATATATATATAAATTGCATATATATATATATGTGTGTGTGTGTGTGTGTGTGTGTGTGTGTGTGTGTGTGTGTGTGACACGTTCTGGTTGCTTGTTGATCATGATTCGAAATTGTCTCCGTGAGGCTCTCTCTTGATACCCTTGATATAATTTTTTTTCATAGTTTATGTTTCATTTTCCCGTTTTCCTACATCACTTATTGTTAGCTGTTTTTTTCATTTTTTATTTTTTTTATTTTATTTAAGTTTACTTATCACTGGAATGTGTTCGCTCTCGCATTTAACAACTGAATAGGTTTTGCAGTGTCAATACTGCATTCCTGAACCTCTTATTGATAATTATATAGCCTATTAGGTTTGTTTTTTTGTTGTTTTTTTTTATTTATTCGTTAATGTACGAACCCAAATATTTCAAAGTATATCGGTTGTAACAGCAAAATTGTCCAAATCGCGTAACAGCATAATTATCCATCCCACGACATGTTTAATATCTAAAAAAAAAAAAGACACAAAACTGACTGAATTTTTTGCTAGGTTTACAAGACGTTTAGCTATTTATTGTAAGACTCGCCAAAAAGCCCTTTGACTTATTCAGCTAGAAAGAGAACAGATTAAAATCGTTTTGCGTCTTCCCAACTAAGCGATGTTGAGAGTAAAATGTTCATTCAGGCCTTCAGTAATGGCACCAAAATTATTACTCCGGCTTCCACCTTCAAATTCCATTCAAGAAACATTAAGAGAACGGTGAATAAGTTTTTTAAAAAAAGGAACAGTAGGAGGAAAACTGGATCACTCGTTCACAACCGCAAGATGATCATCATTTCAACTTAGAGCACAATTCGAAAAGATCCAACTAAATCCATAAGACGTTTGCGACGTGATAGAGGAGTTTCAGTTGTGACAGTCTAAAGAGCAGTTAAAAAAGAGTTGAAAATAAAATCGTACTTGAAACCTGTAAAGCAACTTTTTACTCCAGGACAGAAAGTTAGAAGGCTAAAGAGGGTAGAGATCATCTTGAACAAGTTGGAAAATGATCCTGAAATAATATATATATATATATATATATATATATATATATATATATTTAAATATTTTTAAACTTTAATATATTAACATATATATATATATATATATATATATATATAAAACATTCAGTTGTTCATGAATGATCCTTAGCTATGATTGTTTCGATTCTTAGCTATGATTAATTAATGATGAACATGTCATTTTTGTTTATGATCGATTGAAGAGTAACTATACATTCTTATTGCTCAAAATAGAGTCGAATAGTGTTATAGGAGAATTCCACTAAGATATCTTTAATCATTTCTAAGAAACATCGGTTCAAAGCTTAATCTAATATTTGGACAATTTTGCTGTTACACGATTTGGACAATTTTGTTGTTACACGATTTGGACAATTTTGTTGTTACAACCGGTATAACGCAACATGCACGGGAAAACATTAACGTCATGACTTCGCATATAATTATAGGACGGTCTTGGTGTGGGATAAAAGTTAGCAGGCTACTCTGAAGGACCATTAATACTGAATAGTGAGTTTGATCCTCACTGGTTGCTCTATACAAAATTCATCATTAAATAATATATTTTTTCGTTGTCAGAGCCCCCTCAGAAAGGCATTCTAGCTGTAAGAAATCAAACAAATGATGAAAGAGTTAGATTATGCACTTTGTTGAAGGATCGTTTACTCCGACGCTTTTGCCACTTGTGGACGGGTGTTGTCCTGCAGTGAATTCCCTACTTAACTTCCTTGACTTAAAAGCAGTTTTTTGTTGCTTTTTTTTTTGTTTTGTTTTTGTTTTAGCGAGCAATTCAAGCAATTGATTTTTTTTTTTCATTTTTTTTTCCTCAACCCAATTTGTATAATTTAAAACCGAAATATAGTTCTCTCTTTTTCTTTTTTGCTAGTGAGTATTACATTAATTTTTTTTTTTTTTTTTTTTTAAACGATACAAGTCCTGCTATTTAACACAGCTGGAAAAAGGCGATGGATTCATAACATTTCCAATGGTATTTGCGCGTAAGTGAATGAAGCGAAAGACGCAAATTCGAACTTGCTCTCCGAGTTTTTATTCTGAGGCGCTTTCCATTGCACCACCTTCACATCCTTGTCATTAAAGTAAGCTAAACGTTAAACAGCAACAGGTTTTTTCTCTTCTTGTACAGATTTCCGCTAATTCCTAATGTCTAAACTAGCCACAAAGTCTAGCTAAATCTTCTTTTATGCGCCTTCAAGACGTAAGCGATAGTGGCGCTCCACAACATCCCATCCTTTGAAACTCCAAGTAACGATTGTTCTCTTACTATTCATTCCAGTCCCTTCTCTGCCATACACTAACCTGATACATACCGGGTAGGGTTTATCATCTCTCAGTTGTGTCTCTGTCTTCGGACAGAGCATGATTCAGTTGCGGCTCCGTCGGAGGACAGAGGTGCAACTGAGGAAGTGGCCCGCCCTAGAGAACAGCTGCCCGAGACTGCACCCTCTCATGACACTAGAGACAGATCAGTGCTCGCCACCGAGGCCAGCACAACCGACGTTTGTGGGGGCACAAGGAATTTTTGTCCTTGGCCCGAGTGTACGCGCTCGGATACCCCACAATAAACTTTGCATCACATCACGTCTCACCGGGGAGTCGAAGTAAATATCATACACTTACACGAATTTGTTAGATATCTTACTCGATGCTTCCATCTGACTTTCTTACCTTGAGTAGGCCCCGTGAGTATTTTATCCTTTAAGCCCTCTTTCCGCATTTAATTGCTTGAATATGGACTAAAACAGAAAAACCCGCTTCAAAGGCAAGGAACTCAAGCAGTGAATTCAATCCGAGACAATATCTATTTTCCTTAAAAGTTACTCGTTGTTGACATGTTCTGTCGGTGGCATTCTTCTGTGTAAACATATATCTGTTACCTGAAGCTTCTTTTTTCAACTGTGAGGAAATTATTCATCATTCCCTGCCATCTAGGAGGATCGACATTACATAGCAGTTGAGCCATTTTATCTTTGTTTCAAACGAACGAGAAAACAGTATGCAGAGTTAACTAGTTACCTAGAATGCAGCCGCAAATAGAGTCATCGTCTATTAAGGCTATAAATATTTATAACACTTTCAGCAATAGAAATGTCTTTGATTTTGCATAATTAATCATAGCCTTTTTAGTTGAACGGTTTGCTGCTTCGTTTCGTTACCATTGAAAGCATCAATCGTTTTGGTATGGCTTTAAATTCGTTCAAATTAAGTCGGCCTCCGTTAAGTGCTTAGGAATGGCATTGTTCTCTAACTTCCTCTCCAAATAAAAGTGATTGCGACAATGAAGGCAGCCAACAGAAATTAAGAGACTGTAATAGAATAATGAGAGAGTTAATAATGATGACGGTTTAAGTTTGATTTTGTTTGCTTCCCACCGGCATATGATTAGTCGCCACTTTTCTTCCAGTTGCCTTTCTCACATCTATCCAAGGGAATAATGTTATCTTCTTCATTTGCCAATGTAAAGAATTGAAAATCAATTAGTCGCTCGCTGAATAAAATGTTCAGAATAAACGCAAGGCTTCATTGTGCGAATTTTCGCTAATTAATTCCGTTGAATTTTCGAAAACGCCGGCTGCTGCTACTGCTGCTGTAAAGAACCAAACAAAATGAAATTGCGGAACGAATTGATGAATATAAAATATTTTAATAAAAATACAAACGCATTCAAACGCCTCCAGTTTGAAATTGCGCCATCTTGAATCATTGTATATTTAAGTGCTTCCATTTGCAAAATCAATAACTCATCGAGAAATAAATATATTATACAAGCATAAATATATACATATACATATATATATATATATATATATATATATATTAGATCTTTAAATCATCTTTATTTTAATGTTGTGATTAAATGGCGTTAATAAATTAGCATATGGTGGCGTATGTGGTATTTGACGAATTTTATAGTTATATTCATTTCTGCAATTGAAAGCCAAATATAAAATCAAATACCTGAAAAATTAATAA
>CAHIKZ030000006.1:815000-827500 GCA_903632075.3 Acanthosepion pharaonis | reverse complement strand
TTCGTTATATTCACTTACACACAAATACCCTTGTCAATCTACCTCTTCTCCCCCGGCTATGGGTTAATGAGTAAGACTTGTATCAGTAAACCATTCAAAACAAAAAATTCTTACAATTTTACTTAATTAACCTAGAAAGGTTGAGAAACCGTAGAAAACGAATCAGTCAATAAACAAATAATGTTTAGTGTTGTGGGGCTCCCCCCCCCTTTTTTTTTACATAAGATGGACTCGTCCGAAGTATACTTATACTGACAGAGAGAATACATGCTGTTGAGTTACGTCGAGATACAGTCTCGCCGTCTGTCGAACTCTCTGCTTTGGCAGAGAGGAACCCGGACGGAGCTTTGCCGAAGGACAAGGTTTCGTCCGGGGAGGTAGACAGGCCCTGAACCCGTCTAGGCGGGTTTAAAGGGTATATTTTTGGCCTAGCCTACGGGCTCGGAGAAAGCCACGTTAAGCTCGGCCTTGTGCCACATACATTCCTCGTGGGTGGGATATTGAATAACGAGATACGTTGAGATACGTGCAGATACGTTGAGACAGGTTGAGAGATACGGAGACAGACACAGGGAGTTCTCAGAGAGTTATACACGAGTCCAGGGAGAGAGATGATTAAGGCTTTACTTACAAAGACTTGTACATATATTTTCTACTAACCCGCATTCCTGGACTACTAATCGTCACTTCAAGTCTGTATTCTTACGTTTAATACGCTTATTTTTTTTATCTCAATTACTGACGTTGTTTAATTATTTGTGCAGGATTCCATTCACGGAATCCACAACAGTTAGTAGTTCTGACGTCTCTCCGTAGGCAACCTACAGCACACTTGCCACACGTGGCACGCCAGTCAATTTTCAATGGCACGCAGCCGCAAAGGACATCACTAACTCCGAACCAATAACTACAACAACTCAAAGAAAATATTTCTCTGCTTCAGTTTTAATATATACTAAAGGATATGCGGACACCTCGAGGCGGTGTAACGGTTAACAAGCTCATCACGTTGGAACAGTTACGACTGAGCTTACTGGGTGCTCCATACTTTCGGCCTTGTGCCGCATCTAAGCTACTCTTGGAAAATCACTATACTAAAGTATATGGAAATAAAAACGGCAAGACGAGTTTTACCATTCATGATTAAAAAAATAATTGACCAGCCAACCGAGCTGAAATCGAGGGAATACTAAAGATTACAATATAATATATAAAACATAAGAAGCACGTGATGAAATAAAGGTGGAACGATCAGATGGAAATAATGTCAAGCCCTAACAGGCATTCCTTCTGTTTACAGAGGGAGGGCTGCCTGGACCTAATATAGATCGTTTTCAATACCTTTAAGTGTAACAGAGAATGAGCATGACTAATGGCGGAAAATGAGTCAATGCTGAAATTTGTAGCACAATTGTTTAAAAGGTGCTCAGCAATGGCATAACCGTATATGTTCCTGATCTTGTCACCAGATTGGAACGTACCGTTCCTAATTTTTCCGGGTACGTGCCGATTTATCCATCTAAATTATATATAGTATTTATTTACTATATAAAGTATATGGTAGAACATATATATTGGCCTTGACTTTATTTACATTATTCGGACTATTGTCCTCATCTTTGTGGCCATTGTACGCTCCGGCCTTCTTCAGGTGGATGGAATGTCGAACTGAACCCTTTATTTCACTCACTGGGGTAGACTGTTCTAGTTCCACGTGCCATGTTTAATGGATGTCAGTTATCAGTTATCTCCTGTTAATTTTCCCTCTGAAAGTTCTCCACTGCCTTAACCGGGTATTGAACTCACAATCTTTGGGTCTTGTCACTGAGTCTAACCAACACCTTTATCCACTCTGCCATGTGTCCTTGACGACAAAGATGAGGAAAATCATCCGAATAATGTAAATAATGCATGATAAATGATTCTAAAACCCCAAATCTGCACATAGTTAGAAAAAAGTTGCCGACCCCCATAAGTCTAGAGCGTTGGTGATGATAAAATTAGTGATTTTCTTCTTGGAAATATTCGGCATCCGGCATTGACCTTGTAACCAGTGATATTGTCACATGTCATTTATAAAATCCTTCTCTTAAAACAAATTTTCAGGAAAATGATTTTCTCAAGTCCCTGTGTTATCATTCTTTCGTGTACGGATGTGGGTTTCCTTCTTAACCCTTTGTCTAAATAGTGTTATTGAGATTTATTGTAATACAGTTATGGCACAAGGCCAAAAATGGGGGAATAGATTGAGGCTGGTTTTATACCAATCGAAACTAATCGGATTCACGACCCTTTCACTCGTTACAATTTCCTCATTCACCATAAAAATTCATCCGTCGTCAATCAATCCTAAAATGATACCACATCCTCTCAGGGTGGGACTAAAAAACATCCCAATGAGATGATAAATATTATTTATAATATATATATATATATATATATATATATATATATATATATATATATATATATACAAATCTAAATAGTGTTATTAGTGCAATGATATTATTTTGTCGTCTGTTTACATTTGCTACCCATTTTCATTGTTGCTGTTGTTGAAAGTACTCAAATGATGTGGTTTCTACTATTTGGTATAGTTCTTTGTAGTTATGATTCTAACTGCAAGGTTCGAAGCAGAATAATCTTGGCTAACGCCTACAGGCTTCATTTGTTAGAAGCTATTTATAAATTATATAGATCCGACAAAATACAGCTGAGAGTTTAGATATTTCTGAACGATTTGGGCGCCATGACCGACATCCATATTAAAGTTTTGATCTGAGGAGGCAATTGAAAAACGTGACTGGAGTTTTAATTGCCTACTGTAGCAGTCAAGCTGTAAGTATTTTAATATTTCACAGACAGAAAAGAAATGGGTTTAAGGCTTAAATTGATAACATGTGTGTGCGTGTGTGTTTGCTTTGTGTGTTTGTTTTGTGTCTAGGTGACCGTATATAAAAGGATAAGATTAAAGAGAAAAAAGATGGCGCTGATCGGAAGACCGATAATATATATATATATATATATATATATATATATATATATATATATAGTGGCTGTCGACTCATAAAGCGAGTATGACCATCACTGATATGTCCAGTTCATCAGTTAAGCTCGTCCCCACAATACTGCATTCATTTGTTGTGTGAACGACAGTGGCTCATAAAACCAGCCATCAATCTGCATTTCTTGTTACATATATGGCATGTCAAATCATCTACGGGTGGTGGAAGTTGACTTTAAACATCATCATTTCCAATATGTATTTTTATATGCCTTGTCAGGACCGACCTGGACTTACACGCTCTAGTGCATGTCGGGCATTCAAAACATGCCATTATGAAATTGTCATAAGCTATTGGTGTTGGTATGATTTCTGGTGACTGATCAGACATGCCATGGACAGATATATCCGATTGCATTGGGCACATGGAAGGGTTGAACATACATACATACATACATACATACATACATACATACATACATACATATATTATGGTCAGCTTCTGGACATAACAGTCTATAGGTGTGGCTAGTCAATCTGTGTTGCAGAATTCAGCTCGGGCGAATTTTGTTCTTGTTCAAGACTCGCAGAGCCCACTTTTGATTTATGTTGCAACAATGCTAAGTCGACCATAGTTGCTCTTTCTGGGAGAGATCGTGCATAATCTGGCGTGATCAGAAGTTTGAAAAAGCCCAGTACTCTCAGAACCTCGGTCACGACGACTTGAGACTTTGTGCCAGTACAGTCATTGGCAAACAGTTTACGTCTACCCAAATATACTCAAAAGACATGATATGGTTTCCAGGCACTTTTCAACGGTGCCGCACGCCGGAATAACATCAAAAGTTCACCTTCCAGACAAATCGTCGATGACGAGATTCCAACCTGCGCATATACATACATACATACGTGTTGATTATGACGTCTTGTCAGATGATTGCCATTCTTTCATTGATTGATCGCCCTGATCCCGTTGATGACTTTTCATTCCTGCCAGTGACTCGCATATCTTGTAGCAGATTTGGCACCCATGAGCATTGGCGCTTGTTGAGATAATAGACACGGTGTTGGCATCATTGTTAACTTTCATGTGACGCTTGAGAACACCATCTGATCGGCATAACCTAGAGCAGTGGGAGCATGAAAAGTTTCCATCCTGGGACTCAATGCGCGGCATGGGACGGGCAAGTGTAGTTCGATTGCTTTCATGCGATTTCATATGATTAACCAGACCTGCCTTTGACAGCAAGGTCCGCTCACATACCTCACAGACCCACACATCTCAACAATTGGCTGGCACGAGTATCCGTTTTCTGTATGCTCTCTTGAGCTTTGCCCGGTCTGCTCTGTGCATACAAACACACACAGATACATAAGACTATTCGAAAAATACGTTGGACAGAGAAACGAAAAAACCCTGATAAATACGTAAACATTGAGATATAAATATGCTTACCTGAGATTTCATCATAGAACCAGTTCATAGAGTGCCTTGTATATCTATAATGAAATAAGTTGGTGTGGCCAAGTGTATGACACGGTTATCTATCTATGTATCTATCTATCTTAGCTAGCTAGCTATCCTTCGTTCTGTTTGTTATATATATATATATATATATATATATATATATATATATATATATTAGCTAGCTATCTATCCTTCGTTCTGTTGGTTATCTATCTATCTATCTATCTTAGCTAGCTATCTATTCTTCGTTCTGTTTGATATCTATCTATCTATGTTATGATGTTCATGATCTATTTATATGAGGATGCTCATGATCTATGTCATAATGTTTATGATCTATCTATGTATGCCATGAAGTTCATAATATATTTATCTATCTTGTATTGTTCATCAATCTATCTATCTCACATTATACGTCTGCCTATATATGTATCTTTTTCGCATTGTTTGTCTATCTATCTGTTTATCTATCTTACTATCTTGCATTGTTAGTCTATCTATGACATGATTTTCATGATCTATCTATGACCTAGTGTCCATTATCTATCTATCTATCTATCTATCTATCTGTCTGTCTGTCTGTCTGTCTGTCCATCTATCTGTCTGTCTGTCAGTCCGTCTGTCTATCTATCTATCTATCTATCTGTTTGACAGTCTGTCGGCCGATCTAAGTCAGGATGTTCATGATCGATCTACACACACACACACACACACACACACACACACGCACATAAGTCTAAAATAAAATAAGAAGTATAAATAAGAAGTATAAATAAGAAGAAAAATGACAAACTACTGGAAGAACGTGATAGACAAATAAAAAGAAGGCATTTTTGAAATATTTTGCGTGTCTTTCTAATTGATATCTTACTATCAACAAGTATCCTCAGATTAATTTTAAATTGGGAGAAGTAATAAAATAAAATAAAAATTGTTGTGTGATAATGAAGTCTTTCTCAATTGGTTTCGAATCAGCTTATGTATGATGATGACAGTTTTGTTCAAAATATTCTAAGGTTTTTCTTCGAGATGTTAACAAAATCAAGAAAATCGAACCAAAAGCAAAGGACATTTATTGGAGCTTCACCGACTAATAAATCGGAGAAATAAAAGCAGATTAATACCATGAATAATTAATACCATAAAGAAGAAATGATAAAAAGACCATGAAAGAAAAAAAGAAAGAAAGAAAATAAGGAACATGTAAGAGAAAAGAGAGAAACAAATAAAAAGAAAAACAAGAACAAATAAGGAGAAGAAATCGAAAAGAAGTAAGAAGAAGAAATATGCAGAAGTTAAAGCGGAAAAAGGAAGAAATAAACGAAGGAAGAAGAAAAATAATGAGTAAAAAACGGGGAAGAAGATGAAAAATATTTAGAGGAAGAAATCAGCATAGAATAGACGAAGAAGAAAAATAAGAAAAAGAGGAAGAAGAAGAAATAAGAAGAAAAAATAATAATAAAAAAGAAATAAGTAAAAGAAGAAGAAGAAAAAGAAGAAGAAAGAGACGAGGAAGAAGAAGAAAGAAAAAGGAAGAAATAAAAAGAAGAAAAATGGGTGAGGCGAGTAAGAAGAAAAAAAAGAAGAAGCAAGAAGAAGAAGAAGAAGAAGAAATAAGAAAAAGAGGGTGAAAAAGTGGAAGAAGAAAAGAAAACGAAGACGAAGTAGAATATAGAAGAATTGAAAAAGAAAGCAAAAGAAAAGAAAAAAACTAGCACTAAAAATGAGCTGCGTTTCCTTTCGTTGAAATCTAAGTAGGTGTCTGATAGTGAACTTCTCCCGCGTGTCGATTATATCTGGTTTCTGACCGCTTTTAGCAAGGACGACCCGATGCATTTTACTGAAAGCCGACATGTCAACTTCTTGGTGATCTTCGGTTACCATTCCGTTGTTGATCCGGCTTAAAATATGCGGAAGAAAATCAATAAACCTTGGAAACAACTTAACAATATGTCCAGACAGGCATTTTTTATATTTTAAACATTATTGTTTATGATACTCACTATTATATATATATATATATATATATATATATATATATATATATATATATATATATATATATTTAATTTAGTAAGAGGCTGAATTCATCTTATGAAAAATTATTTGAGAGATTAGCATTTACGAAATAGCTACCAAACCAATTTAAAGATTTAAAGCAACGAAAGGAAAAAGGTTTAAAAATAAATTGGAATAAATATGGTACAGTAAAAAATCTATGGGAAGGTGTCCATCAGAAAATATATATGTACACTAAAAATGATGGGGATTAAGATTAACAGTATATATATATATATATATATATATATATATATATATATATATATATATATGTGTGTGTGTGTGTGTGTGTGTGTGTGTGTGTGTGTGTGTGTGTGTGTGAAAAATATATAGAAAATAGGAAAGAACTCGTTAGGTAAATAATCCAAAGTTCTTTAATATTTTTGTTATTATTTTTTTTAAATAGTGCTCGATACAAAAGTAGAGCATAAATATAATTATTTTTTTAAAAATATGATTCCAACACGCTTCCATATTTTTAAAGAAGTTATTTTAAAAATAGAGGTTCAGATTGCTCGACCTTAAATTGGGAGCCAATATATGTGAAAAATATATTACGATCTCTATAAATATATATATATATGTGTGTGTGTGTATATTTAGGCAGCATATATTTCATTCAAACATTTGCTGTTGAGAGAAAGATTAGTATACATATTCAGTTACGGCCATGAGCACAAAGCGGAAACCATATTGTTTATTAGAGTGCAGATCGTGGGAGGTGAGATGCTTAATTACTTCGGCATTGATTAAAGCCTCGAAGATTTTGCCGAAGAGTGGTAAGAGACTGATAGGATAGTAGTTAGATGGGTCCCTGTGTTTAAGAACTCTGGCGACCCTTCTGGTCGCCAGAGTTCTTAAACACAGGGCCAACAGAGGAGGACTTCCATCAAGCTGGAAAGCAAGAATCAGCGAAGCAATAGTTATAGAGTTTGGAGAGAACTGGTGCCAACTAAGGGGCATATATCTTTAGGACAACGGTTGGTATCCCATCACCAGCACTTGCTTTATGGAAATCTAATTTAGAGATGACGTCTAATACCATCGACGGGGTTATGCCCATCTCAGTATAGCCTCAGTTCTAGGTGGAAAATTAGGAGTCGATACTCCAAATGGGTCGAGTGTTGAGTTGGATGAGAATTTCCAAGCAAAGCATTCAGCCTTATCAGATGAAGATATTAGAACTTTTGAGGAGAAACACAACTAACATAAGCACGTGCACTCTTAACTATAAAAGGGAATGTTCTAATTATTACGAAATAGTTAATATATGAAACTTAATAAACCATGCAAAATCAAATTCTTCAACAAAATGACTTTCTATACTGAATTAAAAAATATTAAACAAGCCCTCAAAAATAATGACTTTCCTAATTACGTCGTTGATGAACAAATTAAAAAAGCTATTAGGAATATAAACATAAATAAAAAATGAATACAATACATCGTCAAATAACTCTCAACATCTCAAATTAATATACCGTAACTATAAGTAGGAGAAAAATCTAAAAAGACTCATAAGCACTAATGTATTCGCCACTGATTTAAGTAAAAAAGTGAAGGTGGTTATATACGATACTAAATTCAATACAACTAAGTCAGTTGTCAAAAGCAATTCTTCTTCGTTAACTAGCATTTTACAAAAGGCCAACATTATATAACAATTTAGATGCCATTTAGGAGATAGCATATTTGACAAAAATGTTAATACGTATGTTGGTTTTACAACGTTGGTTTATGCTGACGAGAAAGCTTACATTTCACTTGGATGAGTATAGTTCAATCTTACAGCATTTAAAGGAACAATAATTTCCACATTTATAGTTTAGAAAATTGAAGTTAGATCTAGATTACACCAAAATAATAATAAGTAAAAACTTAAAATCCTAGAAGGCTTTTATATAAGAGAATTAAAACAAAAAGAAATAGTCAACTATGAGTATATCAATAAAGATCTTAAATGTTTCTGACAGCTAAGTTTTATATATATATATATATATATATATGTGTGTGTGTGTGTGTGTGTGTGTGTGTGTGTGTGTGTGTGTGTGTGTGTGTGTGTGACTAAGTGTGACTAAGAAATATATACCTTGCATGGAAAAAACTCGTGAATTTGAAATTGATATATAACGATAAAAAAACTCAATAAAACGAATAGTAAAAATGTTTTAAAATTACTTGGGAAAATAAAAATTATTTGAATTAAATTTTGGTATTTTTCTTAATCAATCTTCTGCGGATACCAGGATATAATTCGTGGACTCAAAATGACTGAAACAAAAAATAAACAGGCATAGTATGTCCAAATTATTTCACCAAACCTTTTTGAATACATACATACATACATACATACATACATACATACATACATATATATATATATATATATATATATATATATATATATATATATATCTGAGTGTGTGTGTGCGTGTGTGTGCGTGTGTGTGTATGCGTGCGTTGTGGCTTTGTTAAGGGCAGAAATTAAGACACGAGGGAGGAACTGAGTTAAAGAAATATATTAACAGAAACAGTAATGCAAACACGCAAACGAGATTGTTACTGCAAGAATATTCGGTCCGATTGTCAGAGCTGACTCCTGGAAACTTCCCTCTCTAAAAGGCAATACCTGCTCCTATTTATAGCTGGGAGAGTTTATGCGTGCGTTTGATAAATTACCACAACAATATATATATACAGAATTATTACTGTGACAATAGTAGACAGATATACTGTGAACATCAAAACGTATATAGATAGATCATGAACACTACGAAATAGATAAGATTTTGAACACTATGACATACGTCAATTCACGCAAAGCAAGGCGATAATGTCACTAAGGACGCAAGTGGGTACTTGAAGTGAAAGAGAATGAGAAAACTTCAGACAGAGCCAGAAACCCAATCCTAAACAGTAAACAAAGGATAAACATCTACCCCTGTCCAAACGAGCAGGGAAGTTGCAGAACCGGGTAATTGGAGAAACTATTTAGGTGCGAAACTTTTGGGGTATACTTGGACGTGCGGCTGGTGTAATGGATAACGGAACAAATTGGAAATCGGAGAACAGAGTTACAATTCCAGTACGATTCGTTATTTTCAATTAGGCCCAAATATCTTTGGAAAAGGGATGAATCCGCCTATTCTGCCCCTCCTAGATATGGATTAATTAGTAGAATTAGTATTAAGAAATCATTATTATTTACAAAACATATTTACAATCTAAAATATATTTTCTGTGTTTACATAACCTGCAAAAGGTTGATAAGCCGTAAAAAACAAATCAGTCAATCCAATATATATATATATATATATATATATATATATATATATATATATATTAAATAAAAACAGACCACTTTAAGGCTCCATGTAATAAATTATTTCACCATACCCTTTTTTAAAGGACTGCGGATCATCAAAGACTACTTTACTTTGGAAGTAAAGTCTGATGATCCGCAGTCCTTTTAAAAGGGCTGTG
The DNA here is from genome assembly GCA_903632075.3 of Acanthosepion pharaonis. NCBI lineage: Eukaryota > Metazoa > Mollusca > Cephalopoda > Sepiida > Sepiidae > Acanthosepion > Acanthosepion pharaonis. The sequence continues at coordinate 817,484 of CAHIKZ030000006.1, read as the reverse complement.
GTGAAATAATTTATTACATGGAACCTTAAAGTTGTCTGTTTTATTTAAATTATTTGCTCTGGATTTACATTGAGCTCTCTGGATTTTATCCTCCTTAGGTTTTACTCATACGGATTACCTAGTTTTTCATAAACTATATATATATATATGTGTGTGTGTGTGTGTGTGTGTGTGTGTGTGTGTGTGTGTGTGTGTGTGTGCATATATATATGTGTCTGTGTGTGTGCGTATGTGCGTGTGTGCCGGGTGTAACAGCACAATTGTCTAAATCGTGCAACAGCATAATTGTTCATCCCGCGAAATGTTTAATATCTAAAATAAATCTCTAAACTTAGTTTCTTTTTTTCCAGGTTTTCAGATAAGACGTTTAGCCATCTTGCCCCCAGTTATTCAGCTAGAAAGGGAACAGGTTAAAATCGTTTCGTGTCAGCGCCACTGTCCTTTCAAATGTACAATGGTGAGAGGTCAATGATCACACCGGCTTTCAGTAATGGTACGAACATTCATAGACTGGCTTCCGTCTTCTATGTCTATTCAAAAACTATCAAGAGATTGGTGAACAAGTTTTTAAAAAAATGGGAACAGCTGAGAGGAAAACTGGATCAGGAGGTCACAATAGGGAGAGGAATCATCATTTCGACTTAGAGCTAAAGAGATCATTTAGAAAAGATCCAACTCAATCCATAAGACGTTTGGCATGTGATAGAAGAGTTTCAGCTATGACAGTGCAACGAGCAGTGAAAAAAGACTTGAAAATAAAATCGTATGTGAAAATTTTGAGGCACCTTCTTACTCCAGGACAGAAAGTTAGAAGATTAGAGAGGACAAATATCATCTTTAATGAGTTATAAAATTATCCTGAAATAATATATATATATATTTGAACTTTATTTTAGTTCTTCCTGAACTTCCGATTCTTAGATATGATTAATTAAATAAATAAAATGAAATTAATTAAATGAACATGTCATTTTCGTTTATGATCGATTTCACTACGATTCGTCCGTTAAACATGGAGAGTAATTATACATTCTTATGGCTCAAAGTAGAGTCTAATAGTGTTATAAAAACCTCGGAGAATTCCAGTAAGATATGTTTAATCATTTCTAAATACAACGGTACAAATCTTAATCTAACAAATAGACAATTTTGCTTTTACAAGATTTGGACAATGTTGCTCTAACACCATATATATATATATATATATATATATATATATATATATATATATATATATATAAAAAAGTGAAAAGTTTTTGTGTGATGTGCTTCGTCCCTCTGGACTTCCAAAACGCGTCACATAAAACCTTTTTTTTTTTTTCATTTTGTTATATATTTCCTCCCAAACTGTTTTTGATATATAAAATTTGTATATCGTTATCCCATATATATATATATATATATATATATATATATATATATATATATATATATATATATATGTATATATGCCAGTAGTTCGGATGGATGTACAAAGCTTTGTACACAATTTTGTTTAATATTTTTCTTTTCATCATTATTAATAGCGTATGAATTCAAAATGAATACATCGCTTTCGGCAGGAATTAACATTTTTTTTCTCTTCTCTTTTTTTTTTTTTTTTTTATGTTTCTCTTCTCTCTTGAAAGCCTTCCTTTCCGTACACTTTTCTCTCAAACTACACTTTTCGCTCAAGTTACTTTGTATCATCCATTCTTTCCCAATAATTGTTGTTTCACACACACAGAGACACACGCACGCACTCACTCACACACACTCACATCTATCCTGAGTAGGAACGCTTGTACATTAAATACTTTTTACACTCGTTAATTAAACAGATTACTTTACGCATACTATATATAATTAAGTATGTGTGTGCGTAGATGAAGTGGTGCACACTGCAACAGCCACTGCATAATTACACCGTGACACGCCGTGACGCCTTCAGAAAAGGAAAGCTTTGAAAGGAGAATTTGTCAAAGAAAGAGTTCCTTTTTCTTAATCGTAGTTTCTTTTGAAACTATCTCCATAAATAATGGCACAATTCATGGACGATAAATTTGGCAAAACTATATTTCTTTCTTTTCTCTTTTTACCCTCTCTTTCTCTTTCTTAGCCTTTTTTTTTTCTCGCCTTTCTGCTTTCTCTTGCTGTAGTTGTGTGTATCTCTCTATCTCTCTATCTCTCTATCTTTTTATTTCTTTCGTTCTTTCTTTGATACTTTCTTATTTATTCTATTATTCTTCTTGTCCTTTCTTTTTTTTATCTCTTCTGACTTTTGTTGCAACTCCGGTTTGCTTTCTTCTCATTCTCTTCCTGATCTTCCTTCTTTTCCTTCTTTCTTTCTTTCTTTCGTTTTTTATCCCTCTTTTTCTAATACTTTTAAATTTCTGTTGATACTCTCAACTGTGTTCTTCATTTTCTTCTGAAACTCTTTCACCTTTTCTTTTCTTTCTTTTTTCGTATTCACAATGTTATTTCTTTCAAATTAATTATTCTCTT
>CAHIKZ030000006.1:742500-810000 GCA_903632075.3 Acanthosepion pharaonis | reverse complement strand
TCCGAGAAAAGTACTTAGAGACTGAGGAAAGCCGTTGAAGAACGGTGTGAAATAGTCTATTCCGATAGGTAATAATATATATATATATATATATATATATATATATATATATATATATATATATATATATATATATATATATATATATATATATATATATATATATATATATATATATATATATATATATATATGTATGTTGCGACTCCAATAGTCCGTCTGTCTGTCCGTACGTCACACACTCTAAAATAGTCATACATTGGCCAAATTTTGAGAAGTGTCAACAGGTAAGAGGGTACAAAGTATCTTTAGTTTTAAATGGGTGCGTAAAAACCGCGAAGTAGAGTTTTTATGAACGTATTTTTTTCAAAATAAATCAGCTTATTCAAATTTCACCGTTTGGTTTTCGAAATTCAAACAAGCGTAGAGTTTTTAAATCTCGACAAAAAATTTAGCGATAACTTCAACAATACTGACTTCTATGAGGATTTCATCACGAGTCAGCGTATTTAAAAAATTCTCCGATATATATATATATATATATATATATATATATATATATATTGTGTGTATTTAGGCAGCATTTTTCATTCATTCATTAAATAATATAGACAAGTGTTGTCTATTTATTTTATGTAAAATTCAGACGTTATGAAAAGAATTTACCTAAAATAAATAGACAATACTTGTCTATATTATTTAATGAAAAAAATGAATATATATATATATATATATATATATATATATATATATATATATACGCGTTTCATTAAATAATATAGACAAGTGTTGTCTATTTATTTTATGTAAACTCTTTTCATAACGTCTAATAAGTTTAATAACATTATAATTGAACGAAGAAAGAAATTCACAATATTGATCCATATTTTTATTTTTTTTTTAATACAATCTAATCTTTCGGCTTACATAAGCCATTATCAAAGATGTCAATTACAACATATTAAGCAATATACGGACAAGACAGTGATGACAGTCTGTGAATGTTTACATAGAGGATCTCTAAGCAACGATAAACACGTGCATATAAGACGCTAGAAGCGAAAATCGCACCGCATCTCATGACGTCATACATGACCACGTGAGAGTGAATTGGAGAAGTATGAATTATGGAAGGCCGTTGGCACAAACCAATAGCCTCCGTCACCAACTACAGACATTTAAGGATATTTGTAGAGATTCCATAGTTGATTTTATATATATATATATATACTAGAATTTTTTGAAACAAACACACACGCATATATATATATATATATATATATATATATATATATATATATATATATATATATATAACCAGAACCCGGATATAAGAGACCTGAATATAAGAGAAACCCGGTTATAAGAGATTTTCTCTGGTCCCAAATTGTGTTAATGTATATAAAATAGACCAAACCCAGATATAAGAGAAATCCGGATATAAGAGACTTCTTCTCCGGTCCCGACAACTCTCTTATATCCGGGTTACATTGTATGTATATATATATATATATATATATATATATATATATATATATATATATATATCCCTGAAAATTTCTATCATTGATATATACTTGCTTGAATCGGCTTCTAATGCTCTAGAGGAGGCAACTTAGGGAAAGAAGACGTGACTTCTTGGGGCCACAATCCGTTAGGTTAAGTTTAGTTGGATGAGTTACACCGCGGATTTTAGTGTGAGCAGCGCTATAACTAATCTAGTTAGTTATCTCTTCGTTTAACTAGTGGGCGTGACGTTTGTTGTCGTGTCGTAACGGTCCGGGTTCGATTCTCAGTAGTGGATGCACATGCTGATGTGTCCCAAATATAGGACGATACAGCCGTTTGTGCTTTCTACATTCTGTTGACGATTCTTCTAGACTCGATAAATTACTTTAATATGATTATTCAAATACCTCTAAAAATTTCTATCACTGTTATATATATTTATGCTCTACTTTTGTATCGAGCACTATTTTTTAAAAAATAATAACAAAAATACTAAAGAACTTTGGATTATTTACCTAACGAGTTCTTTCCTATTTTCTATATATTTTTACACACACACATATATATATATATATATATATATATATATATATATATATATATATATATATATATATATATATATATAGATGTTTGGTTGATTGTATGCTTCAGATTCAGCGAACCAATGTCCGATAACTACATTACCTACCAAGTTGGCGCATGCAGAAATGTGTTTCCTCTACTTTCAATCTTAAATTTCAGGCTTTTAACTCCCATAGTTATCTATTAAAAATCATGTGTAGATTGATGTACGGCATCTTATCGGCTATTGTCGTACGATCTTGAATATAAATGGTCATTTTCTGTTGGCGCGAGATATAATACCACGTAATGGTCGTTCTTTACCTGTCATCTTGTTCATGCTAAAATGACGGATATTTAAAATTCTGACGAGGTAAATCGTTTGTATTCGAGTCTGCATTCGTTTTTGCTAACATCGACATTTCAAATTACACTCTCAAAGTAGCCGAGAAGCCGGCCGTATCTCACTCAGACAAAAAAAAAGCGTGTGATAATATAAGAGACAATAATAAGAGTTAGATTGTTTCCTTTAGACCAAAATAACCCAATTGGGTATTAGAATCAGGAACTAAAGGTCTGTGTGGGAATGGTGTTCTGGAATTTGTGCAAACGACTTTGATTTGTTCTTTGAGACGAATTGTTTATCGACAAACAAGGAAATAATCATCATCATCATCTTCTTCTTCTTCTTCTTCTCCACCTTCTTCTTCTTCTTCTTCTGCTTCTCCTTCTCCTTCTTCTCTTCTTTATTCTTCTTCTTCTTTATTCTTCTCCTTCTTCTTCTTCTGCTCCTCCTTCTTTATTCTTCTTCTTCTTCTTTATTCTTCTTCTTCTTCTTCTTCTTCTTTCTCTTCTTCTTCTATATGCCGTGTCCCTCAGAACATTGGCAATCAAAGCCCTCCACATATCCCTGTCCTTAATAAATTTGCCTGCTTGTTATCTGTTCTAAACCTTTGTCCGCCATCTATTTACACAAGCTCGCCAGGTTATACTTTGTTTTCCTCTGTCCCTGCAATCTCTCCTGTGAGTATCAAATTTTCCAAACACTCTTTCCTCATTATGTTCCCAAGAAATTCCAATTGTATTTTCCGGATGTTAAGTTTAATTTTGTTTCCATTTTCTATAAAACTTTGTCGGTGCTCACATGTTATTTCCATTGTATCCTCAGCATCCTTCTGAAGAACCATGTTTCTGTTGCTTCAGGTCTGTGAGAAGATTGCCCTGCATTCATATAAGAGGAAGAATTAAATAGCCTTTTCTTATTTTCTAACGGAAATCTACGAGAAAGAAAAAAAACAGAAAGAGGTCTTGGTAAATTTGACACTCACAGTTCATAAGAGTCAGAGGGAAACATCAAGTAACGAGCTTGCATAAATAGAACTACGTGAGTTTAAACGTGCTACTGGATTGGCACTTAGGTCCCACTCTTTTACTGCTGAATTAGTTAAATGTAATCGCCACTTCTACTTGAACCGTTTCTTTTCTCGCACTGCTCGCCTGTGGAACTCCCACCAGTTTCTTTGATTCCTTGATAACTACAATCTTCAAAAATTTAAATGCAACGTCAATGGCCATCATCTATCTTCTGAACCCCGTTCAGCTCTTATCCTTTCCTCGGTCCCGGCTATACACCTTCACTCTCTGTAATCCCCTGCGTACCAGTAGCATTCCCACCTTGCTTGAAGTGAAAAGATTTTTAAAAATGGCAGAATAGAAATTAAGAAGTTAGTAAAGTGGCAAACACTGCTTAAAATTTCAAAGGACAGGAAGTTGTGGAGAACTTTAACTGTCCACGGCCTGAAGGCACAAAGTGTTGTCAATCGCTAAATAGCTGTTGATATTTTTTCCAATGAAGACAATTCGAGTTGAACTTGAAATAAATATACAAAAGAACTTCCTTTCCAGTCCCGATAGAATCCAAAAGCGTCTCTGAGTCCTTGTGGGTGACAAATTATTTCCCACCCTCCAATCTTTCTTTCACAGGTGGGATGTGGTGAGCCTCTCACTCATCTGACGCTACTTCCACGGAAAGTGATCGGACGAACTACATTCCTTGGTTCCACCAGGTCTAATCTTCACGGTCAGGACCCGCCATACCACTTATATTGTACCAAACCACCCACATTCACCCTTGTGTTCAATTAGGGAGAAGTAAGTTCCACCCGAACAGCTTCTTTCCGCGAATCACTGCTCCGTGGAACCGACTCCCATGAGGATGTTTCTCCGATCACTACAATCTTAACCTGTTCAAGGCTAGGTTTAACCGTTAACTTCCCCTCCTATCAGCAAAAATTACCTCTTAACGTAACCCTCTACCACGTCGGCCTCCGGGCCTTGTACAAGGTGAACCTTACTGTGAACTAAAAATAAAATAAAAATAATCTTATGAATTTATTTCAGTATTTACTTTCTTTATTTTACTCATCATAGCTTTCATTTTATTTTCTATATCAGATCATATTTATATTTTATTTTAAAATTTTTCTATGTGAAAATTTCATTGATTTTTTCACCGATATTTATTTTCAAATGGTCCGATCAAACAGTTTTTTCCCTGCTCCGTGGAACCGACTCCCAAGAGGTTGTTTCTCCGATCATTACAATCTTAAACTGTTCAAGTCTAGTGTTAACCACTATCTTCCCCTCTTACCCACATAAATTGCCACCTAAAGCAGTCCTCTACCTTGAGCTGCCAATGGGCCTTGTACAGAGTAAACTCTACTGTGAAAAAAATTAGAAACTTATTCTTGACCGTTTTTTTAATCCTTTACCCAACACAAGGCACAAGAGTCACTCAGAGTAGCTAAATGATGTTGTTCTATGAGCGTAAGCACATTATGAGCGAAGTGCACATTATGATGATAGATAACAGTTTACACTAGGCTTGAAGATGTTAAGATAGTAGTAATCGGAGAAGCATCCTCTCAGGAAGCTGAGCCACAAATTAAGGGTTCTTAGGAAGAAGCTTTTTCGAATGGAACTTCCTCCTTACCATTGGAATACAAAGGGAAAGCGAATTATTAATTCAATTTTGCGTGTCATGGCGGGTCTTAGCAGCTCGTCATAACATTTATTATGCAAATAGCAATAGATTAGCCAGAGGTTTGAGTAAAGAAAGTGATTGACATTTGTTGTCCCGTATCCTCATAAAGCTGTAACAACCTCTCGATGCACTCTTGGTAATCTGTTACCTGTGTATTACCAAGACAAAACCATGACAGACTGACTTAAACGCCTCCCATGCTCTCAGTTCATTTAAGATTAGAAGCTCTGCAGACTTTCTATGTCGAAGAATGAGATGAAGTCCTTTTTGTGTTCTGTAACTGATCATTCTTATATTTGCCTTGACCAAGTTCCACTGCTTTAAGCCGTGATGTCAAGAGCTCTGATTGCTGCTTATATAGGTACAAATCACGAGCATAGTCATTCAGGTCTTCCTGGGAAATCCAGTGAGGCCCACTGCGACATGTTCCTGAATAAACAGTGACACTATGTTCAGAAAACTCCGTCTTGGCAGAAATATCCTCTGAAAGCAATTTTTCATATGATGAAAGGATAAGATATTTATATGCTGGGTGTAGGTACAAGGAGATGATCTGAGTGTAGAACATGTTTCATAGCTGAAAGAAGCTTGGAATATTTTATTTTTTTTAAAAGAAGCATTGAAACCAGTCGTATTTGTTAGACAAAAATAACAGACATCTGCATGGCTTCATTGCTCTCCCCAGATCATCGGGATAGCAAAATTGTAGGCTGACATCTTATTATGGAACTATGCAGTTATTTCATTGTAACACGGTTTACAACAGATGTGTGGGACTCAGGATTTGTCCTGATCTCCAATTTTACAATCAAAATAATGAAAGTAAGTAGTTCCCAGGAAAGGAGTAATTGTACGATGATGTGCAATTGTCGAGAAATCCCTAGACACTTGACAATGAATTTGCCTTATTGATGTATCCTCGGCGTTTTGAAGTGACTGAAGCCATAGTAGAGATATGTATTAGTTCATAAGAATATCGAAAACAGCATAAACATTGAAATGGTTACGTCCATGAGTACCGAGAATTCGAATTTGAAGAGTTTCGCCGCAAAGAGCAAGGGTAGTCATTATGTCAGTTTTCTTCTTCTTTTTTTTTAGATTACAATTCCTAAAATTAAAAAAAAATAGACTAAATAGGACACATCTGACAGTCTTGAATGCATGTACATTTATACATTTTTACGTATATGTATACATGTATATCTCAAAAACTAGAGATGATAAGTGAATACGGATTTCTTATCTGAACACCTTCGTATTTTGTCTTTAATAACAGTGACTTGAAATTGGTATCCCGTCAAACGTGAGAACGCCAGAATTAGAAAAAAAAATAGTTGCGTAAATATACACAGAACAATCCTTGAAAACGAATGTAACAACATTCTCTCATTCGGAAATGTGGAAAATTAAATAAAAAAATTATATATGTGACAGTTTAATATATACCGGATGTGACAGCAAAATTGTCCAAATCGTGTAAAAGCGTGAGATAATTGTCCATCCCACAAAATAGTTAATATAAAAAAAAAAAAAACAGTAAACTAATTGAGTTTCTTTTTTCCAGATTTTCAGATGAGACGTTTAGTCATCTTGACAACATTTGTTGTAAGAATCACTAAAAAGATCCTTTGAGTTATTGAGACAGAAAGCGAACAAGTTAAATTCGTTTTGTGTCAGCCTCCTACATCTTCCCAATTGAGCAATGGTGAGAGGAAAAAGATCATTCAGACCTTCAGCAATGGTACCAACATTCATACTCTGGCTTCCGTCTTCAAAGTCCATTCAACAACCAACAAGAGAACGGTAAATAAGTTTTTAAAAGAGGCAGCAATCGAGAGGAAAACTGGATCAGGAGGTAACAACAGCAAGAGGGATCATCATTTCAGCTTAGAACTACATACATTCTTATTGCTCAAAGTAGAGTCCAATAGGGTTATAAAAACCTCGGAGAATTCCAGTAAGATAGCTTTAATCATTTCTAAGATACAATAGTTCAAAGCTTAATCTACCAATTGGACAATTTTGCTGTTACAGAATTTGGACAATTTTGCTGTTGCACCCGGTATATTAATCAATTCATCAGTGTGATTTAAAAAGTTAAGTTGATACTGATCCTAAGTTTATATACGCATGTTTTTCTTTTTCTTTTCTTTTTTTTTTAAATGAACAAGATGAGATAGACAGAGAGAAAAAAATTGAAGCTAGGGAACAAATTTAAAGAAAAATTTTATGCTTTTATTAAGATTTAACTATCATCTACCGTTCCGGTAGTAGAAAAATACTTGTCCATATTTCATCTAAGGTTCACATTAAATAATCGGATCAATACAATTATACTTTATCTGCCGTTAATTGTAGTAAAGTTGTAAATAAATCGTTTGTTGAAGTCGATCCTAGCACAAATAGAAGGGAGGTTATCTTATTTAAATGACGTTGCTTTACAAAGAAAATTAGACAAGCTTAAAAATAGGTATTCTAAACTAAAAAATATTTTGGATTAAGAAATAAAAAATTACAATACTTATATATATATATATATATATATATATATATATATATATATATATATATATATATACACACACACACACACACACACACACACACACACATACACTCTCTCTCATTTAATTAAAAATAATTAAAACCGAAAAGACATTATAATTAACAATTCTTATTTGAAGTAGACGCATTAGTGTATATTACGTTAATCCGTAAAGATTATTTCCCTCTACAGGGATCGAAACTGCATGTCCGTTTAATTCGGTGGTTTTACCGCTCGACCACGAAGAAATATAACTATGAGAATTGATTCTATGAAATTTTGGCCTATAGTATGCGGTGAACTTCGTAATTAGATACACAAAATGATGGTGGTATCAATGAAGTTATATATAATTATATATATATATATATATATATATACACCCAAGTATAGGATTGGTGTATACGGAATAGATTCCAATAACCAACAATTATTATTCTAAAAAGAGTGCTCAATACAGAGTAGAGCAAATATAATTAATTATTTAAAAATTATAACATAAATATGTTATAAAATCACTACAAAACTAGCCATTTTGTTTCAACACCTCCAGTGTCTTATCAAGTGATGATGTTGAATGTAGAATAAACCCTTTATTCTACATTTAACATCATCATAATTATATATATGTGTGTGTGCGTGAGTGCGTGTGTGATATAGCACATACACTCGCACACACACACACACACACATATATATATATATATATCTTTTTGTGTATTAGACTAAGCTCATTGAGTAAACCCTTATTAGTTTGAATTCGTTTCTTCAAGAATTAAACACGAGGTTTTGTTTTATTTTGTCATTCACCACCATTTGTCTGATGTATAGATGTGTACATCAAATTTTCCATAGTGAAATAAGTAAAAGAAAATCTACAATGATAAACTTCTATCCTGGAGGTATAATCCAAAACTAAAATCCGTTTTATCTTCGATTATGTCTCAGGTTTTCATACGGTTTACATTAGAAAGCTAAAGCTGAACAAAGTAAAATGAATGAAGCTAAAATCCACAATACCCTCGAGGTGTAAGTTTTAACTGGACAATGGCCTCAGAAAGAAGTCCATTGTTACCCGAATATAGATCTTTCCTTCTTCTTACAAGTCACATGTACCCTTCTCTGTTGGTTTAATTGTTCCTAGATGAATGCAGAAGTATGGACAGGAAAGCGAATGCTAAGTCTTTCAACAAGACCAATGAGAAAATATGGTTGGACACCTGTTTCAGCCCCCAAAATCCTGTCACGAGCTGTATCACTTCTTTTATCAATATTTTTAAACAACATAAACTAGGCATTAGCATTTGTTGTAGCTTATCAGGGTCATCTAGAGTTGCCTGCATCAGCATTGTTTTCGAAGCCGTCAATTATCTTGCCAATACTCATTTAACGGTAAATTAAGCATGAGAAACAAATGGCGGAAGTAAGGAAGACATACATTTACATATTTTGATCGGTATATTCAAACAGCTTTACTGTGTCGTTTTAAAAATATAATATTTATTTAAGACAAATATAGCAGAATATTTGGTTTGCTTTGGTTTGGTTTATTTTGTTTTACAGCATATCAAGCTCAATGGGTTATTTAATACCGACAGCATTTTTAGGATAGATTCGTATGAATAGAGTATGTATTTTTGGTTTAAATTGGTTTGGTTTACTTTGTTTTACGGCATATCAACCTCAATGGGTTATTTAATACCGACAACATTTTTAGGATAGATTCGTATGAATAGAGTATGTATTTTTGGTTTAAATTGGTTTGGTTTATTTTGTTTTACGGCATATCAACCTCAATGGGTTATTTAATACCGACAACATTTTTAGGATAGATTCGTATGAATAGAGTATGTATTTTTGGTTTAGATTCGTTTGGTTTATTTTTTTTTTACAGCATATCAACCTCAATGGGTTATTTAATTCTGACAACATTTTTAGGATAGATTCATATGAATAGAATATGTATTCTTTGGTTTAGATTGGTTTGGTTTATTCTGTTTTACGACATATCAATCTTAATGGGTTATTTAATGCCAGCAACATTTTTTATTGCTGGTAACATTTTGTTTTGTTAAAAATCTGTTTCTGCTAATATTTTTCTTTCAAAATTGTATTGCAGGTAATAATTTTTTTCAAAAAAGTATTGCTGTTAACTATTTGCCCATAGATGGGACCCTAACAGGTAATACCACCCTGGTTCAGGGTGGACCTGAGAACACCAGCAATTAAGAGGTGGTCCCACGCTTCTAAAAACGCTTCCTGATCATGGGCCTTGCTGCTGGATGTAGTTTATCGTCTTACCCAGGACACGAATGTAGTTTATCGTCTTACCCAGGATGCGGATGTAGTTTAACGTCTCACCCAGGACGAAGCAGAATATTTAGTCTGAAAATTAACCTGAGTTTTCTTTTTGTGTTTATTCATACATATATGCACGAGTTTTTCGTTGCTTGGAAATCTTCCATGCAAACAAAAACAGATCATCGGTGCCATATCCGTGTATTGTTTAATTTATTGTAATGTAAATGTCATCTTTGATAATGTCTTATGTAAGCCAAAAGCTTAGATAGGATTAAAAAAAAAAACATGTATCAATATAGTGATTTTCTTTCCTCTTTTAATGATAATATTATTAACCCTATCAGACGATATGAAAGAAATTTGCGTAAAATAAATAGACAAAACTTGTATATATTATTTAATGAAATATGCATCAATGAAAAATGCTGCCTAAATACACACACAATATATATATATATATATATATATATATATATATATATATATATATATATATATATATATATATATATATAAGCACCCAAGCAAGCAAGGCAGGAAGCCACTAGGACGCAAGGGGTTACAGAAGATTTGGAGCAAGATTGGAGATTTCAGATAGGAATGATAGAGAAAAGAATGAGGAGAAGGATAGTGGATAGATCAAGGTAACTGGAGATGTCGATTGACATTACATTTGAATAGTTGGCGATTATAGCTCTCAGGGAAACTGGAATAGGGAAGGAAGTTCCACAGGCGAGCGGTTCGAGATATGAAGCTATTGGAGTAGAAGAGACGGCTACATTTAATAGTTTCGACAGTGAAAGGATTTGAGTGGGATGCCAGCCTCGTAGGGCGCTTGAATTCACGAAGTCTGGGAACCAGCGAATGCAGCTCCTCGGACCAATTACCATGAAAGTATTTGTAAAAAAAGACAGAGAGAGGCGACGGCGCGTCTGTGAGAGAGTGACTGCAGATGAGATGCCAGAATAGGGCCAAATATATTGCATATCCGCCTCTGGAGCCTATCAAGAACCCCGAGGCAAGCAGAAGGGGCTCCAGACCATATATGGCAGCAATACTCCATGCAAAGGCGAATTGTTGATTTGTAGATCTGAAGGATCGATTCCGGGGAGAAAAATTTCCTGGCGCGGCACAGGGAGCCAACTTTCCTTGCGGTGGACGAAGCAATTGTCTCAATGTATTTGTTCCATCTCATATATATATATATATATATATATATATATATAGTACAGGTAATAAATTTGTTGGCATATAATCCAAGTGGATCCAAATAATATCAAATATTAAAATTGATCCACAAAAAGAGCTCAATGTCTTTATTATAACAGAGCATATAAATTACATAACAGAGATATCCAAAATGGCCTTATGAGTATAGACTATTTCAACTAACGTAAATGCGTTAGCTTTATTCAACTCCATTTGAATTGAATAAAGCTAACTCATTGATGTGAGTTGAAATAGTCTATACTGTAAGGTAATTTTGGATATCTCTGTTAAGTAATATATATATATATATATATATATATATATATATATATATATATATATATATATAAAAACAAAAAAACAAACTTATTTAGCCGCCGTGTTTCGTCCTCTGCGGCAACATCAATCAGCTAAATGAGAAACTTTTACTTGTATTAATTCTCTCTCTCTCTCTCTCTCTCTCCTCTCTATTATCTATCTATCTATCTATCTATCTATCTATCTATCTATATATATATATATATATATATGACTGGTATTTTAGAAAACTTATTTGCTGAGCCAAAACTGAAAGACAAGCCACCTTGATGTTTCCCGGTATCGACCAAACTTAAAGATTTTCTTTTTTCTTTCCGGTGTAGCGAAGACAGATTCCATTGTAACTTCGAATGGAGCGGTACACTTAGCGCAACATAGATAGATAGATAGATAGATAGATAGATAGATAGATAGATAGATAGATAGATAGATAGATAGATAGAATAGAGATTTAAGTAGACATAGATAAATAGATAGCTAGAAAGACGGTGGGAGATCTATATATATATGGATAGACTAAGAGAGAGATTAACTAGACCTAGATACATAGATAGATTGACGGATATATATATATATAGAGATAGATAGATAGATAGATAGATAGATAGATATGAAAAGAATGAGATAGATAGATAGATAGATAGATAGATAGATAGATAGATAGATAGATATGAATAAACTGAGAGACATTAAGGATAGATAGATAGATAGATAGATAGATAGATAGATAGATAGATAGATAGATAGATAGATAGATATGAAAAGAATGAGATAGATAGATAGATATGAATAAACTGAGAGACATTAAGGATAGATAGATAGATAGATAGATAGATAGATAGATAGATAGATAGATAGATATGAATAAACTGAGAGACATTAAGTATACATAGATAGATAGATAGATAGAAGCACAGTCGAGGTTTTTTTTGTGAATTTTAATTATTTTCTTTTGAATTGAACGTAACATATGTTTTATTCTGGTGTGTATATACACTGTCTACACGTTCGAATGCTTTCTACTTGTATTGGTCTATTTCATAAACGGAATATCTTACGGATTTGGAATTGAAGAACATTTCGATCTATTGAATTTCCCACATGATATTTGGTATCTAGAAAGTTATAAGTTTGAAACATATTTAGAACCTTTTGACGGTGTCTCTTACAAGCCGCTTACAGTTGTGTACAGTTGTGTACAGTTGTGTACAGTTATGGCATGTGAATATATTAATTACTAAATTCATTTAACATATTAGTTTCAAAGCTGAAAGATATTTGATTTAATTTTCTCGGGAATATGGTTTTCAGTATTTGTGGTTATGGCGGAAATTTAAGTTACTCAAAAATGAAAAAAAAAAGGTGCATCGAAAGGAGGCTTTTCTCTATTACTCTATATTCCCGTGGTAATCTTTAGTGCTTTTTCTTTTCTTTTCTCGTTTTTTTGGGGTTTTTTGTTTTGTTTTTTCTTTTTTGTTTGTCTTTTCTCTTTTCTTCTTTTCTTCTTTTTTCTTTTCTTTTAGCTATTTTTAGTACTTTAATTAAATAAAAAAAAACATGACATTAGAAGTATTTTAATTTAAAAAATTAAATGTTTTTAATTTTAATTTAAAAATTTAAGTATCTAAATTTAAAAATTTAAGCCTTTTAATTTATAAATTTAAGCATTTTCACCAGGAACTGACATTTTTTTTTTATTTATTATTTATTGTTTATTTACAAATTATTAATTTATCATCTAATTAAACATAAATAAATACATAGAAATTGAGTTTTTTTTAAATACCTATTTTCATACGATATGGTGATTTTTAAGCGCTGCTTATATGGGGCACAAGGCTAAAAGTATAAAGCCCCAGTGAGGATAGAACTCACTATTCTGTCATATCAAGACAAGCGTGTTAACCATTACACCACGTCGAAGTAGAGCATCTTCATGCGTTATGGTTTTATTAGAATTCTTCAAATAACGTTTTAAAACAATATCGTTCAGCGAGAGAGTAAATGGTACTAACAGTGTAAAAAGAAAAACCGCCCTTTTGACACAATGTTCTTTTTTCTTTTCTACCTAGTACTGAGTTACACATTGCCGTGGATTTTTAAAGTTTCTGTTTTATAATTGTGTTGTCTACGAGGATCTTTCTGATATAGAAAAACGAAAGTAGCAGCTTAAGCTTCATTTCACGCGGCAATTATGGCTTTGTAATTGCTTTTGAAGAGCACGGGAATAATGGCGTATGATTAATTAAACCGTACGTCGGAAGATGAATGATTGAGGAATAGCGTGAGATTTGTAATTGATAAGCTGAAAAATTAATTTACATTTTGAAACTTGACTTTTACAGGAGTGCGTGCTTGTGGAATGCAAACGAGTGTATGACATTGTAAGAATCTCTCTACTTGGGTTTTTGTTAAATGCCAAAATTTGGAGTGTCGGGATTCGATTTAATAACTAAAAATATTGTTATGGGATTGCTCCTAATTCGGCCCTTTAGAATAATCCCACGATTTTCGTTGAAAGAATGAAATTCAATAGAAAAAGACAACGCAGTATCAACAAACAAAAATTAATTTAATATAACAAGAATACAAGAAGTTGGTTATAGATTTGAAAATAATCTCATCGTGTTTTGGTTAATAAAGTTCTGGAATAAAATATAAATTGTCCCTCCTGGGTATGACGATAAACTACATCCGCTTTCTGGGTTAGACGATAAATTACATCCAACAGCCAGGCCTCTGATCAGGAGGCTTTGTGAAGCGTGGAACCACCTCTTAATTGCTGGTGTTCCCATGACCCTGGGTGGTAGCACCTGTTAGGGTCCCAACTTAGGGCAAACAGTTAACCCTCAAACTAAGGTGAAAACACTATGAACGTGTAAAAATAGGTTTTAATACCAGAAATACTTTGTAAAAAAATTATTATCAGCAATAGATTTTTGAAGGGAAAAAATATTACCAGCAATACATTTTTGAAAAGAAAAATATTACAAGCAATAAAATTTTGTCGGCATTAAATAACTCATTGAGGTTTATATGCCGTAAACCAAACCAAACCAATATAAATTGTATTTGTGTACGTATTCCAGATACAGTGAAATGTTATTATATGTGTGTTTAAGTGAAAGAGTCGGTACGTGTGTGAGTGCTTAGTAGTAACGGGAGATACAAGACCTAGATAGAATTTGTTCTTACTGTGAACAGTGTTGCCGTAGTTTGGAGCGGTCTCTTTGTAGTTTGTCAGCACACTTCCTTTTTGCTTGTGGACGTGAATGGGACGTCAAGATAAGCAGCTACAGTAACGTGGACTTGGTAACATCTGTACGTCTCATATGTGTGGCCGGACTTCGTGAATTTTATATACTTTTCCTAAGAAAATCGGCCCCAGAATTACATTATTTATTTCTTCCCAATTAGTCCTAAAATGCCACGTAGTATGTCGTGGAGCGGGGCCGTTAAATATAGCGGTCCGGAATGAGGAATCGGCGAAGACAGTTCGAATTGCGATCGAATTTGTTGCATTCATTTTCACACAAATCCACTTGTGGTTCTTAGTGACATTCTAGACAAGATAGTGAAATGGCTTGTCGATACCGTTTTCACCTTGGATGATGAGGCTATCCTGTCCCTCCTAAATAATATATATATATATATATATATATATATATATATATATATATATATATGTATATGAATAAAAAAACAGACCACGTTAAGATTCCATGTAATAAGTTATTTCACCATAACCCCTTTAACAGGGTTCTGGATCATCAGACGTTACTTCCAAAAGTAGAAAAAAAATCTTAACGTGGTCTGTTTTTTATTCAAACATATCTGCTCTGAATTTTACATTGAGCTCTCTGGATATCATCCTCCTCAGGTCTACCCATACGGATTACCTAAGTTTGCATAAACTATATATATATATATATATATATATATATATATATATATATATATATATATATATATATATTTTTGGACACGAAAATTAAAGATTGTAAAATTTTCTATTTAGAATTTATTCAGGAAAATAGGCTTTTCAAGTTCACTGTTATAACCCTTTCTAGTATTGATGGGAGTTTCCTTTCTATCATTTTGTTTAAGGTACTGTGGAATGTAAACATCTTGATTATGTTTTTTTCTTTTTTATTCGAGTTACTTGTACTATTATTTTACTCGTTGCTATAGTTGGAAATATTTAAGTGATATGTTTTTTGTTGTTATTTGGTAAAGTTTGTTGCGATTCTGTAGCGCCAGTCTCTGAACTCTGATGAAGAATAATCTTCTTTGAGATTTGAACGCTTGAAGTCATTTTTAATCATGGTTCTGAGAAAATGGTTGCATACAGATGATAGCTTAGACATTTCTGAACGATTAAAAAAAATATTCAAGAAAGGTGCGGGATAGTTACATAATGATTCCGTCTGATTGTGGGTGTAGGGTATAATTTCATTAGTGTAGAGGCTCCAACAGGCCATAATCTTGTCCTGTTAACACTTCAAGCAGCGGCAAGAATTGAAACATCATTTAACATTTGTCTATCTTTCATCTCTCTTTCTCTTTCATTGATTTACCACGCCGAGTACGTCTGTAAAACCCGGAACTTTACGGTGAGTTGAAAATAGTAACGATCAATAAAAGCTTCATATTCTTAGACATCCTGCAAACACTTATCTCTATCGACTGTAAAAACCTGGGACATTGTTTCTGATTTGAAATATCAAGGACTATTGTTATACTTTCTAGTTATCGCACATAACTCACCTCATCTAAATATAAACCAGAGAAAAGCGAACAGTTTTGTCCAGTCGCCCATCCCACTTTGCATAGAGTCGTGTGAAGAGATTGGTCAACCGCACATTAACATCACTACTCGGCTACTGAATAAAAAACAAGAGAAACATACCATCTGATTCCATACCAAATATTTACTGACAACACATTTATGCTCCAATAAATATTCAAGAAATTTTGGTAAGAATCCTTTTATTGGTTTATTTATGAAAAGGGCATAGTACCAATCAATTTGAAGGTGGAAACTTCTTTTCATCTTATACATGAAAGCTGTCACGTCCATAAAAGAAACCAAACTGGTAAGAACTTATTTGTAAGACTACATCAATCAGTCCGTAAACGAAAAACTATTAGAGAAATTGCGAAAACCATCACAAATCGAATGAGAAGCCAAATTATTTTGTTTAAAGACATCTGAAAACAAACATTTCTCTCCCTCCTACGATATGACACGATTGATTGATTTTGTATAGCGGCATATCAACCTGTAAATATTTTGAACACAATTTTATGGCTCCAACTAAATAAAATGTTGTTCTTAAAAATTCTGATATAAAATGTTTTGCTGATCATTTTGTTTTAAAAATGTATTGCTGATGATTTTACTATAAATATGTATCGTTACTAATTTTAATATAAATATGCATTGCTTTTAAATCTTTTTTTATACAAAAATGTATTACTGGTACTTTTACTATAAAAATGTATTTTTACACTTTCATAACTTCTATGGGTTATTTAATGCCGAAATCTAAATATTTTAAACACAATTTTATAGTTTCAACTACAATATTGTTGGTCATTTTGCTATAAAATGTATTGTTGGTAATTCTACTATAAAATGTATTGTTAGTCATTTTGTTATAAAATGTATTGTTGATAATTCTACTGTAAAATGTATTATTAGTCATTTTGTTATAAAATGTATTGTTGGTTATTCTACTATAAAATGCATTGTTAGTCATTTTGTTTTAAAATGTATTGTTGGTAATTCTACTATGAAATGCATTGTTAGTCATTTTGTTTTGAAATGTATTGTTGGTAATTCTACTATGAAATGCATTGTTAGTCATTTTGTTTTAAAACTGTATTGGCGGTAATTTTACTATAAAAATGTATTTTATACGTTTATTTTCTATATTATACGGAGCAAAGTGGACAGCAATTTAGAGGTGGTTCCAGGCTCCTCAAAACCTCCAATGTCCCTACCAGAGGCCTTGCTGCCAGATGTAGTTTATCGTCACACCCAGAACTATGAATGATACGATATTAGTGCTCTCATTATCCACCTATTTCAATGAACCCATTACCTGTTGGAGTCGACACCATTCGCGATAATCACACTCCAATGAAATTATCTATAATTGATTAAATCTATTGTGTTTTTGTTTCACAAAAATGTTATGCGCAACTCCATGTCTAGCAAAAATTGTACAGCTTCAGACGATCTGAGTTTTGAGTTTTCTTCCTTCTACTCTGGTTACCCACCACAGCTAGAGGGCGATGTCTACCCTGCTATTTAACTCATAGTTGGAGATAGAAGGCATGAAATTATACCTTTTCCAAGAGTATGTGTACGATAATGAATGCCGATTTCTCTTTCCGGGACGCTAACAAGGAATCTACCTGCACGATCTTTTCTCTGTCTATATGTATAGACACTCTCATCAGTAGAACTCTAACTTTTGCTATTAACGATTGCAATCCTAATAATGTCGTTGGTGCATTATATTTACTGCGGTAGTAACATCCGTGTGTAAACCTAGGGCAAGATAACCTGACGGAGCGCATCCATCTTTAAACTCGTTCTGAAGTTCGTATGGTTTGTCTGCTAAACTGATTGACCTACCAAGGCTAAATAGCTCAGTCTGCTCTATGATGTACATAGAATTAAATTCAAAGATTCTCTTCTTCTAAGCTTACTGCCCTAAGCAGGATTAAGATTTATTCACAGCTTTCCCAAGAGTATTAATGCGATCTGAACGAAACAAACTCGATCAGAATTGGAACTTGGTACACCGATTCCATTTTCTACGATACTAACTCTTACACAGCAAGTACATATTTTTGCGGTTGATCTTGGTTTATTCTCTCCCCCCCAAACCCTTCTTTCTCTCCCATACACACGCACACTCTCTCTCTCTCTTTCTCTCTCTCTCTCTCTCTCGCGCGCGCTCTCTCACACTCTCTATATATATATTTCTCATAAACACACACACACACACTCTCTATAGTATTGGTTGGTAAATGACTTTTATATTGTCAGGTTTTAATATTCTTGGATATGAAAGATCTTAATGCCTTGATAATAAGAAAGACCTCGCGATATAATACAACACGTTTTCCAATTCCAATAGAATCTTTAAAGGAATAACTCTTGCTGGGTCTAATGATTCGGTGGGTAATGTAACGGTTATCGAAGCTGAAAGTGTAACTGGCTAGGCGAGTTCAAATTCTGATCGCGTCTGTTACGCTCAATTTGATTTGATGCCTTTGGCCACGGGATGAACACATCTCGTCTCTCTTAGTAATTAAATAACAGTTGAAAATCATTAAAAAGACAACGTCTTGTCCTGGGTATGACGATAAACTACGTCCGGCAGCAAGGCCTCTGATCGGAAGTTTTTGAGGAAAGTGGAACTACCTCTTAATTGCTGTTGTTCCCACGTCCCGGGGTGGTAGCACCTGTTAGAGTCCCAGCTATGGGTAAATAGTTAACCCCCAAACTGGGATCAAAACACTATGAAAATATTTAAAAAAAAAAAAAGTTATAGCGAAAATACCAGCAGTACATTTTCATAGTAATAAAAAATTACCAGTAATACATTTCTGCAAAGAAAAAATATATTACCAGTAATAAATTTTTGCAAAAATAAAAAAGTTACTAGCAATATATTTTTTGTGACGTAATGTAATAATTAAATATAACTCAAGACTTCAATGAATAAAATAAATCACTATTTAATTACAACCGCAAATAAATACTTAACAAGAACAAAGAAATAAAAGTCAACCAAAGATACTTAACTATTTCAGTGAATACCTTGTTAGTAGCGCGGCTAGGCATAACGTCCGGTAAATCGTAAATCAAAACCAAATCATCGATGCACAATAATTCACACTAATTCGACTGGATAGTTACACTCAATAGTCACTCAATAATCGCTGCAGTCACACACACATACACACACACTATAGTATTGTTTGGAAAATGTCTTTTATATTGTCAGGTTTTCACATTCTTTCATATAATAGTTTTCATATACTTTCATATAATAGTTTGGTAGCACCTGTTAGGATCCCAGCTATGGGCAAATAGTTAACTATTACCAGCAATACTTGCTGAAAAAAATTATTACCAGCAATACAATTTTGAAGGAAAAATATTAGCAGAAACAGATTTTTAACAAAACAAAATGTTACCAGCAATAATAAATATTGTCGGCATTAAATAACCTATTGAGGTTGATATGCCGTAAAACAAAATAAACCAAACCAATTTAAACGAAAGAATACATCTTCTATTCATACGAATCTACCCTAAAAATGTTGTCTGCATTAAATAACCCATTGAGGTGTTGATATGCCGTAAAACAAAATAAACCAAACCAATTTAAACCAAAGAATACATCTTCTATTCATACGAATCTATCCTAAAAATGTTGTCGGCCTTAAATAACCCATTGAGGTGTTGATATGCCGTAAAACAAAATAAACCAAACCAATCGAAACCAAAGAATACATATTCTATTCATACGAATCTATCCTAAAATGTGTCGGTATTAAAAAACCCATTGAGGTGTTGATATGCTGTAAAACAAAATAAATCAATAAACCAAAAGGCTTTAATTAGGAGAGAACTCAAGATCAAATTCACTACCGTCGTAAGAATCTTTAAGACATTCTTTATCCAGGAAGAACCGCCTTGTATAACTTTAAAGATGTATTTACGATACGTAAGTACAAGTTGACTGATATTACATAACAGTTCAGGCAATATCGGTCCTCCTATGTGGTAGGACTATCTCATCGCAGATTAAGAAGACGCTTGAGGCAACAGAAATGTGATTCTACAGAAGAATGCTAAGAATACCATGTATTGAACATGTGAGGAAAATGGAAATAAAAAGGACTCAGACTTAGAATCAGAATGAGATCCTTGAAATTTATAGTGCACATAATGACGAAAGGGAGCTTGGAAAATTTAACACTCACAGGACATACTGAAGCGACGAAGGAAAAACAGCGCATAACCTACCTAACGATGTAAATGTTTGGCAGAACAGGAATCAGGAGAGATAGCAAAAAGACAAAGTTTACTAAACGCTACGAAGGACAGGTAATCGTGGAGAGCCATGATCACCTACAACCGGAAGGGACACGACTCAAAGTATGGGGCATCTAATTGGGATTAAACTCACTCCAGTAGCAATGATATGTGAAAACAGTTCGCTAATTATTTCATCACATTTTACCAGCATTAATCCAAGAGTTTTAATACAATTTGCGCATGTTTATGTCGGAAGGAACGGGAAGAGATTAGCCAATGAGCAACTACTCCGTGGGGTTGGCTTCAAAATATTGAAACAATTCAATAATATATAGCAACTAGCAGTATACCCCGTCTTCGACCGGATGTTTCATTACTGAGAATTTTTGCCGTTCAATTGAAGCAGTTTAAATTTAAAGTCAGCCCACCCGAAAATCAATATTAGTAACAACAATTGGGTGCAACTGAGGCACATCCCCAAAGTTGGGGGTTAACTATTTGAACGAGGGGGACTTGAAAAGGGCCGTTTTTGCGTTCTCAATCTTGCAAAGAAGTTAACCTCTTCCATGGAACATCATAATAATAGTCTGTCCATATTTCTGAGATGAGGTATTATGTACAGTATTTACATTAGTCGGACTATTGTCCTCATCTTTGTCGCCATATTTGTCACAACATTTCGGCCTTTCTACGCTCCGGCCTTCTTCAGGTGGTTGGAATTTCGAACTGAACCCTTTATTTCGATCACTGGGGTAGACTGTTCTAGTTCCACGTGCCATGTTTGATGGATGTCAGTTATCAGTTATCTCCTGCTAATTTCCCTCTGAAAGTTCTCCACTGCCTTAACCAGGAATTGAACTCACCTTCTTTGGGTCTGTCACTGGATCTAACCAACGCCTTTATCCACTGTGCCATGTGTCGTTGGTTAGATCCAGTGACAGACCCAAAGAAGGTGAGTTCACTGTGGCAGTGGAGAACCAGAGGGAAAAATTAGCAGTTAACTGATAACTGACATCCATCAAACATGGCACGTGCAGCTAGAACAGTCTACCCCAGTGATCGAAATAAAGGGTTCAGTTCGAGATTCCAACCACCTGAAGAAGGCCGGAGCGTACAACGGCCGAAACGTTGTGACAAATATGGCGACAAAGATGAGGACAATAGTCCGACTAATGTAAATACTGATCATAATAATAATATACGATAATTTTTATTTATAATATAATTTTTTTTATAATTCCAATAATCTTTCGCGCTAGATTTCAACTCTCTAAATTGATTGTACGCTGTTTTTTACAGACATTAAATTTAGCCTATGATTTTTGCGCATAGTGTAAATTCGATTTTTCACCTACAAGGTTGTAATATTTCCAGACAATTGGGACTCAAAACCAGCACTGAAGAATTATCTAAGAAACAAAAAAAAAAAAAAAATTCGTCGAAATCGGATGCAAACAGTAGAAACGCATAAAACATCTGATCACACACACACACACACACACATACATACATACATACATACATACATACACACACAAATATACCCACACATACATGCACACACGCATTTTGAGAATTATAGATATAGAGTTTTTATCCTTATAGCCTTGGGTAAAAGATCAATCATGAATAAAATAATTGCTTCATACATTTAGCACGTGAATAAAAATATATTATTTTACAACCAGGACCGGATTAAACACGAGCTACAGGCTACAAACGACCCCCTACAAAAAAAATACTCTATAGGCTATGTCCAAAGAAAAAAAGAACTGGGCAATGTTGTTAAATAATAATAATAATAAATCTGGAAAGGCCAAACAATACATTCCCGCTCATAGCAAAACCTTTGTAATTTATTTCCGTCACTCTCAAAATCTTTATAATTTCATCTCACCAGTTTCACTGCAGATGTCGTTTCCTTTCAGTCGTCTCAAAGTAGTTGCCATTTTTTCTCGCCTGTCTAAATTGTTTCATCACTTCTCAGATTCGTACGTTTATTGTAAAATATATTTTTAAAAGGATTTATCCGTTGATAAAGGTGTAGAAAAACGCTGTATTGCCCCAAATAGTTTTCAACCTGAAATAAAATTCATATACAATATATATATATATATATATATATATATATATATATATATATATGATCTCAGATGAGAGACTGAAAGTACTTGGGAAAATAAAAATTATTAATTATATAAAAGATGTGCTTATCGGTAACCAAACTCACACAAAAAAAACATTCAGTAATCGTCTACCTTGAGTGGCTCTTGGGCTTTGCATTGAGTGAAGAATAATAAAAAGGAAATGAACTGAAGTACCAACTGGTGGTTCGCTGAGATTACTACTTGGATAATATTACTATATTCGCTTTTGGCAAGCTACAAATTGATAGATATATATCAGTCAGAGATATCTTTCTCTCTCTCTCTCTCTCTCTCTCTCTCTCTCTATATATATATATATATATATATATATATATATATATATATATATAAGTGATAGACTCGATGAATTACTTAATTATACATATATATATATATATATATATATATATATATATAAAGAGAGATTGATAGATAGATGTGTTAAGTCTGAATCATAAGAGGATTTGTTTTTTTTACGGCTTATCAACCCTTTTAGGTTATTTAAAGCCGAAACAGATTTGGTGGAGATCGTAAGAATTACTCTTTTTTTTATTTTTCTTTGTTTTTCTTTTTTCCAAGTGAATATTACATTACCAATTTTCTTGGGGATAACAATGATTTTCTCAGGTACAATTATTACTATTTAACCCATAGTTGTGGGGGAAGAGATGGATCCATACTTTTTCCAAGGCAATTTGGACTCGTCTCTCCGATTTCTATATTCCCAGCCGCTATCCATTAGATCACTCTGACTTGTAAGTAATGAACAAACTTAGATCTAAAAAGAACTACAGAGGCTCGTAAACAAACGAGCGGGAATATATCTCCTTTGGAACGCGTTCATAGGAATGTAAACAAAAAAAAAAGAAAAGAATTCAAATGAATGCTAATGCTCGCATCACAATTGTTTGATCGCATGTAAAGATTCTACGGCTTCAAGTATGCTTTAACGTATATTTCACAACAATGGATGACGTATTTGTGTTCCGTTTATTAAAGCGATGAAACCTTTGAATTAATAAGTTGGGAAGTGATTCATTTAATAATTTCAACATCCTACTCTTATCTTTGAAATGTCCGCAGCGAACTGCGAATTATAGGCGAAGTTGAAAATATGTTGAACAGCGACAATTGATTTGAAACAATGTTGGTAATGGAATAATTTTAATTGCGATCTCAAACAATGCGCGCTGTGATAATTCGCGAATATAGGATTTTAAAAAGAAAATGCTTCATAATATTAAGCACGAATATCTGTTCCTCGTGATTTCCAATGTAAGTAAATATACACGCATAGAAAATGTCATACGAAAATTGCATGATCACAATTCAGCTCCTTCTATTCGACTGGATACCATAACTAAAGCACATGCTCGAGAATCGAAAAACCTAATTAGATATACATGGTTCGAATTCTGGTCACGGATATAACTATCACGTTAAATACCAAAGACACAAGACCAAAGTTTACTGAATTTACTGTTTATGTCAGTCATTGTTATTATTATACATACATACATTCATACATAGATATATATATGTGTGTGTGTTTGTGAAATATATATATATATATATATATATATATATATATATATATATATATATATACATACAATTTATTATATATATATATATATATAATAAATTGCATATATATATATATGCATATATATATATATATATATATATATATATATATATATATATATATTATATATATATATATATATATATATATATATATATATATATATATATATATATATATATATATATATATATATATATATATATATATATATATATATATATATATATATATATATATATATATGCAATTTATTATATATATTATATATTATATATGCGCTGTACTTATCGGAAAGCGCAAATATATTTAGTTGGATTGATGTGAGTTTGTGACCCTGGGTTTCACGCATTTTCGATCGTCAGACAAACTGATTAATTATTTAAAATTTTGGATTTATGTAGGGTTACGTATATTGGTGTTTTTATTGAAGTGGGAGGAAAAATATATGTATATATGTGCCATTCTGGACATAGGTACGCATTTGATTGCTGTATTCAATTGAATACAGCAACCAAATATATGCCAAGTCCCTTACTATTCACATATGTTTATGTTTGTGTGTGCCCCGGTGGGCGAGCGCGCGTGTTCGTGCATATGTGTCTGAGTACGGCAATGGGGTGTACGGGCGTGTATGTATGTTTGCGTAAGCATGAGTGGCGTCTCGACAACAATTTTTCCTCCCACTTCCATAAAAAAAACACCAATATACGCAACCTTACATAAATCCAAATTTTTTTAAAAAATTAATCAGTTTGCCTGACGATCGCAAAGGCGTGAAACGTCAAAACTCAAAATCAAAACTCAAATATATATATATATATATATATATATATATATATATATATATATATATATATATAGTCACACTGGTGTGCTGTGAGACAGCGAAACTGTCTGTGTGTGGATGACAATATATATACATGCTCCGGAAAAAGAATTATTTCGGTTAAGCTCTTCGGGAGCAAAGGTAATTTGTAAACAGTGACTATTACTGCTGCTGATGCAAGACTCTTCGTTACGACGAATCGAGTTCTCCAGTCAATGGCGTGTTTATCTAAAAAATAAATACGTCTAAATTCACTATCATCCGTGCCGTGCGCCAATACCCCAGTGGTAGAGTCTCCGACTGATACCAAATTAGTCGAGTTTCGATCCTGGCTTGAGGCAATCCGACGTCTTCCCACTTCCCACACTGATGAGTTGCGATACAGTCTGAGGATATATATATATATATATATATATATATATATATATATATATATATATATATATTGTTAAATATAATACACAACGAATGTCTATTGTGTTTTATTATGAGCCTTTCCAAGCGTCGTATAATGGCTTTAGTTTCAAGAGAGAATAAAGACAAAACATTTGAATATCTCTTTATCATACTGGCCCACGATCTAAGATTTCGGATCACATTAACCATAATCAGAGTGGTTATATGCTTTGCGACTATAACGATCGAGGAATAGCAGATGTAGGTCGTAAATTTGTGATGGTATTGTATGACATCGTGTACGACCACGTGAGAAAAAGAAATGTCATCAACAGACCCATATGTTTAAATGCATTGTAATATGTTGTGAGTGGTTTGAAATATATATATATATATATATATATATATATATATATATATATATATATATATATATTCGATCTTGCTAACCGAACGCTCCTCTATGGCCAAATCGGTTAAAGGCACGTCAAGCTAAATGACGGTTCCGTATAGGATACAGGTTCGGAGCACGAATATTTTCTGTGAAAATTTCTCGGACATTCAGGCCGGTAAATGTTGTTTAATACTGTTTATTATAAACAGAGAATTTACTTAAATATTTGTATTTATAAAAAGAATGTATAAACATTAAAATGTCTTGATATGTATATATATCTTTCTAAATAAATAATGTATTTTTATTTATTAATCCGACATATTTTTATCACTTTAATTGTTATTTTTAATAGACACCCATATTTGATTAGACGTTTCGTTTATTTTAGACAGGTTCGAATTATATATATGTAAATTTCTTTAATGAGATTTTCTCGAATATTCAAACCATTAAACGAAATAAAATACTTCTAAAAATTAACAGGGGCCGGAGCAGTCATAATGTATCTACAAAAGATAGGTATGACACCCCAAAAATCCATGAGGACATGGCACTTGCTGAGGACTCCCCTTCCTATGCAGCTGTGAAGAAGTAGGGTACGGAATTCAAGTAGGGGACAAGGACAGCAAAGAAGTTAACCCTCGATCAGGTCATCCGAAAGCCTCAACCACTGATGAACAAGTTGATGCCATTCACCGTATGGGTATGGATGACAGACGACTTATTGTCTAGCCGATATCTGGTTCTGGTTCGATCCATAATTTTTAACTGAGATCATGAGGATGAGCAAGCTGTCTGCAAGATGGGTTCCAAGAAAGCTGGCACCAGACCGGAAGCTGAATAATGTTGACATTTCAACAACATTTATGACTCGCTTCCAGGCCGACCCTGAGAATTTCTACGGCAGATTAATAATTCAAGATGAAATCTGGGTTCATCACTTCGAACCTGAATCAAAGACTTAAAGCAAACAGCAGAAAGACTTTTGTTCTCCACCAACGAAGAAGTTCAAGCAAACAGTGTCTGTTGTCAAGCTCATAGCTTCCCGTTTGACGGATTCTGACGGCGTAATCTTGATAGACTACCTGGAAATAGGGGAAAACTATTAATCTACAGTAATATGCATTTAAAGTATTAAAACTGAAGGAAGACATCAAGTCGAAACGCAGATAGAAACTGAAGATAGATGTGCTCTAGCTTCAGGATAACGCTTCAATTCACACTGCTCAGGTTTCAGTAGCTTAATCAGCCAACCGTGACTTTGAATTATTACCCCCTCCCTCTTATTCACCAGATTTAGCTCCAGCTGACTTCTTCCTGTTTCCTAAATTCAAATCCCACCTTCGTGGTCGCCATTTTGGAAAAAATGATTCGATCATACCTACTGTAGAGGAGACTTTGGAGGACCAGGAGGCAACCTTCTTTCGTGGTGGGTTTGCAACGTTTCAGCATCGTTCGACCAAGTATATTGATGTCAATGGGGACTATATTAAAACAAATAGTGAAAAACTTTCTTCGTCTTTTTCTAACTTCTTTTGGATGTGGCTTAAAACCTTTTGAACGACCCTCGTATATAGCATCATTGCTATATATGGAATGGAAATCAAACTGGGTCGTGAGGAGCTGACTTTCATAAAACAACGAGATCCTAGCTAATATAATGTTCATTTGTACTTTCACCGTTATGGAACCAGATGAGATACCTTTGTATGCGAGAGGGTTTTGAGGGCTAACTTTCTGTCGCCATAATGCGTGATAAAATCCACATTTGGGGATGCATTTCTGATTCTAAACTTCTTTCATCAAATAAAAAAAACCTTGTTGCTGAATTAAAGGAGAAAGTCAGCTATAAGTGATGATTTATAATTCCTTAGTTTTTTTTTAATAGCTTTCTTAATTTCCTCATCAGTAAGTTCTTTATTGTTTATGTTTGGAGACAGACTTTGTAATGAATGAATGAATATTGGTATATATTCCATTTCTGTGGGCATCTTAAGTTTAGTGTGGTCAGGGTTGAAATGTGTTTTGTTGAGACCAGGACATTTCTTCTGTGGACGTTTTGATTGTATGATATTATTGTGATTTTTCATTTTCCCCACATTTTAAAATATTGTCTATGCTTTTGGCTTCATTAATTTAATTCCCAATTTTCTGGAGATATTTTCAAAAGTTCAGCTTCAATGTCGATTGATACTTTATTATTCCTTAATTTTGTTTTAAATAGTTTTCTTAATTTCCTCACCAGTAAATTCATTATTGTTTATGTTTGGGGCTTGACTTTGTAATGAATGAAGGAATATTGGTATATATTCCATTTCTGTGAGCATCTTACGCTTAGTGTGGTCAGGGTTGAAATGTGTTTCTTTCTTTCGCTTTCTGTCTTTGTTACAACTTCTCTTTGTCTCTCTCTTTCTTACATCTTGCGTCTTTCTTTCTTACTTTCTTTATTACACATCCTTCCTCTTGTTTATCTTTCTTCTTTCATATATTTATTATAGTTTTTCCCTCTCTTTTTTATTTGTTTATTTATTTCTTCATTTATTACAGCTTTCCCGCTCTCCTTTTTTTCTTTCTTTCAGCTTCTCCCGTCTTTCTTTCTTGCAGCTTTTCTCGCTCTCTCTTTCTTACATCTCATTGCATCATGCTTTCTTTCTTTCTTTCTTTCTTTCTTTCTTTCAGTCCTTCTTTCAGTTTCTCCCGTCTTTCTTTCTTGCAGCTTCTCTCTCACTTTTACATCACCTCGCATCTTTCTTTCTTTCTTTCTTTCTTTCTTTCTTTCTTTCTTTCTTTCTTTCTTTCAATTTCTCCCGTCTTACTTTCTTACAGCTTCTCTCTCTCTTTTACATCACCTCGCATCTTTCTTTCTTTCTTTCTTTCTTTCTTTCTTTCTTTCTTTCTTTCAGTTTCTCCCGTCTTTCTTTCTTGCAGCTTCTCTCTCTCTTTTACATCTCCTCGCATCTTTCTTTCTTTCTTTCTTTCTTTCTTTCTTTCTTTCTTTCTTTCTTTCAGTTTCTCCCGTCTTTCTTTCTTGCAGCTTCTCTCTCTCTTTTACATCTCCTCGCATCTTTCTTTCTTTCTGTCTTTCTTTCTTTCTTTCTGTCTTTCTTTCTTTCTTTCTTTCTTTCTTTCAGTTTCTCCCGTCTTTCTTTCTTGCAGCTTCTTTCTTTCTTTCTTTCTTTCTTTCTTTCTTTCTTTCTTTCTTTCTTTCTTTCAGTTTCTCCCGTCTTTCTTTCTTGCAGCTTCTCTCTTTCTTTCTTTCTTTCTTTCTTTCTTTCTTTCTTTCTTTCTTTCAGTTTCTCCCGTCTTTCTTTCTTGCTTCTTCTCTCTCTTTCTTTCTTTCTTTCTTTCTTTCTTTCTTTCTTTCTTTCTTTCTTTCTTTCAGTTTCTCCTGTCTTTCTTTCTTGCAGCTTCTCTCTCTCTCTCTTTTACATCACCTCGCATCTTAATTTCTTTCTTTCTTTCTTTTTCTTCATTCCATTCCTTCACCCCTTTCTCTTTCCATCAATTAGTTATTTCTTTCTTTCATATATCCTTTTTTCTTCCTTTATGACGTCAGACAAAAGGTAAGCATTGATCCTGTATAAAGTTGCAAGGCCTATTGAAAGCAAATGAACCTCTGGGGTAACGAGCTTGAGCGATCGGAGAGCAGAGCAGGGACAAAGAGGGATGGAAAATAGATTATTTTATTGGTTCATATGTTTTTTACGGCTTATCAACCCTTGGCAGGTTATTTAAAGCCAGAAAATATTTTTGTAAGAATTTTTGTGGCGGAGGGAGATAATAATGGCTTAGCGATACAAGTCTTACTAACTAACACATAGCATGGAAGAGATGAAGTTGATTCAAATATTTGCCAAGGATATAAGCGTCTAACTCAATATAACGAAACCATCGGGAATTGGAAATCGGCTTCCAGATTAACAATTCCGAACCATTATCTATTACACCACCCGCACATACAAGATTACAGTACCTGGTATTCCGTTGTTTAACCTCAGTGACCATACGTGAATTGGTGTTTCAACGTGATGTGGTCGTAAGCAATGCATCGAAGAGCAACAAAAAATAGGAAGTTGTGCAGAGCTATGATCGCCCACGTCCTGAAAAATGATGAAAGATAAAACAAGAAGTATTACAGCAATATCTGATTCACTTCAGTCAGCTCTTTAAGAAATTAATCTTTTATCTTTAATCTGTGTTCGATATGCTGTACGGAAACGGTTCAAATCAAATCTGCGGGGGTCGCCAGTGTCCGTGAGGGAAAAAAAAGATTTTATCAGAATTCACTTGCCACGGTTTCTGATTATTCATAAATCCGCTTTTCCCAGAAACTTTATCCAGTGGATTAATAATTCTTGATGTGATTCAGTTGATAACCCAGCCTCTTTGTCGTGTGGTATTGCCAGGAGAAATTGGATGACATTCGACCATCGTGTACTGCCGAATGATTAGAATTAGAAGTCATTTCAGACAAAGATTTAGTTTGTTTCAACTTCGGAGTGAAATCGTGTTAAAATTTGGGCGATGAAAATATTTGTTTGATCAATGGGAATTTGACGTGATTCGCAGGTGTGCGTTGATTGAAGACCGCTGCTTTTAACGATTAAACTGGAAGATTGAGAATAATTAATTTGGGGACATGATGCTATAAAGGAAGAAGAAAAGGGATAAATGAAAGAAGAAGAAAAAAAGAATTGAATGATGGAAAGAGAAATAGGGAGAATGGATTTTAAAGAAAGGAAGAACTGAGGGAGAAGCTTTAAGAGAGAAAGAAGAGACCTGTGAGAAGGAAAGTGACAAAGAAAAAGAAATGGAGTAGCTTTAAGAAAGAAAGAAAGAAAGAAAGAAAGAAAGAAAGAAGAGAGGAAGAAGATGAAAGAAAGAGCTGTAAGAAAGAAAGAAAGAAAGAAGAGTGGAAGAAGACGAAAGAAAGAAAGAAAGAAAGAAAGAAAGAAAGAAAGAAAGAAAGAAAAGGAGAAAGGGAGGAGCTTTACGAAAGAAAGAAAAAAGTGTGAAAGAAGAGTAGAAGAAGAAGAAAGAAAGAAAAAAGACGCAAATAGGATAGACATTTAATGTGAAAGAAAGAAAAAGAAAGAAAGAAAGAAAGAAAGAAAGAAAGAAAGGGAAGCTGTAAGAAAAAAGTGAAAAACTTTAAGAATTACTGAAAGATAATTGGAACTCGGCTCCCCGATTAACGAATCCGAGCTATTGCCAATTATAGCACCCTCATATCCAAGCTTACAGCACCTGGTATGGCCAAGTAGTCACCCATCTAGGTACTGGCTAAATTGAACGTTACTTAACTTCGGTGATATTATAGGAACCAGTTTTCAACGTGATATATCCGTAAGTTTTCTAAGAGCTGATCGAAGTAAATATTTGTCGACTCATAAAGAAAACTGGTAAAAAATATTTAAACCAGACCTATACAAAATACGATCCGCAGGTTGAACAATACTATTCGCTGTAGCCTGAGATATTTTTTCAAAATATTCATTTTTTTTGTGCTCATCAGAATAAATTCTGCAACTGATCGTATATAAAATATTCAGTTTTGTGAAAGTCTCACTTTATTCAGCCATTAATTCACTAATTTTGCATATAATTAATCCTTTTAGCCTTCGTAGACGAAAAAATTTTTTATCGTCATCCATCTCGCTTTACATCTGCTTCTTTCTAAATTATACTCAATTTTCTTCTTCCTCTTCTATATGTCGTGTTCCTTCAGGACGTTGGAAAACATGGACCTCCACTGTTTCCTGTTCTTTTTAGCTACTAATAAATTTTGTCATGCCATGCATTTACTCAAGCTCGCTAGGTAGATTGTGCATTGTTTTCCTCAGTCCTTCTGTCCTGTGAGTATCAAATTTTCCAAGTCCTCTTTCCTCATTATGTGCCTTAGATTTTCCAACTGTCTTTTCCTGATCACTTTTGTTTCTATTTTCTCAAAACTTCGTCGTTGCTCACATGTTCAATCCATGGTATTCAGAGCATTTTCCAATTTTGCTTCTTCATATTTCTTCTTGATCTACTTTAATAAATTTACTCTTGCTGACGCTGTTAATTATCGATGCGTCCTTTCCACAATTTTTTAATTGTGCATATCCGATTTAGACTATTAGTAGATTAGGAACAAGTTGAAGCTTAAATTGATATGTGCTTTAGTTGTATTAAAAAAGTCTGGAGATATGAGGAAAAATGTTAAAAGATCTTGAATTGGAAACGGGAGACCGTTTGTCCTTTGTTTAGTTCTAATAAGAGCCACAGTGAAGTAATGGATAGCGGCTCGGATTGAGGAATCGGACAGCCGAGTTCGAATTCCAGTCGAATTCATTACCTTGACTTACGTGCTCATACCCTCTTCTTCCGCACCCTCCTGCTCCAGTTATGGGTAAATAGCAGGACAGACTGGGTTCTATAGCCTCGGATGGCAACTGATCTACCGCAGAAAGAAATGTCAACCTACTGCGGGAAAAAATATCTGCCTTGTCAGATATGTATCTTTCGATATATGATCGCCTAAGCGTGTGTCACGCATGGCACATGACTGATTGAATTTCACTTACGTGCAAATACCCTTGGGAAAGGTATGAATCCACTTCTCCCCACGCCCAGCTATGGGTAAATAGCAGGACCGACTGTGTACTATAGCCTTGGATGGCAACTGGTCTACCGCAGAAAGAAATGGCAACATACTGCAGTAAAAAATCTGTCTTGACAGTCATGTATCGAAAGATACATGATCGCCTAAGCGTGTATTTGACTTTTTTTTTTAATCAAACTGTGAAGCTCCTTTGTTGTACATGGGCCTTCCCCAGATCATGCCGGTCCCATGCGTGTTGTTAGGGGCGGGCGTGACACGCTTGGACGATCGTGTCTCATTTCGATTCACGATCGCCCAACGTTTTTGCGCGTAAGTGAATGCACCGAAGCCGACTGGGATTCGGAGTCCGCTCTCCGATTCCTCATTCCGAGCCGTTATCCGTTACACCACCGACACATCCATGGCATTTCTAAGCGGTTACCCATCTAGGTACAGACCAGGCTTGACGGTGCTTATCTTCGGTGATCGGACCAAAAGCGATGTTTCAATCGAATATAGCCGTAAGTCTTACCCTCAGGTAGAGGTCCATAAACGACGTTTTTTCCAAATTAGGAAAATACACCGAATCCGTAGCTGAAAACTGAAACAATCTACTTCTTTCTCGGATGAGTTGTCTGAGATTATGTGATTGTCAAGCAGCAGTGACCCTATCTTTAATTTTCAGGTAACACTGAATAAGTTACGAGACTCGTTAAGACTAGGAAGTTTGATAGAAGTGGTGTTACAAATAAAATAGGTTTTAAAAGATGCAAGAAAAGGTGAAAGATTTGGCGCAAGAGTATTTAGAAATTCAGCTGGTGAAGACTAGGAAGTTTGATAGAAGTGGTTTTACAAACAAAACAGAAATTCAGCTGGTGAATATTTATAATTCTCTTATAAAGAAAGGCTTTGTGTATTTGTGGAGCTGGGTGAAATTCGTGTATGTTCCTGCGAATAACCTTTTGTAAATTCGCATCAGACTAAATTTTGTCTTTGTACCCCTTCCTTACAACAAAAAAACAAAAGAGCCCAATCAATACCATATGAAATATTTTTTATCAATCATTTGTGCATACATATATATATATATATATATATATATATATATATATATATATATATATATATAAGGAAATATGCCAATACCCTCTTCTTCCGTACCCCCCTGCTCCAGTTATGGGTAAATAGCAGGACAGATTGGGTTCTATAGCCTCGGATGGCAACTGATCTACCACAGAAAGAAATGTCAACCTATTGCTGGAAAAAAAAATCTGCCTCGTCAGTCATGTATCTTTCGATACATGATCGCCTAAGCGTGTGTCACGCATGGCACATAACAGATTGAATTTCACTTACGTGCTAATACCCTTGGGAAAGGTATGAATACTCTTCTCCCCCACCCCCAGCTATGAGTAAATAGCAGGACCGACTGGGTACTATAGCCTTGGATGGCAACTGCACAGAAAGAAATGGCAACATACTGCGGTAAAAATTCTGTCTTGTCAGTCATGTATTGAAAGATACATGATCGCCTAATCGTGTATAAATAGTTTTCCTTATATAGAAATATATATATATATATATATATATATAATTTTATATATAATTTTTCTTTATATATGTATATATATATATATATATATAAAATAATTTTCCTCATATATATATATATATAATTTTATATATATTATATATAATTTTTCATATATATATATATATATATATATATAATTTTCATATATATATATATATATATATATATATATATAATTTTATATATATTATATACAATTTTTCCTTTTATATATATATATATAAATTATTTTCCTTATATATATATATATATATATATATTTTTATATATTATATATAATTTTTTCCTTATATATATATATATATATATAATTTTCCTTGTATATATATATATATATATAATTTTATATATATATATATATTTTATATATATTATATATAATTTTTCTTTTATATATATATATATATGTAAATTATTTTCCTTATATATATATATATATATATAATTTTATATATATTATATATAATTTTTCCTTATATATATATATATATATATAAATAATTTTCCTTGTATATATATATATATATATATATATATATATAAAAAAAACTTATTTTTAATCATGTCACCCCATGCAACAAATGCACATGTGGTCACAGAGTGTGAAAGAATAAGAAAAAAGAGAAACATTATTAAAGAGTGAGAACAATAAAAGAGTAATCTCGAAGACCGTAGATAACGATTGACATTACATTTAATTTTTTGAAGATCTAAGTTGGCTGGAAAGCATGGAGACGAAAGAGAGTTCCACTAGCGAGAAGTGCAAGAAAAGAAACTGTTAGCCTCGAACTTACGGTTACATAATAAGAAAATTAATTTTAAGCATACATATTTTTGTGATGTACAGTGGGCATTAATAATTATGTATAATTCAAGACTTCAATGTTAAAATAAAACAATATTTAATTACAACCACAAATAAATACTTAACAAGAACAAAGAAGTAAAAGTCAACCATAGATAATTAACCATTCCGGTGAATGCCTTTTTAGTAACGCGGATCGGTTTAACGTCGGATAAATCCTAAATCAAAATCGAAATCATCGACGCACAATAATTCACTCTAATTCGACTGGATAGTTCCACTCAATAGTCACTCAATAATAACTCCAGTCAGTAGCCTGGCATCGCTATTTATGCACCTGGCGGGAAACCTATATTAATAAGTCCAGAATGTCACGCTATAACCTCGGTGTCTGTAGTCATTCGTTTTTTTCCTATATGACATATATATATATATATATATATATATATATATAAAAAAGAAAGTGGTTATATTGGTTCCAACGAGAGAAAACTGTGTATATTAAAAAGAAGAGAAGAGAGGTGCCGCAAACGTAATGTGGAATCTTTTTTTTTAATATTATGCTTTATTTTCCATAATTTTACTACACGTGTTTCTGGTCTCGCGACCGTCTTCAGGTAAAACGCGGAGATTTCCACATATTATTAAAAATAATTATTTTTTTCCTTATGTTTTTCAATGTTAAATATTCTCGATATGAGACATTCTCTGTTTTTGTATTAGTAATCTGAATGTCTTTCCTGATATATATATATATATATATATATATATATATATATATATATATATATATCAGGGAAAATAATATCAAACATATATATATATTGGGGAAATTAAAGACATAGTAAAGTGAAATAACTTTTTTTCGTATTTTTTTTTTGTAAGTCATTTCGTTTAGGACATATCGCGATGTTTTTGATTAATGTAATTATAGTCCAATGATTTACTAAAGGACGAAATGCCTCAGATAAAAAAAAAATTCTCACTTGATTTTCTTACTATTGTTATATAAATATTTATATATCATCTTGTTACACACACATAAAATGCATATACCCATATATATATATATATATATATATAGTGAGAGACAACCATATATATATATATATATATATATATATATATGAGAGATACATCGCAACGATATATATATATATATATATATATATATATATATATATATATATATATATATATATATATAATGACGTTTACAACATATGCAGGAATATTCATTTTACATAAATTTTATAAAAACATATTTTAATAAATATTCAATCTGTGTTAAAATTCCCATGTATAAAGGTTTCTGTTTAAAAAGTCCTTTTTTTTTAATTTATCGTATTTTGTATAAAAAGAATTTATATCAACCATATCAAAATTTAAGTTGTGCGTGAAAAAAACCTACAGCGTTCGTAATAATAAGCATTGTTGTCGTCTGGTATTTCCCATTACTACAATTTAGTCGAACGGATCCGACTTTTAACCTTTTATTGGAAGTACTGTGGAATGTAGGCATCATGATTATGTTTTGCTTTTCTCTTCGAGTTGGTAGTTCTCAAGTTATGTGGTTTCAGTTATTTAGTACATTTCTTTGTTTGAAATTGTGACGCTCTTTGCTAAGACCCACTTACTTCACTCGCTGAAAGTAATAATATATATATATATATATATATATTTTTCTTCTTGTTGAGGATAGGGGGCTTGGGATAATTTAATAGTGGCATTTCAACAGTAAACCGGAAAACATGTATAAACGTATATAGATGTAGTTTATTGTACTTAAATTTTTATAAGTACATTTATTTTAATCGGTTAACCTACAGTCATTCTGGATGGGGCATATTATTATCACTGTTTTTAATATATAAGCTTAAAAACTAGCAACAAATTAACAAAAATTTCTTCCTTCTGACATTTTGAATAACCCAACTTACCTGAGCGCTATGGACTTTCCCTATGTGTATCCTGCTAGTCTCGAGTACAAGTCGGCTGAGACAATTATAAAAACAAGTGTCGCATAGCGAGGTACAGAAGCAGGGTGCGTCGGAGCCTGATCAGCTCTGACGGGGTCGACTCAGCGAGGATGGTATGATGTTGTAAGGCCCGAAACTACCCAATGACCTGAGTAATTACATCACTGACGACACCCTCCAGCGCAATAAAAGTGCGTATTTCCGAAGTATATATATATATATATATATATATATATATATATATATATGACTCGGGTAATAATCGGACCTATGTCTATCTTTTGACTCAAGTGTAAACAAGACATATGTCTCCCTTTCTATTAATTCGTTGTTCTCGTGTCGTTTAAGATTTATATTCGACCTTAAATAACCCAGTATCTGTTGATATATCATGAGATTATCCAACCCAAACTAACTTAACTCATTAATCCGACCTCATCCCTTCCTTTCTTTTAGTTTTCTCTTTGCCTCCTTATAGTGCTCTCGTTTAAACTTCTTTCCTTTAATAAGTCTTACGAATACAGATTAACGTACATATATATATATATATACATAGGTGCGTACAGACAGGTCTATATCATTAAGTTATTGCTTCTATCAAGGTAAGACAATTTTCGCTGATCCTGTTACGAATAATGAGGTAGTTAGAATAGTTTGCCCAATTTTTCTTTCAACATTTTCGATTAATGAACATGGCCCACCAGTAACGAGACATTTTTATTATAATATCTAATGCTGCAGATAAAAAAAAGAATTACGTTCATACCTTTCAGGAGGACATTAGTGCTAAGTGAATATATCTGTTAATGAAGTCTGCTTATGCTGGTAGTCGTTACAACCCATATTATCATCCATACGTCGTTATATATATATATATATATATATATATATATATACACACACATATATATATATATATATATATACATATATATGATAAAAATATTTTAAGGTTATGCTATATTTAGCGGTTAAAGTTCTCTATTTCAGGGATAGAGCATATGTAAATATAAAAGTGCACATTGAAGTTATCACCCAGCGAGCACAGTTTTCCTGCTTAAATACAATCGTCAGGCCAAGTGCGTTATGTTTTGCTCGACTATTTATATATGCTGGTCA
The DNA here is from genome assembly GCA_903632075.3 of Acanthosepion pharaonis. Classification (NCBI taxonomy): domain Eukaryota; kingdom Metazoa; phylum Mollusca; class Cephalopoda; order Sepiida; family Sepiidae; genus Acanthosepion; species Acanthosepion pharaonis. Next base: position 772,007 of record CAHIKZ030000006.1, on the reverse strand, counting down.
GTGATACATTATGAGTAGGCCTATTCCATTATTCTAACGGTTATTTGGATGAGCGGTAACGGTTATGTTTCGAATTTTTTAAGGGCTATTGCGTGGAAATGATTGTGGATCAGGATGCAGTTTTGTGACTATTTTATAGTGTTGTTTGTTATTTTTTATTATGAAATTATATATATATATATATATATATATATATATATATATAATTTCTCTAAAGAATAAGCATATATGAGGAGGGAAAGCCGCCAAATTAATAAAAAAAGAAAGTTTTAACGTAAAAATCTGTGTATTATTGAGTATTTTTTAATAATAAAATTATATTTTTTAATCTATTTTAGAACCAACAGAATTTTAGTTAATTTATTTTCCTTTTGTCAGCGGGTGACCATAAAAGAGTATGGGAAATTTTAGTCTCTTTTTGGGAGCTAAAAAACATAGATTTGAAAATTCTTGCAAAAATCAAATAATTGTCGGATTTTAACGAAATTTTCAGGACTTATTCAAAAATAAATCAAAATATTTTTAAGTGTTTTTTTTTTTAGAAAATCTTCATAAAATATTTTCTTTACATCTTTTACCCACTTGGTTATTTTGATGCAATTTCCCGAAATTCATTTTTGTAAGGTTTAATGTTTATGTTAGTCCTTGGATAATTTAAATCTTCATTCTTTTTTTCTGTAAAATATGATGCTCCAGTTGCAGAACATCTGCTCTGAATAATGGAATAAAACTAAGACATTATTTAATTAGAAAAGCTTTTAATTGTTTTTATGAATAAGATATATTATGTACCCTACTGTTTAAAAAAAAAAAATTTCGATGAATGTTAAATTTTTACACGAATAGTCTTCAATTTCTAATTTTAATTAGAATAATTTATGAGTTTTAAATCTCTTAAAATTGTGTATGAATGTCTACCAGTTAGGTGATATTTTTTATTAAGTAAAAAATATATTTAATAGTCATAAATGGAAATTCAACGGCCCCCAGTATTTTAAATAGAATTTTGTCTGTGTGTACAATCGTGCCGATTTTGTGTAAATATGGACGTCTATACACGACATTATCAGAAAATAGATGCTATAACTATAGTAAATTTAAAGCCAAAATATCTAAAATTCAATAAAGTATTAGATTATTTGGAATATTTTCCTAAATTTTAAAGATTACTTACCAGTTAAACAATTATATAAAAAGGCGCTCATGATTATTCAAGTATTTTTTAAAATATGTTCCGCCGTAGAAAAATTTTTCAAATGTCTATAAATAAGTCTTTATTAACATCTCAAAACAACAACCACCTCCGTGTTAAAAACAGCTTTTCTGTTATCTGTTTAACTAACAGTAAGTAATATTTGTTGTAAATCAGATTAATTAAACTTTAAATCAGCTATTTTTATTTTTGAAAGACTTTTAATAAGAGAATTACGTTGCTGACAGATTTGTAAATATGACGACAAATTATTAAAATCAGCCATTTGGAACGATTTAAAACAACATACCGATTAATTTAAATTCGTTTTGAAGACCAAATGTATTTCCTTATTGAAAATATTAAATTTAATCCACAACCTTGAAATTAAAATCAAAATAAAAGCTTCCAGAAAGATTTTCATTTTCTAAAACATAATTTTAAACATTAGGTAAAAACTTTTATTTAAGTACCCATATATATATATATATATATATATATATATATATATATATATATATATATATATATTATTATCTAATTATTATTATTTTAATATCTGTACTCGGGCGGTGTGGAAAATAACCCAGAATAATTACAATGAAAATTGTAAATAATTAAAGATATTGAACAAACCAATATCAAGAAAAAGTTGTTTAATAAAAAAGAAAATACGAAAAAACATCTGTATTCGTTTAAAAATAATATATATATATATATATATATATATATATATATATATATATATATATAAATATTGTCGGACCTCATTTCACCTAAGCAATGCAATAAAGCCGCTAAGACGCAAGAAATTACTGAGTGTGAAAGAATATGAGAGAAAAAAATGTCAAAGGACAATAAAAGAACAGGAATTAAGAAAACAGAAGATAACTATTGATACTGCATTTAAAGTTTTGAAGATCAAAGATGACTGGAAAGAGATTTCCACAAGTGTGAAGTACAAGAGAAGAAAATATTAGCATAGAACTTACGGTTACATGTAACCATCTGAACCAGAAAATAATGAGACCTTTCCGCAAATCTAGTACTGCGTTTAAATTTATAAAGTCGAGTTACTGTGGAAGAAAGTTCATCAGGCCGAGGGATGCTACATTACAGTGATGAGAAAGTGACAAAAGCCGAGATGCCAGGTCAGGCCCAACAATATTTCAGATTCTTCTTTGTATCATGTTTTTCGTAATGCATAGGAGAAGCACCAAACCAGATGTGGCAGTTAATAGTGTCTGTTTTGGAAAAGTCTTATCTATATATATATATATATATATATATATATATATATATATATATATATAATTTATTCGAAAATTATAACAAAAATACGTTATAAAATCACTGCAAAAATAGCCATTTTGTTTCATCACTTCTGGTGTCTTCTCAAGTGATGGTGTTGAATGTAGAATAAAGGGTTTTAAAAGGTTCAAATTGAGCAAACACCCTCGCTAGAATTTTATAACATATTTATGTTATAATTTTCGAATAAATTATATTTTTTCTATTCTGTATTGAGCACTCTTTTTAAGAATAGTATTTTTTTTTTTTAGGTTATTGGAATTTATCCGTATACACCAATCCTATACTTGGTTATATATATATATATATATATATATATATATATATATATATATATATATATATATATATATATATATATATATAATAATACATGTGCATACATGTGTAGTGGCATATATGTACGGACATGTAAATGTATATATATGTATGTCTGAAGATATGTACGTATGTAAGTATATCGGACAGCATGATTTCTTCCATTAGGGGCTCTGGTATTAGCAACAATCTATAAAACTATACTTCAACTAATTTACATTAACAGGTATAAGTTTAAATCCCCCATCCCTTATTAATAATATTAGACACCTGAAGTCCAAAAACTATTTACTGTGAATCCCAGAAAAACACACTTGGGGCTCGTATAAGAAATGCCACATAGTAGGAACTGATATTAAAATGCAGACAACGAAAGTCCCTGGCCATAAATAAACACCAATCTCAGACCACTTACCCCGGGATAAGATACCTTACGCCCCCACAAATCGCTAACACAAACCCATTCTCTTTAATGTCTACCAGACGAGAACTGACATTGAAAATAAATTTAAACAATGCTCCGAGACAGACACTTAGGGGCTGATGATAGCCGCGTACAGAACGGCTTGAAATAGACTATGTTGAGGTAATTTTGTTTTATTTTTTACTGTAAAACATGTATATGCTCTGTTATAATAAACACATCGAGCTCGCTGTGGATCAGTTTTAATAATTAATATTACTAGGATCCACCCGTATTATATCCCAACAGGTCGATTACCTGTTATATATATATATATATATATATATATATATATATATATATATATATATATATATATATATCGTGTTTTCTCAGTCACGGTGTGTTTATCTAAAAAATAAATACGCATAAATTCACCTTCATCCCTGCCATCGCCAACGGCTTACTGGTGGAATACCCTGAATGACGCCAATTCAGTCGGGTTTTGATTCTAGCTAGAGGCAACCGGACGTCTATCCACACTGATAAGCTGTGATACAGCGAAACATTCTGTCTGTGGATGACTATATATAATATATATTTTCTCTGCTTATAAGTCATAATATATATATATATATATATATATATATATATATATATATATATATATATATATATATATATATATATGCCCTCCTTTTCATATCTGTACTTCTAAATGTGCAAAAGCGTAGTCTAAGAAGTGATTAAATATACTCGAGTTCTTATTCCCCCCACCTTGTCATACTCCAAATGAGCTTTGAAAGATTAATAGCAAAAATATCAAAATCTATTAAGTTTAATACCTACATTGAAATTGATTCTATAACAGTTTTAATTGCTCTTTAGCGGTATTTCAATTAGCTTATTTCAGTTCAAACTATTATTAGTTTCTGCTAAAATTAACGTTTACCGTTTCGATGACATAATCAGTAAAAAGTTAGATCAGCTTGAAATCCATTCGAAATGTAAACATCGAATTAAATTGAATTTAATGTCAGTATCAAGCTAATTAAAAAGTTTGCTTAACATTCGACTCAATTCTCAATTTAATCCCAAGTTGGAATCAAAATAAATATAATATCATTACATTCAATAAAAATTAATACCAACATTAAACTCTATTAAGAGTAAGAACGTTGGAGGAGGAAGTGCAAGAAGAGAAGAGAAAAGAAAACTAGATTGAGTAGAATTTAATTCCGGATCAAATTATCATAAGTAAAGGAGAGAAAAAAAATGAGAGAAAATATGCATTTAAAATCGATTACTTTTTCTCACTTATTGAGCGCGATTGCATCACTTTCCCGTATGAGTGAATAAAGAAAACACGCTATTATTGATTTCCTCCGCTTCCCCAAAGCAGCAGGGTCATGAAAATAATAGGATCATTGATTAAGAAACCAGGATCAATTAAAAAAAATAGTCGATTATCAAGCATCTTTGATTGATTACTATCTGCCAATAACACGCAAGCTTAAACCTTGAAGCAGAAATTAAACCAAGAATAAGATTACATTTCTATGCTAAAGCTTAAATAGACTTAAAGGATTAATGAACTAAGAACGCCTTATACGAATTCATAAAGGCGTTTTTTTTTTTAATTATTTCGCCCCAAGCAAGGCAAGAAAACCACTAAGACGCAGGGAATGACGGAGTGTGAAAAAATAAGGGAAAAAAACATTATTAAGAAAAAAACAATAAAATAACTTATGGTTACATCTAGATTCTTCTTTGTGTTTTAGCAAGAATCTATAAATAGCAAAAGCACCAGACCAGATGTGGCAGCAACATTCAATGTAAAAAAAAAGAAGAAATAAACAATAAAAGAACAGGAATTAAGAAGATAGAATAAAGCAACTGAGATTACTTTTAATTTTTTGAAGATCAAAGTTGACTAGAAAGCAAAAAGCCGGAAGAGAGTTCCACAAGCCAGAAGTGCGAGAGAAGAAACGGTTAGCATAGAACTTATGGTTACATCTAGCCATTTCCGCTGTAAAAAGATGAGACCTCGCTGCCAATCTTATATTCAAAAATCTACAATTCATAAAGTCTAGGACACATAGAGGAAATGAATATTTATTTTGAGAATACAAAAATATGGCACAAGGCCAAGAGGGGGGTAGGGGAGGGCTGGTCTTCAATCTGTCAAATCTTAAACTTAGCAAGCCACAATTACTGGTCCAAACATCCCACAGTATTCCTTACACCAAAATATTTTCTTACTTACCATTCTTACTATAGCCACCATAATACCTCAAAGTACCCATGTAATCATAACTAGTTCACATAAGTATAATTTATCTATGGAAGTTGTAAATTAAAAAGAACATAAAAAAATGAACCCCCAATGAATATTTACATTGCTTACAATTTATATACCATAGAGAAAAGTTCATTGCTATGAAAGTATTTATAGATAAGGTATAGGGATGCGCGGTGAGAAAGTAACTGAAGCCGAGATGTCAGGTCAGGACCAATAAGGTTTCAGATTCTTCTTTGTGTTTTAGCAAGAATCTATAAATACATAGCAAAAGCACCAGACCAGATGTGGCAGCAACATTCAATGCATGTAGGAATGGTTAACTTATAAATATATGTAATATAGATTCTGGCGATCAACGGAGAACATATCATATTACAGAAGAAACTCTTTTCACGAGACCGGAATTGCTTTTGGTGAAGAACAAGAGATGTATACTTTCAAATACTTAGGAAGTGTGAACGGCAGAGACAAATTAGTTCAAGAAAGTTCAGCCTGAAGTCGGGCGACTGGCTGATCAGCTGATCGGTTGAACTCTCAGCCTTCGGTCGGGGAGGAACCCGAAATAGGCTACGCCGAAGGGCGGGTTCTCTTTCGGGGGAGGTAAACCGACCCTGAACCCTCGGAGATCCAACGTTAAAAAGGCCTTGTGCCACATGACGCCCTCGTGGGAGGGTGACTGAATATCGTTCAAGAAAGTCAAACGTTTAAAAACATAGAGAGTTGTAGGATCTCAGTACTACAAGCAAGTAAAACTATTTCAAGCATTAATTTTCTTGATATTTCTATTGTCGAACGATTTCAAACAAATACAGACTGTCGTACACGGAAACATAGTGGCTAGGACTCGATTTTGAGCAATGCTATCGCTTGATCTATCCTCGGATATGGACAGTGGAGATGTGGGTCTTTATTCCAGTTGGGGTCCTATATTGCCTTGCGCATATGCGGCAAGGTTGGGCGTCTTTTGCTGTAGTAATTGAATGTTAGATCAAATTCTGATCAAACTTCTTCAGGGAAATTATCATCAAGACACAATTACTGTTTTCCTCCACAATGAACGAACTAGAGTTAGGTTTTACCAGTCATTTTTCAATATATATATATATATATATATATATATATATATATATTGCTGCCATATATGGTCTGGAGCCCCTTCTGTTTGCCTCGGGGTTCTTGATAAGATCTAGAGGCGGATATACAATATAATTGGCCCTGTTCTGAAAGTAGTAACAGCCATATTACACCGCGCTCCTTGCGATTTTTGACGGCACGAGAACTCAAGTTTTTAAATAAATATCTTTGACTCATTTTCATAATTTGTTTGGTGATCTCCCAGAATTCGCGAGATCCAATTTGTTTCTTTTCAACTTTGACCTGGACAGTCCGTGCGTTTTTCCAGAACGCTCTTACAGCGATAGCGCATTTCTGAAAGTAGTAAAGGCCATATTACACCGCGCTCCTTGCGATAGATTTTGAGGTAGTGGGTTCCCGCGAGATATGACTACAGCGCATTCAGGGGATAACAAGAGCTGACTGTTTGGCTTTTTACTGGAATATTTTTGAGGGGTATAAAATACTCCATTCCAGAAACGATCCATTCGAAGATTAGGACAGAATATTTTTGTAAAATTCCTTATTTTAATTTAAATTCTTTTTTTTATTATTATTATTTTTGTTTATCTATTTCATTTTTATATCTTATTTTAATCCATTTTTATCGGGACTCGCGTCAGATTAATTAAACGGTTCATTAGCCTCTATTTTAGTTGTAAATCCTGGATCTCTGATTTATTGAATCTCAATACATTGGTTCAAAACCTTTGTTTCATGGCATTTCAGTATTAAAACATTGCAAAAATCGCCGCCATTTTTGACGGCTCGAGAACTCAAGTTTTTAAATAAATATCTTTGACCTTGAAATCTGGCAAATAATATACAAGTGTTCTACTTACGTTCGTCCGAAAAAAAATCTGAACTTCGACCCATGCTTACAATAAGCTCAATGGGTGCTACTTAAGTATGTGATCTACTTGCCTAATTCTTCTTAAATACGTGATCTACCTTAAAGAAAATTATCTACGTGCTAAACTTTGCTTAAATAGCACCTGGTTGTCCTAGAGCTGTCCAAACATTACAATCGCATCTCGATTTCATTTGCTGAAAAATTATGCGATCCAATACCTAAAATTCATCTATTGCCTTTCTGAATGATGTTCGAACTGTTTACAAACAGTAATACTATTAACGTATATGCTAACGTACAAGACGACTGGACGTATAAGGCGACTACCAAATTTTCAAGTTAAAATGTCGGTTTCGGGCTATATTCGCCGTACAAGACGACCCCCACAAACGTATTTTAAAATGTGCCCTATTGAATTTATTAAATAAATCCAGTAAGCATATACTTGGTTTTCCCTCAAATTCTAATGAGAAAACGGTGGGGGAGATATTGTCAAATAACTGCCACACTCTACAATACCTCATGAGTGGGTACTGTGTTTTCGATAGGCTATTACGGTAACCTGAACATTTCCTCTCTAACATTATATTCTTACCAGTATTCTCAAGAGTTGTCTTTAAACGGTTTGTTGAGATGCACATCCAGTTGTTTTTTGTTCAACATCATCGCAAAAAGGATATATACGGTAGTTAAAATAATAATTTCCTTTAGTCTTTTATTTATCATATCGCATTATTTGTTTAGTATATTATTATAGAAAATTAAATAAAGTCCAGTTCTGCTTTTTCTTGTCTTAGTTTGTATATATCTATTTTTAACATGCATTTTAATGTAGAGGCTTAAATTCAGTTTAAAATATCTCCAAAACTTTGTGAACTCGGACTATATCTGCTTTACTTGCATGGGGTACGGCTTTTAAGTTATTTTGTTATAAATGTTATTAATCTAAAGTTCTGAGATAATGAAACTTAAATTGGTGTTACAACAACTTTCGTAAATAATCGGTTCCTCATGTCTTTCCTGATTTTTCCTGTAATCTACTGAATGCTTTAAGATTAATATCTCCCGAGGATTAATCTTCCTGTTTTTAAATCTTCATAATTAACCTCGTTTCTACGTCTTAAAAAGACACACGCAGTTTTAGCTGTTTTAATACAAACTAATTAGCGTATTGATTACCGGACTTTTACGATAGTCAAATAAGATCTATTTGTAATTCATAGATTTGTTTTCTCCTACAAGATTGTTATGTTTACCGAGTGGTTTTTGTTTCATTCCGTGCGGATTAGATTTATAGGTAAAAATATCATCCTCAACGTAAAAACAAATTAATTGATCTTTTTTGCGCTCTTTTCGTGCTGATAGTTCTTTGTAAGTCTGTCTTTTAGTCGAAGATTAAGAGGATGAAATCGTCTTATGATAAAAAAATAAAAATCTTACACAATCTTTTTGGCAAACATGACGCCCTATTTAAAAAAAAAAAATCGGTCAGTTCGATTATTTATGATAAAATTAAATTAAAAACAAACAAATAATGTTTTGATCAATTTTGCTTTTATCACGTGAAGGCTGACAACTGAAAATATCAATGTAAGTAACAAATCGATTTATTCTAATCAAATAAAGAGTGTTTGCTTTGATTGATTGATTATTTTTTACGGTTTTTCAACCTTTTGCAGGTTATTTAAAACCAGAAAATATCTTTAAATTCTAAAAAATGTTTTGGAGATAACAATGATTTACTGATACAAGTCTTATTAATTAACCCATAGCGGGGAGAACAAATGGATTCATACCTTCCCCAAAAGTATATGCGCGTAAGCTAATATATATATATATATATATATAAATAACGACAGAAATTGTTACTCGGCTATCCGATCTCCGCTTTCGAACCGTTATCCTTTACACCACCTGCACATCCAAGCTTACAGCACCTTGTATTCCCAAACAGTCACCCACCTAGGTACTGACCAGGTTCGACGTTGCTTAACTTCGGTGACCGTACGAGAACCGATGTTTTAACCTGATATGGACGTAAGAATTTCTGATAACAACCGCGTCTTTTAAAAGAAAACGCGTTTTAAGCGAAAAACAAAATTCTCACAGTTAACATTAAACGGGACGTTATTCATTCAAATTATCAATTAGTTATGTTATCAATCAAACAGAGAACGATTCATTCCAACCTCCTCAGCATGCATCAGAATTGGTCTCTAAAAAATCGCTTACATAATAGATGATCTAAACATTCTCAAGGTATGCGCACAAAGCAAATTTGGAAGTATTTTAATAGCTCTTTATAAAGGGTGTTTCATTAAGACGGATCAAAGTCAACAGTAAATAAATCAGTGTTATTGGTGACAATTTATTTATTTCTCTATTGGAACTTGTTATTTAAGTCATGGCAATGATGTGTAAAAAATAATATCGCCCAAATGTCACCCAAGGCTTCGGCGGAACACCTCCACTCGATGGTCAACATTTTTGATGAAATCTCTGCATAGCTGCTCCTCAATCTCACTACTATGGCTTATTATCTCATCCTCCAGCTGTTGAATTGTTGTTGACTTGTCGGCATAGACCTTACTTTTGACATGACCCCAAAGGAAGAAATTTAATGGCGTCAAGTCGCACAATCGTGGTGGCCAATTGACTTCGCTGTTTTGAGAGATGATGCAAGCTGGGAACTTCTCATTCAAAAAGAAAAAAAAATCATTAGATGCTTAAACTTAATTCACATTTAAAATCAGTCCAAGTTATAGAAACACGCTTTATAATAGTTTTGAAAAATTTCATTAACATTAAATCAAACGGCAGCAAATTGTTGTAGAACTAAAATAAAATCTCGGACTCAGTAGTTTCTTTTTCACACTTCTTTCCTGTGGAACTCCTTCCCGATTTATTACTTCCCTGCCACCTACAATCTTCAAAAAATTAAATGCAAACCCAAACGCTATCTTCTCTCTTCCTGAATCTGTTCTTTTAATATCCTTTCTCCTCACTAAAGTCTTCGTCTTCTCTTCCACTCTCAGTAACCTCTTGTGTCTTAGGGGCATTATGGCCTTGCTTAGGGTGAAATTATTTTTTTAATCAAGTAACAGTAAACAATAACCAAATAATACAATTACCGTAAGGAGGAAAGCAGCAGTGTAACGATCAGCAAAGATAAATCAGCGAGCCAAGTTCGAATTCTGTTCGGGTTCAATGCGTTCACTTCCATACAAATATCCTTGGCGAGGGTATATATACGTCTCTTCCCCTACACTTCTATAGGTTAAATAGCAGAGCGGTCTAGACTATCTTGCTTTGATATAGCAACAGGTCTAGGAGGAGGAAAACTCTAATTTAAACCAGTCAGAAGATTAGTGGGCTTCTGCACACCACTGCTGCAGGTGCACGACATGTGGCACCCTTACGGCACTAAGGGGTAAAGAGACTCCTGATATGACCAATAAGGTATATTGAAAGATAAAACCTGGAGTGGGGGTAGGTAAGAATAAATGAACATATAACAGCTAATGTTCCAAAAAGAAACATACATATTTTACGTTAACGGATCCCGGCTAGCCATCAGTGTCCCCAGTCCTATAGTCAAGAAATGTTCTCAGTACTGAAATAAGGTCATTCTAATTTCCAACTTAGACACTATATATTAAGTTCTTCCAGCCCTCCCAATGTAAGCAATAAGAATGGCTTTTAGCGCCGAATGCTATCAGACTTTAAAGGAAAAAACTTGTAGTTCCAACGAATGATTTATTTTTATGGAAATATTTCGACTAGCAGTTGCCAGTCTTGGTCATTCCTTAATTTGGGTAAAAACAGGGCAAAGGAGCTTGAAAACAAACCGCAATAGCAATTGAACTTATAGCTCGAAACAGAGTTAAAGTGATGTTTCTGAGTTCCTTGGAGTGAATTGAGGAATTCAAACTTATTTTTTTCAAAATTATTATTACTATTTTCTAAGCTGGACCAGAGGTCCCATTATTTTTAGGCTGAGACACAATTAGTCATCCGCAGGAGTTAGATTAATGCTACTTTTAACCTAGTTTATAATATAACCGCACCAGTTATCATAATATATATATATATATATATATATATATATATATATATATATATATATATATATATATATATAAAATTGCGTGATCATTGTCGATGAATAAATACCATCTCAGACGTGTAAAAATGAAAGTCTCATTTTAGGCAAAGAAGATTGATTTTAGAAAGATTAATTTTTTTTTTTAAATAATCGCCTAATTGTTGATACTTCTTTTAAATGATGCAAATGTCATCTCATGTCCGTGATCAGCTATTCAGAAGTTTTCCTTCTTAGACTTGTTAAATCATTATCGAACTTATCAAAAGCTTAATGAGTCATTTAGTGTAGGTTGCGTGCCGAGCTGAAGGGCATCGCAATTTCTACGCTGTTTATCTCAGTAGATGTCGTTAGGCAATCTATCGAATAAAATAGCTTATTCAAATTTGAATAATGAAATCAATCGATTTATAGAGGAAAAACAATCTTCCTAATTTAGTTAACGCTGATGATTTCTGGATGCAAATCAATCAAATTATTTATCCAAGTTTTTCTATCCTCGACTGTTCGTAAACAGTCTTCCAATCTTACCAGCTATCTATTCGATTCCGGCCTGAAGCAATCGCGTGTCTAGCCTCGCCTAGCCTATATATATATATATATATATATATATATATATATATATATATATATATATATATATATATATATATATATATATATCAGATAAGATAAATAACAAATAGAAAATATTTATCAATCAAATTTGATTGATAAACGTTTCCAGTTTGTTCTTTATCGCATCATTCTATCATATTTAAATCCATCTTTGATTTGCATTCCTGCAATCTATTATATATATATATATATATATATATTATTTTAGGATATTACATCGAAAACATGTCAAAATCGCTACGCAATTGCAGTCATGTTTCGATGCGTATCAAATGCATCTCATCAGGCGAATGTAAATTACTGCCGCGCGAAAGATTTATTTCGATTTAAAAACAAAATACAACATCTCTTACGAAAAAAAGAAAAAATTGGGAGCTATAAGGTTTGTGGGCATACTTAGATCAACAAATCAAATATGCCATACGTTAAATTTAAACTAAGCATTTGATAAGAATTGAAACACGACTGCAGTTGTGTTTTCGATGATTAAGATAGTGAGAAGAGTGAGATGATTGAGAGAGAGAGAGAAGTAAAGATTGAGATAGCAAGATAGAAAGACATGTGAAGAGGCTGAGATAGATAGATAGATAGATAGATAGATAGATAGATAGATAGATAGATAGATAGATAGATAGATAGATATGAAAAGAAAGCGACAGAGAAAGAGAAGAAAAGACTGAGATAGAGAGACGGAAAGACATTTGAAGAGACTGGGATAGATAGATAGATAGATAGATAGATAGATAGATAGATAGATAGATAGATAGATAGATAGATAGATAGATAACGAAAAGACTGAGATAGTGAGAGAGAAAAAAAGACTGAGATAGCGAGACGGAAAGACATTTGAAGAGATAGATAGATAGATAGATAGATAGATAGATAGATAGATAGATAGATAGATAGATAGATATGAAAAGACAAAGATAAAGAGAGAAGAAAATATTGAGATAGCGAGAGAAAAACATTTGAAGAGATTCTGACAGATAGATAGATAGATAGATAGATAGATAGATAGATAGATAGATAGATAGATAGATGTTAATATTTGATGTTAATATTAACGATTTCTATTTGCAAATAATATAAACCTTCCGCGTCTACTGATTTCTTTTGACTGCGTCGAATTAATCGAATGACAGTGTGATTGCTTCTTGTATCTGAAACATTAATCGTATATGAAGATCAATTGAAAATAGAGAAACGAGCCGCTGATGAGTCGCTGGCTGTTAACTTTTTTCCTTTTGCCGCCCTTTTGAAAACTGCGGAGACTTAAACCTTTCAACGATAGAGTACGCTCTGTCATTAAATCATCTTATCTCTGAGCGCCGAGACTATCAGTTGTTACTTCAGTATAGGCTCTCATCTCATCCGCGTATCTTCTTCAAAACTTTGAGAAAGAGAAGGGATTTAGAGGGGGGGTCGTCGCATAGGGTGAGGCAAGTTCAACGAAGCAGAATGTAATTAATGAACTGATCATCCGTCATGATTTTGTACCTTTGACGTGGAAAATCTATCGCCAAGTTAGTAAGATGACTGCTAAAATGGCCGATTGATACTGTTCGTGCTGGATTTCGTCTTAATTGATTTTCTTTTCTTCTAATCTGTTTGGAGATTAAACAACATTGTGTTCCAACGTCCTTTCATCCAAGCATAATTCTCCTCTTATTGTCTATGGTAGCATTCAATCTCACGCTGTTCAACATTTTGTTTGGAACACGGCAGGCCTATTCAACGAAGCCGAAAAGACAACGTGGAGGAGATAAAAGCGTGCTCTGTCTTATTCCCAAAACTTTCTTCGAGTGAAATGCTTGCTTTAATAATTGAACAAGTAATTACATTTCATGCAGACTTTTCATTCAGTTTCTCAATTTAGAAAATAGACAATTTTATTTGTTTCCATCTTTATTTAAATTGTTACATTTGGTATCAGTTTCATAACATCCATTGTATGTGTCCATTTATTAACAAATGTGTACTTACTACTTGTTCATGATTGTAAAATTTCAGATTTTACAAATACAAAAACAATACATTTGTTCCTACCTACTTAGTAACAAATGTTTATTTGACTTGAGATCTTATACAGGGTGTCCATAAAGTTCGTGTGGAATTTAAAAAATTATAACTTTATTTGTATTTGCGATAGAAATAATCTGTAAAAAATGTTATAAAGTTTAATGTACCTAGTTTTAGGTATGGCTAAAATAATTAATGAGATTTCAGGCATTACTGTAAATCAGTTACCAAATATTTTCCGTGAACTGCAAAATCGTATTACCCTTTGTATTGCTAATGATGGAGGACATGTGGAAACAAAAATAATAAAATAAAATTTCAGTAATACCTTAAAAAAATATAGATTTACTTTTTTCTAATCCTTTTACAAATTATTTCTATCGCAAATACAAATAAAGTTATAAATTTTTAAAGTGCACACGAACTTTATGGACATATATATATATATATATATATATATATATATATATATATATATATATATATATATATATATATTCACACATGTTTCATTAAATAATATAGACAAGTGTTGTCTATTTATTTTATATAAATTCTTTTCATAAGGTCTAATAATGTTATTAAGCTTATCAGACGTTATGAAAAGAATTTACATAAAATAGACAACACTTGTCTATATTATTTAATGAAACATGTATGAATGAAAACATTCTGCCTAAATACACAAATATATATATATATATATATATATACAGAACCATAAAGTTCGTGTGCAATTTAAAGTTATAAATTTTAAAAGTGCACACGATCTTTATGGACACACACACACACATATATATATATATATATATATATATATATATATATATATATATATATATATACCCTGTATATATATATATATATATATATATATATATATATATATATATATATATGTACCCTGTATATATATATATATATATATATATATATATATATATATATATATATACAGGATGTCCATAAAGTTCATGTGCATTCTAAGTTATGAATTTTTAGATTTAGATCTCCCCTCCATTGGTAGATGTATTGTTTGTTAGGGTCTCAATTTTATCTGTTTCTGGTTCGTATTGTTTATTGTCTCTGGTAATTTTTCCTCTCAATTATATTTTACTCGTTGTGCATAAATTTTTTGTCTTCGATTGAGCTCTGAAGTGTGCGGAACGATAGCTGGTTAGCTTCTTTTGTTATTGTTTTTTTATGTTTTCCTATAACCTTTCGAGTCACCATTTTACCGTAGATATTTGTCCTTGCTCTTCCGACATTTCTATTGATACAGAGTGCGTAAGGTATTTGAGAACACACTAAAAACTGTAAGAAAAAGAACCTTATCTTACAGATAACTAAATTTATTGATACAAAACATGGCACATGGATGCATTAATGGTTGGATTATATATTTTATTTGTATTTATTATTTGGGCAGCGACACTGATTTTATAGAAGTTAAATTAAAGAAAAGTGACAAAGTACTACGTTTAAACACTTTATTCAATTTTTCTTGTGTCCGTATAAGTGATTTCTTTTTCTGGATATAAAGTGCGTAAAACTGTCTGAATGTTTTATATATTCGAGCGCTTTCCGCTATTAGCCATTATCAAGGATTTTATTCTTTTTTTTTTTTTGCTTTTTAACTGAATGTTAGCACCTTTAGTATCAGATCCCTCCATTTTAGCTTATCAAATGTAAAGTAACAGACATTAAATAAAATTTAATATTTGGTTGCATCACCCTTGTTTGCAATAACTGCATCAAACTTGCGAACCATCGATATCACCAAACTATTGCATTCTTCATTTGCAATGCTTTTCCAGACTTTTAACGTTGTCTTTTTCAGTTCTTGCTTGGCGAATTCTTCTTTCAGTCTCCTCGTCAAGAGATGAAATGCACGCACTATTGGGTTATGGTCCGGTGATTGACTTGGCCAGTCTAAAACTGACCAATTTTTTCCCTGATGAAGTCCATTGTTGCATTGGCAGTATGTTTTGGCTCATTGTCCTGCTGCATGATAAAATTCCTCCCGATTAGTTCCGTTGCTTTTCTCTGTAAATTAGCAGGCAAAATATTTCTGTTGACTTTTGAATTTCACAATCCACAGTTCGAAGAAGTCTTTGAAAGCAGAAATATAGATTGCCACGCAACAAAATGCAGCAGTAAGAATCGGCAGGTCAGATTGGAATTTGCAAGGAAGTACAGAGATGAGTGACAAAAGTTCTGGACGAAGGTTCTATGGACTGATGAGACCAAGATTAATCACTACAAAAGTGATGGAAAAGCCAAAGTGTGAAGAATGAATCTGCTTATGATCTTAAGCATACAAGCTCATCTATGGAACATGGTGGAAGCAGTGTCTTGGCTTAGGCTTGCATGCCTGCTTCCGGAACCGAATCATTCATATTTATTGATAATTTAACTCATGATACTAACAACAGAATGAATTCAGAAGTCAACAGCAACATTTTGTCTGCTAATTTACATAGAAATGCATCCAAACTAATCGGAAGAAATTTTGTCATGCAGTAGGATAATGAAAAGTTGACCTTGTTGTTCCAATAATTTTAGAGGGCACTGTATATTTCTGGAATAATCGGAATTGTTTTTTACCAAACATGGTCAGGATATTGGGTCTGCGTTTATAGTAGATGTTACTTAGTACTGGGTTTTAGTTTTTATTATTAGTAGTTGCATTATTTTTAGTCTTTTTAATATGTGGATGAAGCTATTATGCTTGCACTTTCTACATGTTGTGGGTGGAGTTGGGACGGTTTCCATGATTTTTTTTAAATGAGACTTAATTGAACCTAGTCAATGAATTCTTTGTCACTTTCATTGTAGGTGAAACAGAATTTAATCCATAATTAATTATAGCAAAAATTCAAGGTAGGCAAAAATAGAAAATTGTACTCAGTAAGTCGGTGTTTTTGCGTGTAAATGTGGCTAACACTGGAGCACTTCGATTTAAAACGATCGTTTTAAATCTGTTGAAACAATCGATTATATACAATCACTGTGAGAACATTAAGAGACATAAGATGACAAAACATGCAATCGATTTCATAAGATCCATTACATAACTATTGACCTTGTTTCCTTTAGCCAACTGCGAAATGAGACAATGTGTAAGAGGAAAATCCGAAAAATCTTTTATATTTTTTTCGCAAATAAAAACTAAAAAACAATCATTATCACGATTTGAAATAAATCTATAAGATATCCTAAAACTTAAAAATTATGACTTTAAAATGTTTAACAACAATGATGAGGAGCGTTCTGTACAAGTCATACCACCACGATAATCAAATATGTACGTGGTAGTGTGGCTGTTCAATACTATATATATATATATATATATATATATATATATATATATATATATATATATATATATATATATATATATATCAGTCAATATATATATATATATATATATATATATATATATATATATAACCAAGAGGATAGAATCCAGGTAGAGCTCAATGTCAGGACAGAGAAGAATATAATAAAAAAGGCACAAACATTAATATTCCATGGTTATAATTTTATTACATTGGAATAATAACGATCCAATTCATCAGACCTACAAATTCAAAAAAAGAAATCGGAAAATCACACTAGGGGAAATATCAATCATATATATATATATATATATATATATATACATGCATATATATATATATACATGCATATATATATATATATATATATGTGTGTGTGTGTGTGTGTGTGTGTGTGTGTGTGTATGTACGTATGTATGTGTGTATGACTGTGTGCGTGTATACTGATTCCTTGTAACTTTGCCTGTATAGGCACATTTATGTACGTATGTATGTATGTATGTAAGTGTGTGTGTGCATTTGTGTGTGTATATATATATATATGTGTGTGTGTGTATGTGTTCAAATGTGTTTACTAATTCTTCGTAATAAGACAGTGTGTATGTATGGAGAGGGAATATACTCGTACTGACAAAAACACAAGAAAATGGAAATAGATTTAAGAAAACACAGGAGTCATTAAAAGATAAAAATGCCGATAAGTCCTTCACCATTTCTCGGACCAATCTTAATTGTTTTATAATCCTTCAAGCAGAAATTTTCACTGCCAGTTCAAGAAAGACATTTGGGTCACTAACACACTAAAAAGAGAATGTCTCATATCGAGAATATTGGACATCGAAAAACATAAGAAAAAAATTATTTTTAATATGTGGCAATGTCTACGCTTTGCCTGATGAAGGTCGTGAGGCCAGAAACCCGTGTAGCAAAATTATGGAAAATAAAGAAATTTTTTTTTAAAATCCACATTACAACCAAAAACGTTTGCGCTTTCTTCTTTTAATATATACTTTTCTCGTTGGAACTACTATAACCTCTTCCCTTTATATATATATATATATATATATATATATATATATATATATATATATATATATATATATATAGCTCTTAGTATTCAACAGCCACACTACCACGCACATATTTGATTATCGTGGTGGCGACTTGTACAGAACGCTCCTCATCACTGTTGTTAAACATTTTAAAGTCAATTTTTAAGCCTTAGGATATCTCAGAAAATAGATTTATTTCAAAATATCGTGATAATGATTGTTGTTTAAGTTTTATTTACGAAAAAAAATATAAAAGATTTTCGCATTTTCCTCTTATACATTGTCTCATTTCGCAGTTGGCTAAAGGAAACAAGGTCAATAGTTATGTAATGGATCTTATGAAATCGATTGCATGTTTTGTCATCTTATGTCTCTTAATGTTCTCACAGTGATTGTATATAATCGATTGTTTCAACAGATTTAAAACGATCGTTTTAAATCGAAGTGCTCCAATATTCAAGCTGAAGTGTTAGCCACATTTACACGCAAAAACACCGACTTTCTGAGTACAATTTTCTATTTTTGCCTACCTTGAATTTTTACTATAATTAATTATGGATTAAATTCTGTTTCACCTACAATGAAAGTGACAAAGAATTCATTGACTAGATTAACGATAATTAGTACCAATTTGTTTTGCTTTGCCATTCTATTATATTCACACACAAAACGCGATGGATAAAGTGTTTAAATTACGCAAAAATGAAAATAACAGATATATTTACCAAAATTACACAAAAGTATCTTGAAATACTAAACAGTAAATTTATTCAATAAAATCGCCAACCACGACCTCCAGACGACTTCGAAATCTCCTGCAACTCTTCTGGTCGATCTACTTCTTTGAGTTAGTGAAGGCTGCCAAAATTGTTGCCTTCAGTTCATCTTCGATATTACAAGGAGTTTTGTTGGTCTCTCGCTCAACTTCGCACCAGACATATTAATCAAGGGGAGTTGAAGTGTAGGGCGTTAGGTGACCAAATATAAGGCATGATGTGGTCGTAAAAATTGTCTGACAGCCATGAATGGGTTCTCCTGTTTGTGTGGTGTGGTTCAAAGCTCAGTTGTCAGACCTAATGTCTTCCAACGGCCACCCTCTTGAGCTAAAGCAGCACTGCCTGGTCAAGGCACTTGATGTGAGCCTCCATGTTGAGTCTGAGGCCCTGTGTGGAAGCATAACTTCGTCATCACTAGTGATCACTCTAAACAATACGATATTAACTGGATATATCATCCAACTCTTTCAGAATCTTCTGCACAATCCTCAGATTGAAACCCCAAAATTCTGAAATGTTTGTAATAGAGCTTCCGGTGCGAATGCTAAGCAGTACAGGATGCCATTTCCAAATTTCTGGTGGGGAGAATTGCTTCAAGGTGCTCTGTTTCACACAGACGATGCCCAGCTGACCCTACTATAATGTGCAGTCAACAAAATCAAAAACAAACAATGCACAGTCGCGAAATTAAAAATATAAAATTGTGACAATTTAAACATCGCACTCTGTATATTATATATCTCTATCTATTAAAGACAGGATGTATGTGTGTGTGTGTGTGTGTGTGTGTGGTGTGTGTGTGTGTGTGTGTGTGTGTGTGTGTAACGAATGCACGGCCGCAATTTTTGACGGATTTGCACCAATATTTACATGCACATGCTCCAAGTTAGCGGGAAAGCCAAGACCGACGTTGCATTTCCCAACTCCCATCGATAGTGGAAATAATCGGTTTTTCATGCTTCTACGGCAGTTTTCATGTAGTTTGCGGCCATTTTGTACTGGCCAGAGTGAGAGCCTATAGCTGGCTGCCACAAATAGACAGGAAGATTCTATTGGCCAGCGTGTGAGCCAACAGCTGAGTGACACGAATGTTAACTAGCATGCGAGCATGCAAAAAAATCGATAGCTGCATTCGTCAAAAGTGGGAAAAATTTAAATCTGCATAGCACTTTACTCCAATTGGCTCATTCGCTTGCTTAAACTCAACGTTGATTCTGATTCCGCAGAACTGGGTTCGGTGTGAAAAAGTATTTGTTGTTAACATTCTTTTTTCATTCGGTTTTTCCAGTTACGAGTCCTTTTTTTAAAGCTGATCGTTTTGTGTTCATTTTGTTTAGTTCTTTTTTCGTAACAGATTTAATGTTTAGTATAGAGCTTAGAAAAAATTCGCAGTGTGAGATAAGCAAGAAGTAAGGCATGTAGCAACATCAGCACGGTAAAGGGCACTCCTTTAAAGGCAAGGAAGGTAAAAATATTTTAAGTCAAGTGATAGCGATTGCTGTATGAGTCGTACGATTTTTGAATCAAGCACGGGCAACGCCGGGCCATGCTGCTAGTATTTAAATAATCTATAAACAATTTATTTTATTATAGCTTCATAAAACGGATATTTTAAAAGAGTGTAAATTCACATTATATATACAAATATATTAGAATAAAGGCCAGAAGAGCAAGGATGAGAAAGAAAAATATTGTCTAATATTTTTTTTTTATCCTTGTTCTCTCCTCTCCCCTCTCCTTATATCCTTTTAATACATTTTTCTATATAATGTTTGGATATTGAAGAAATAGTGGGGCTGACACAAAATCATTTTAATCTTTTCTCTTTCTAGCTGAATAACTCAAAGTGTTTTTCATTGATTCTTATAACAAATGGTGTGAAGATGTCTAAACGTCTTATCTGAAAACCTTTATTGTTTTTTTAGATATTAAACATTTTGTGAGATGGAAAATTATCCCACGCAGTTAAACGATTTGAACAATTTCGCTGGTACCCCCGCTACATATATATATATATATATATATATATATATATATATATAAATATGTGTTTGGTAATCCGTATGGATAATTCCAGGGAGGATATAATCCAGAGAGCTCAATGTAAAATCAGAGCAAATATTAATTATATTGAGAAACAGACAACTTTAAGGATTCATGGTGATTATAATTTATTTCCACAGAATCGACTCTAATGAAATAATTTATAATCATAATGTACCCTTAAAGTTGTCTGTTTCTATATATGTGTGTGTGTGTGTTTGTGAAGGCGATAGTTCTGAAAAATGTGTCGCAGATGGAAGAAAATCTTAAAATCATGGACATATTTACTTAACTTTCCTTTTCCATCTAATTAACGATTCTAATTTTTTGTTCATTTACCTGCCATTTCTTTGTTTCATGTCTAGATTCCTTCTGTCGACTAATATTCGTTTAGTACTGTACAAACCAAACAGTGGATATGAGTGGGAATGGGTTGCACAGATATTCCATGTGATAAGGAACTGCCGGCATTTATAAAATTTGCCTCGAAAAATTCTGGCTTTTTACTTGAGCTGACGCAACCATTTCATTCACTACAGCAGGCACCCCGTCTAGTTTATGAACCACACCGATTTTACCCAGGACATGATTACTTTATCTATTCATCGTCTTTCGTGCGATTAATAATGTATTTTGCTTCAATAGTTTGCTTACCTTCTTAATCTTCAGGATAATCCTATCAAGGTTAGTGTTAAGATGGTGGAGAGAAGTGAAACATTGTCGTTATAGCGTGATTTCCATTAACAATAGCGTGTTATTTTATCTTCTAATAACATGTTGAGTGTTATCACGTACATTTTGACATATGTTTAGTACTTATCGAATTGTAATAGCGCTGATATAATAATATTATCGCCCAATTAATATTGGAATTACATGATAAGGTTCGCGTGTGATTTGCGTATGTAAAATAATTGAGTAAGCTTTTCTATCTTTTTCTATAAATAAAAAAAAGAATGATGTGTACTGTTTTAGATAACACTGTGACAAAATACTGTCGAATTGTATCTATTTTACCATATTGCGCTGGAGGTGCTTTCTTATTAAGGAGAGAATATGATACATATGTACTTTTATATACATCAAAATAATTTTGGGTAATTGAATGATAAACCTGAAAAATATTTATGTTACGCGTTTCATCCTTTAAAATGACTTCATCAGACTAGATGGACTATATATATATATATATATATATATATATATATATATATATATATATATATGCAAGGGTGGTGGCGGAAGATACAACCTGTTATTTTGTTTTATACACCCACCCCTACATACATATATATAATTCCATCAATATAAAAAAAAGATTACTTTTTGTCTAAAAAGAATCCATTGAAAGGACGAAATGAGATAAATAGAATGCTTCCGATTTTGTCATTTCTTGATAATATATTGAAAATTGCAGTATATAGTGCGCGCGCGCGCACACACACACACACACATATATATATATATATATATATATATATATATATATATATATATATATATATATGTATGTATGTATTATAATAAAGAGAAAGAAAAGTAAGATATATAATCCGGTGTTCTTATTAATATTTTATTTTATTTTTATTTTTATTTTTTTTACAAAACAGTGCTCAGTGCAAATCTACAGAGCATAACTATTATAAATTTATTTATTTAAAAATATGGTTCCATCGCTACAGGAATTACCATATTTCAAAAGCAGAAGCTAAAAACTATATAAAAAAACTATATATATAAATATATATATATATATATATATATATATATATATATATATATATATATATATGTGTGTGTGTGTGTGTGTGTGTGTGTATGTATGAAGAAAAATACAGAAAAAACAAACAAAAATCTTAATATGCAATTATGCTGTATTAATGCTAATATAAAGTCGACGTTTTCTTCATACTGTCGGATCTATATCCATATATTTGCTTACATATGTATGTATGTATGTATATATGTATATATACAAACAAATTTGATTGAATTGAACCGCCAAGGGCTGTCTGTTTAATTTTTTTCTGATGCAAGGTGTCCCAAAAATTGACAACATAGTCAATTCTCGCTCAAATGATCTCAAATTTTAACAAAATATGTAAAAACTAACTAAATTGACAGTGAGGACTTATCTCAATGAGAATCTACCAGAAATATGGATAGGGTGTGCCAGTGATAATTACAATGTGTTGTTGAAATGGACACCACGTTAACCAGATTTATGATTTTTTTCTATGGGCTATGTGAAAGGATATGCCCATATCCCTCCACTTCCTACAAGCCTAAAGAGAATCACTGAGGTGTTGGAGAATGTTACGTAAGATAGGCTACAACGTGTTTGGCAGGAGTTGGACTACTAAGTTGACATGTGTCGTGTCACGTGTGGTGCGCATATTGAACATTTGTGAAGCTTTATAAAATCGGTTGTAAAATCACCGTCCCGTTGAATATCTCGTTCGAATTTTAATAAATAAATCTGTTATTGTTGAACATGACGCCTGTTTAATTTCGTTTGCCTGGAACATGCAGTTACTCAGATATTCCCCTTTTGAATGAAATCAATTTTTTAGAACATCCTTTCTTTTTCCGACTTCTGGATAAAATGTTGAGTATTATGTTCAACGTTGGAGATAAACTATCCGAAGTTCATATTTAAGTACTTTCGACTTGCCAGTCATCATCAATGTGGTGTCTGTGGTATTTTTAACTCCTTTGTCTACATCTTGGTATTCATTCGGACACTAGACATTTGAAATGGTCTAACGTTAAAACTACCCACATAGACACTGTAACAGTTCTTGATAATGACTGGAAAATCGAAAGTACTTGAAGAAAAATAAAACAAAAAATAGGTAAATGAAGTTTTATCGTTATATGAGATGAGGTATTATGCACACTATTTACATTATTCGAACTATTCTTTGTTGCCATATTTATCACAACGTTTCAGCCGTTGTACACTCCGGCCTTCTTCCGATGCTTGGAATGTCGAACTGAACCCTTTATTTCGCTCACTGGGGTAGACTGTTCTAGTTCCACGTGACATGTTTAATGGATGTCAGTTATCAGTTATCTCCTGTTAATTCCCCCTCTCCAAGTTCTCCACATTTTTGCTGTTATTATTACATATTTTTACCAGAGCTCATATTGCAATTTTTGTTGTTATTATCGCTTTTCTCTGGCACTACTTATTACTGGTTCCCATATTGTATTCATTTCTATGCTTGATAACAGCAAAAATTGCAATATGAGCACTGGTAAAAATGTGTTTGCTGAAGACATTAGGTTTATAATACCCAGAAATTCATATACCGATGTCCTCAAGGACACGTGGCACAGTGGATAAAGACGTTAGTAAGATCCAGTGACAGGATCCAGAGACCGTGAGTACAGTACCCCGTTAAGGCAGTGGAGAACTTGGAGAGGGGAATTAATTATCTGATAACTGACACCCATTAGACATGGCACGTGGAACTAGAAGGTCGGAAACGCTGTAATAAATATGGCGACAAAGATGAGGACAATAGTCCGAATAATGTAAATAGTGAAGTTTTATCGGTTCTTACTTTAAATGTCAATTCTCTGCAACTGAAGTAACGCTCAATAAGTTAATTGATTCATCAGTCAATTTATCAATTGATGAAAGCACATTACTTGAATATTATCCAGAAACAAAAAAGCATCTTTTTTTTTTATTATTTGGATTACTTTCGTGACAATCTATGATTTTGTAGATAAAGACTGTGCTAAATAGATAAAAAAAAGTTTATCGAACAATTAAGCGAACCTTCTTTATCCGACTGATCAGTCGATGGACCAATCAGCCAATTATCAATCAAATTGATTCAGCAACATAGCTTATACTTGTTAAAATGATCAAGTTAAAATAAAACTGGTAATATTTTCAGGGCTCTAAATGTGGTACTACGCCGAGAATACCATGGACCGAACATGTGAGCAACGATGAAGTTTTAGAGAAAATGGAAACAAAAAGGAAACTTAACATCAGGAAGAGACAAGTGAAATTTCTAGGGTACATTATTTTAGTGGGTACACGTATTTGACCTTCATGTTTTTTTGTTTTCTTCTTCTTCTTCTTCTTCTTCTTCTTCTTCTTAAAGAGAGAAATTAATATCAACCGGCATGGATCGATATGTTCTACTAAAGAAAAATCACAAATAGAGAGGAATCGAAATTGTATCTCGTTTTTTTTTTTTTTTTTTCCAACAGAGAAAACATTCCCATCAACTAAAAAGCAAAGATCAATTACCTATTTAAGAAAAGCACATCTCTCGTTTGGACGTCCCTGAATCTGTCTTTGTTAGCTTAATTTTTTAAAAAAAGCCGGCATAACTACCCAACGACAATATTTAAAAAAGACCAAATTCAAAACCGCTACTCGAGTTAAAAAACCCACGAAAACTTACCAAGCTTCATCCGAAACATACAAGTAGAAAATACAAATATAATAGCCTCATGCACATGTACAAAAAAAAAGATTAAAAATAATGGAAGCCCTAATAATAATAAAAAGGAAAAGCCAATATTTAATAACATTAACTACGAACACGGCCACACGTGTTTGAAAAATAAAACATTCCTATAACTTCAAACACATTCAGTTAAAAATAATACAAAAAACCGTCCATGATGGCTAAAGAATAACCAAAGACGCCCGGATATGCAGAAGTTTTGTACAATTTTTCCACATTTTGTGTCCAGAAAAGAAAACAAGAAAAATTAGATAAAAAGTTTAACCTTCTTAGTCAACTTTTATCGAAACATATATATATATATATATATATATATATATATATATATATATATAATTTATTCGAAAATTATAACATAAATATTTGATAAAATCAGTACAAAAATACCCACAAGTAAATTTTTTATACTTTGTCAAATATATATATATATATATATATATATATATATATATATATATATATATATATATATATATATAAAGAGAGAGAGAGAGAGATTAAAATTTTCCACCTGAATTTAAAGTAAAATAGAGAACTTATTTTTCGTGACGCTACCTAAGAAAGCAAGTGCAAATAAATGTGAGCTCCATTGGACAATCGGCTTATTGAGCCACATCAACAAGCTAATAATCCGAATTCTGATTAATAGAGCGCGAAGCAGAATTAGAAGGAATATAGGATAAAAATAGTGCAGATTTGTCAACGACTGTGGAATCAGAAATGTTATATTCCTGATCAGAAGGAGAAAGCAATACAGATACAGAAGGACGTTCACTTATGTTTTATACATTCCACAAAATCATTTAATAAAGTACGACATAAAGATCTAGTTGAAGTGTTAGGAAAACTAGATCTATTGAGAAATGATGTCGGAATAATTCAAAACTTATAACGGGAGAAAACGCCTCTGCATCCGGATAGAAAACGAGTTGGAATAGAAAGGAGCGTAGGACAAGTACGTGTCACCGGATTTGTTCCTCCTCGACAGCGAGCCTGTCCTAGGGTAGCTCGATAACTTACCAGCTCTTATTTTCTTAACAATATCAGATAAACCGATGACACTGTGTTGATGGCAAACACAGAAAGAAAACAACAGGACCTCCAAGTCAAAGTAATAAAGGAAAGCGTGAAGAAAGGACTACCGATCAACTGTAAGAAGACAGAATGTATGGTTGTCAGCAAGAAGTAAAAGACCCAGATGTGAATTACCAATTTGAGATTCAACTACAAACAAGTACAGAATTAGAAAAAAATGCAATCCAAAAACTAAGCAAAGTATTAAGAAACATGAAAATTTATTTAGAAACAAAGAAAAGAGTGGTGAATTCCTATGTAATATCAATCTTCTTGTATAGCAGTGAATGCTGGACAATCTCCTCAGAAGATAAAACTGGAAGCAACAGAAATGTGCTTCTACAGAAGGATGCTGAGAATTCCATGGGCTGAGTGAGTAAGAAACGATGAAGTCTGAAAGGAAATAATAAAAATAAAACTCATATACTAAAAGTCGGAAGTGATCGCTAACTTTCTTGGCCACATAATGGGGAAGGACGATTGGGAGAATGTCACTCTCAAAGGACATATCAAGGGCAAGAGGGAGGGGAAGGCAGTGGGTTACTAACCTGACGATGTTGTGTGAATGAATGACTGAACGAAGGTGCGGGAGTCTTGCCAAATGTTCCTAAGCGCTAGAAGGGTGCGGAGGCTGAATGCGCGGTCATGGTGGGCCACGTTCAGAAGAGATCATCACAATATTTAACCCTTTGAACCCTACGTTCCTGAACAATTTTAACACTTCCGCCTGAACTCCCGAGTCAAAATTCGCAAATAATTGGTATGTAATGTTTCACGGTCGATATAAAAATAGTTACAAGTGTTTCTCCACCATTCAACCGGTGGCTGGGCATTAAGTCATGTTTCTCTACCACCGTTCAACCGGTGGCTGGGCATTAAGTCATTTTTCTCTGCCATGGTTCAACCGGTGGCTGAGCATTAAGTCATGTTTCTCTACCACCGTTCAACCGGTGGGTCGGCATTAAGTCATTTTTCTCTACCACCGTTCAACCGGTGGCTGAGCATGAAGTCATTTTTCTCTACCATGGTTCAACCGATGGGTGGGCATTAAGTCATGTTTCTCTACCACCGTTCAACCGATGGGTGGGCATTGTCATTTTTCTCCGTTTAACCGTGGGTCGGCATTAAGTCATTTTTCTCTACCACCGGTAAAGCGGTGGTCAGGGCTCGAAGGGTTAAGAACGACTCGAATTTTTAGGAAGGTTGTATTCAAGGACTGCATAGTGATATTTATTCCCAGTTTATCATTCAACTGTCTACCATTTACTCCGACATATACGTAGAGATTATATATAAGATTTCTTCCACTGTCTAGACTTAGAAAGAAGAAAATATATAAAGCTTTGTATTGCTAATATTATTTTTTTTATTACATCATGCGTTTTTATCCATTATTAATTAATGACAAATATTTACTTCATACTGATGTAAATGTAGCGAAGAGATTATCTTTATCTATAAAAGGCAGGATGTGTGTGTGTGTGTGTGTGTGTCTAACGAATGCACGGCAGCAATTTTCGACGGATTTGCACCAAAATTTACATGCACATGCTCCAAGTTAGCGGGAAGGCCAAGACCGACTTTGCATTTCCCAACTCCCATCGATAGTGGAAATAATCGATTTTTCATGCTTCTACAGCAGTTTTCATATAATTTGCGGCCATTTTGTACTGGCCAGTGTGAGAGCCTATAGCTGGCTGCCACGAATAGGGCAGGAAGATTCTATTGGCCAGCGTGAGAGCCAACAGCTGAGTGACACGAATGTTAGCATGCTAGCATGCAAAAAAAAAATCGATAGCTGCATTCGTCAAAAGTGGGAAAAATTTAAATCTGCATGGCACTTTACTCCAATTGGCTCATTCGCTTGCTTAAACTCAACGTTGATTCTGATTCCGCAGAACTGGGTTCGGTGTGAAAAAAAGTATTTGTTAACATTCTTTTTTCATTCGGTTTTTCCAGTTACGAGTCCTTTTTTAAAGCTGATCGTTTTGTGTTCATTTTGTTTTGTTCTTTTTTCGTAACAGATTTAATGTTTAGTATAGAGCTTAGAAAAAAATTCGCAGTGTGAGATAGGCAAGAAGTAAGGCATGTGGCAACATCAGCTCGGTAAAGGGCACTCCTTTAAAGGCAAGGAAGGGCAAAAATATTTTAAGTCAAGTGATAGCGATTGCTGTATGAGTCGTACGATTTTTGAATCAAGCACGGGTAACGCTGGGCCATGCTTCGAGTCGACAATTAAAAATGGCGTCGGCGTGCAGTGTTCAACCAAGGCTGTTTCGTTCATTTCCACAGAAATAACCTTGGTCTAAGTTTATTTCTTCTCAGACACGCAGATACGGGTTAAATAAGGGCTTGGTCTGAGCTTTTGTTTACTATTTCAAGATATTTTTGTGAAATTTTGGTAAATATATCTATTAAAATGAGATGTCAATGTTATTTTGATTTTTGCGTAATTTAGACAACAATTTATCCATCCCGCCCTGTATATATATAT